>CM053026.1:709433675-709450435 GCA_028564925.1 Lithobates sylvaticus | reverse complement strand
TCAGAATGGCAGGCCACTCTCAACTGTTTTACCATTGTATAAGCTCACATGCACCGATAGAAACTGTCCCAAAAAGTTTGACAAAATCTGGTCTGACTGGATAGACTCTTAGGGCTCTATGCCACCTGATGTTTCTCCTCTAGTCCAGGTGCAGATCCTTGATCAAGTTTTAATTTTCTCTTTTTACTTTCAATCTGTTTTTATTTTGAGAAGTCACATACAAGTATGACAACTGAACATTTTACATATTGCAGAAGGGAAGGCCTCCTTCTGTAAGAAATACAGTCCATGGTCAACAATCAATACAACCAAAAGTATATATGCATCTGAGTCTCAAAGAGTAGAAAGCTCTATGTGATCAAACAGGTAATAGAGAATTCCTGAGAATTGATCAATCAACAAACTTGTGGGTCAGCTAGAGGGATGAAGAGGCTTCCTCCTTCCCGACACCCCTAAAGGGATCTGACTGTGTCAGAAGAGGAAGAGAGACCCCCACAACCCCCCAGCAGTTCCCAAACTGGCAAAAACTAAGATTTAAAAGGTTAGAGGCTCTCCTAGCGGGAGCTAGGCTTACAAGTAGTAGATACTGTTTAAAAACTGTCACATGTAGTTATCAAAGACAGTAAAAAAAGGCAGATAGATGAGAATAAGGAAAGTGAGAAGGAAGACCGAAGAGAAGGGAAGGGGGAGAATCTTCACAAGGATAGGGGTGAGTGGTAGGGAGATCGAAGATGTGTCGGGCGATAGGTGGTCAGGAATATTTTTGGTTATGTGGTCAAGAGGAAGAGCGAGCTTGAACTCCCGGTATGAGGGAAACTCCCACATATCCGGCCCAAGGCTCCCAGACTTTTTGGATCATTTTCTCTTTTTTTTTTTTCCATTTGCTTTGCACAGCTTCTTCTCCCTTCTCCTGAAGGGTTTCCTTCCTCCTTCGACCCCACTCCTCTCCTACTCAACCCTTTTGTTCACCCCCCCTGAGTTCATTTTGAGTGGTTTGCTCCTTAAACCCTGGTACACACTGTAGAAAAAAAAAACCTGTCAACTCACTATGCAAAGTAAGTACAGCGATCTCCCTCACTGAGCTGACGTGTTCTGACATGCGGGACGCTGCCCCCCCCCCCCCCCCCCCCCCCCCCAATTGACCGACTTCTGTCGGACAGACCGGCATACACCTGGGCCGAATTTTTTTGGAACCGGCAAATCTCTCCCGACATTCGGCCCCTAGGTGTACCCGGCTTTACTGACCTGATATATTATTTATGGTTTACTTGTTGAAGCTTCTTCTTGTTACCATACTCATGGTCTTTTTTCTTTTGTTGAATCTATGCACAGTATATTGTCTTACCTATGGCTGAATCTATCTGTATACTGCTGCCAATTTCGTTTTTTTCAATAAACATTTCATTTGTAAAAAATGTATTTTTTATTTTTGACAGTATGTTGATGATTTAAGACATCCCCTGTAGCATGCAGTAGCATGTAGTGTTGCACATATTGCACTTAGAACATTTGTAGCATCCCTTTTTGTTAGTGAAGAAATATTTTGGGGTCTCATATTTCCCTCTGGGTCCTGCACCAGTATGTCTCTAAGTGATTTATTTTTAGTGTACACCACCCGTGGTGGTTGTCTGATTAATAATGTTAGTGTTTTGTCTGCCTCTAGGAAGTGTTACTATGGATGATCTTTCTAATGTGCCCTAAAAAGCAGCTATATCTTGTATTTTCCTTCAGTATTTTCCTTCAATGGTTTGGGTGTGGAGGTCCCTTGATCTGGCAAGTTGCAATGTCCAGCCTTTTTGTAAATAATAAGGTCCAATATTATGTTGTTATTTTGTTCTTTCCTTCGTAGGGTCTTTTTTTTTTCAGTTGAGCCTATTGGCAGCCTGCAATTAGTCAGTTAGAGTCAGTCTGGCTCATCCACTCACAGTGGAAATAAGATATCTTTTCATCCTTGGCCAGAATTTGGCCAGGCCAGTCATGGAAGAGATACACATCCATGTTTCCAGTTACTTCATTGTCCTTTTACTATGGTGAATTCTAACCTCACAGTAAGAAATTGACAACCTGTGTGTATTCTTTGGCAATGAAAAGATGGTGTAACCTGTTGATGGCACTTATGCCTCGTACACACGAGCGGAATATCCGTCGGAAAAATCTTGGATGGTTTTTCCGATGGAATTCCGCTCAAGCTTGGCTTGCATACACACGGTCACACAAAAGTTCGCTGAACTTTCCACCATCAAGAATGCGGTGACGTACAACACTACGACAAGCTGAGAAAATTAAGTTCAATGCTTCTGAGCATGCGTCAAATTGTTTCCGAGCATGCATAGGAATTTTGCGCATCAAAATTGGTATAGATGATCAGAATTTTCGTTCGGAACTTTTTTCCGACCGGAAAATTGAGAACATGCTCTCAATCTTTTGCTGGCTGGAATTCCGGAAGCAAAAGTCCGATGGAGCATACACACGGTCGCATTTTCGGACCAAAAGATTTCATCAGACTTTTGCTGGCGGAATTTTCCGCTCGTGTGTATGGGACATAAGTGCTCACATGGTAACTTGTACCACAACCCCAATGTTGCCCAATGTTTTTGTAACAACAAGCCTGGATTTATTGACTTTGCACTATTTGAAAAAGCAAAATAAAATAAATCAAAATGTGGGCAGCAATTTTAAATATAATTTTTTAAATTATGGGAATATGTAACTAATATAAAATAGGCGTTATCCCAATTTATCTGCAAAAGTGGAAGTACACGTTAAGGTTTTTTTAGCTGTGCACAAAAAAAAAATCACCTTAATAAGTCATGTTGTGTTTTGTAGACGGCAAGGCGCCCCCGGTAATCACCATGACGGTTGGATAATACAAAACAACTTGTTGCTAGTTTATACCTTCTCTATGTTGTTATTGCTGCTCTTCAGATTTAGCTCATATAAAACACAAATAGATACAGTGAATTATGTGCTGCGGTCATCTAACCTATGTACAACACAGTTACAAACATTGCTAATTATACCAGAATGTAGGGATGAGCCGAACACCCCCGCGTTCGGTTCGCACCAGAACCTTCGAACGGACCGAAAGTTCGCGCGAATTTTCGAACCCTATACGTTATAATGGACGCGAACGTTCGAAATCAAAAGTGCTAATTACAACGGCCAATATGCATGTTAATGTCATAAAACAGGTTTGGGGACCCGGGTCCTGCCCCAGGGGACATATATCAATGCAAAAAGAACTTTTAAAAACTAACGTTTTTTCGGGAGCAGTCATTTTAATGATGCATAAAGTGAAAAAAAAAAAAGTGAAATTTTCCTTTAAATATGGTACCTGGGGGGTGTCTAAAGTATGCCTGTGAAGTGGCATGTGTTTCCCGTGTTTAGAACTGTCCTTGCACAAAATGTCATTTGTAAAGGAAAAAAAGAAGCCATTTAAAACCACTTGCGGCTTTAGGTTTGTTCTTAAGTAGAATCTGAACAGGTACATTATGAAGTGTAGCTCCATCCCAAAAAAATCTATTTTTAAGCTTTTTGGAGAACATAGGGAGGGGTTATCACCCCTGTAACATTTGCTGTCTTTGCACATCTGTTCAGAACATGTCACCTCACTTTCCGTCCCAATGACAAATGTTTTTGGAAAAAGTGGGGTTTTAATTGAAACAAGGATTGGTGATAAAGTATCAGTAGAGAGGAGATACCTTTTTCCCAAATTAAATCTAACAGGATAGAATTTCCCTTCCTAGGGGTAGATTTCCTCTCACTTCCTGTTTTTCTCTTTCCATTTGCAAGTAGGAGTCGTTTGTAAGTTGGATGTATGAAAGTAGGGGCCTGGCGTATATACTCTGCAGAAATTTGCCCTATTAGATGTTGGTGTAGCCACAAGACTGGTGGGCACAGGAATGGGCCCTGCTGTGAGTTAATAGATCAAGATTTGTAATTGCATGCACCTGTTGAACAGGCAGAAAAATTGGGGGTGGTGGTGGACGGTGTTGCCACAAGACTGTAAGCTCTCACAGTTACTCTTGGTGGGCGCAGGAATGGGCCCTGCTGTGAGTTATTAGATCAAGATTTGTAATTGCAAGCACCTGATGAACAGGGCAGAAAAATTGGGCCTTTGGCGGTGGTGGTGGACGGTGTTGCCACAAGACTGTAGGCCCTCATAGTTACTCTTGGTGGGCGCAGGAATGGGCCCTGCTGTGAACTATTAGATCAAGATTTGTAATTAACCGCCCCTGTTAAACAGGGGCTGAAAAATTGTGCCTTAGGCACTGGTGCTGGTGCCACAACACTGCAACCCCTCACAGATACTGTACTTGGAGCACAGCAGTCACAGTGTTGCGAAGCATTTTTTTTAAAAAATTGTAAGTACACGCCCCTGTTAAACAGGGGCTGAAAAATTGTGCCTTAGGCACTGGTGCTGGTGCCACAACACTGCAACCCCTCACAGATACTGTACTTGGAGCACAGTGTTGCGAAGCATTTTTTTATAAAATTGTATGTACACGCCCCTGTTAAACAGGCACTGGTGTGGTGGCATGGATCATTGAGGAGGAGGAAGAGGATAGTCAGTGAACATAAGAGGACAGTCACTCAGCATCAGCATAGGCAGTCTTGAAGGGATGTGATGTGACATTAAAAATTATTCGGTTATATCCGCCTCAGGTGCCTGGTAGCTGGTGGTGATCCAAGACTGATTCATTTTGATGAAGGTCAGTCGATCAACCGAGGCGGTGGACAGGCGCACCCTATGATCAGTCACAAATCCTCCAGCAGCACTGAATGTGCGTTCGGACAGAACGCTGGAGGCAGGACAGGCCAGTAGCTCAATTGCATACTGTGCAAGCTCTGGCCAGTGATCCATCCTCAGGACCCAGTAAGCCAGAGGATTTTCGGTGGGAAAGGTGTCCAAGTCTGACCTTGCCCCAAGGTATTCCTGCACCATGTATATCAGACGCTGGCGATGGTTGCTGGAACCGATCATACCTTGGGGCTGCGGACTAAAAAATTGTCTGAACGCATCGGTCAGACGTCCACCTTCCCCACCACTCCTTCTGCCACTGACCGAAGCCTCAGCAACTCGTCGCCCAGGACCAGGAGTTTGTAGCCTCCCAGTTTCTGGGAACGCGTTGCACAGACCTTTCTGCAAGGCCTCCCTGAGATGTCTCATCCTCTGCTCCCTCTGCGACGGCAAGATAAGGTCCGCAACCTTACCCTTGTACCGCGGATCAAGGAGAGTGGCCAGCCAGTAATGGTCCCTCTCCTTGATCCGAAGAACACGAGGATCCTTCCGCAGGCTTTGCAGGATCAGGGAGGCCATGCAGCGTAGGTTAGCTGAGGCATTCGGTCCGGAGTCTTCTGGGTCACTGAGGATGACATGATCGCCAGCCACCTCCTCCCAGCCACGTACAAGTCCACTGGTTTGTTGGGACTGTACATCATCCCTAAAAGACTGCTGCTGCTGATGCTGAGTGCCAGGCTCCACCTCCATGCTCACACAATCCTCCTCCTCCTCCCTCCTCCTCCTCCTCCTCATCCTCTTCCTGTGTGATGGGTGGGACAGGAGGAACACTGTCCGGATAAAGGGGGCCTTGAGAGGCAAGGAAGTCCTCCTCTTCCTGCCTCTGTTCTGCCTCAAGTGCCCTGTCCATTATCCCACGCAGCGTATGCTCCAACAGGTGGACAAGAGGGACAGTGTCACTGATGCATGCACTGTCACTGCTCACCATCCTCGTGGCCTCCTCAAATGGTGAGAGGACAGTGCATGCATCCCTGATCATGCTCCACTGACGTGGGGAAAAAAAACCAAGCTCCCCTGACCCTGTCCTGGTGCCGTAGTCGCAAAGGTACTCATTGATGGCCCTCTGCTGCGTGTGCAGTCGCTGCAGCATGGCCAACGTTGAGTTCCACCTGGTGGGCATGTCACATATTAGGCGGTTCTTGGGCAGGTTCAGCTCCTTTTGCAGCTCAGTCAGCCGAGCACTGGCATTATAAGATCGGCGGAAATGCACACAGACTTTCCTGGCCTGCCTCAGGACATCCTGTAAGCCTGGGAACCTGCCCAAGAACCGCTGCACCACCAGGTTGAGGACGTGAACCATGCAGGGCACATGGGTGAGCTGCCCCTGTCGCAGGGCGGAGAGGAGGTTGGTGCCATTGTCAGAAACGACCATTCCTGGCTTAAGCTGACGTGGCGTCAACCACCTCTCGGCCTGCCCCTGCAGAGCTGCCAGAACCTCTGGCCCAGTGTGGCTCCTGTCCCCCAAACACACCAGCGCAAGCACGGCATGGCATCTTTTTGCCTGCGTACTTGCGTAGCCCCTTGTACGCCTACGGAGCACCGCTGGTTCCAAGGACAGAGCACTGGAGGAAGAAGAAGAGGAGGGGGTGGAGGAGAGAGGTGTGTCACAACCAGTAGCAGTAGTAGCGTTTTGGAGGCGTGGTGGCGGAACAACCTCCAACACTACTGCACCTTGTCCTGCATCCCTCCCAGCTGCCAATAGAGTGACCCAATGGGCCGTGAAAGAAAGGTACCGTCCCTGTCCATGCCTGCTGGACCATGAGTCAGCAGTAATATGCACCTTACCGCTGACCGCCCTGTCCAGCGAGGCATGGACATTGCCCTCCACATGCCGGTAGAGAGACGGAATCGCCTTCCGTGAGAAAAAGTGGCGTTTGGGAACCTGCCACTGAGGAACCGCACATTGAACAAACTCACGGAAGGGGGCCGAGTCTACCAACTGAAAAGGCAGCAGTTGAAGTGCTAGCAATTTAGCCAGGCTAGCATTCAACCGCTGGGCATGTGGATGGCTGGGAGTGTACTTCTTTCTACGGTCCAGCAGCTGGGGCAGGGAAATTTGCCTGCTGCAATCGGACGTTGGTGTACTGCAAGTACTTGGTTGTGACACACCTAATTCTACACCTTCAGTCCTCTCAGAGCAGCTTTCAGAAAGGACTGAAGGTGTAGTGGGGATGGAGATCCCAGCTGAGGAGGAGCAAGGAGAGGTCCGCTTAGTTCTTTGGTGTGGGTCTTTTATGTGTGCCTGCCAACGAGCTGCATGGCAGGTCGCCATATGTCTGGTCATGCTTGTGGTGCCCAAGCGGCTGATGTTTTGGCCACGCGAGATACGCTTGAGACAAATATTGCAAATAGCAGTGGTGCGATCTGCTGCACTCGTCTCAAAAAAGGCCCACACCAAAGAACTTTTCTGATAACGTGCAGAGGCAGCGCCCTGCACAGGCGGAGCTCTGCGGTGTTGTACAGTTGCTGTGCTGGCCTCTACCTGGCCTCCAGGGGGCACCCTGCCTCGTTGGACATGTGACGCTGCATCCTCCTCCTCCTCCTCGTCCTCCTCCTCATCCTCTCTCCCTTCAGGCACCCACGTGGAGTCAGTGACCTCATCATCCCCTCCCTCTTCACCACTAGAGCAAACCTGGCAGTAAGCTGCAGCTGGTGGAACAGTACTGCCAGATTCCTCAAGCTGGGTATCATCATCCGAGCCTTCGAATCGTTGGGCATCCTCCTGGAGCATGTACCCAACACTGTGCTCAAAGAGTTCGGGGGACTCCTCAGGAGGACATGGTGGGTCTAGGGAAGGGGTGGCTGATGATGCTCTGCCAGTACCCTGAGCCTGGGTGAGAGAGGATGAGGAGGATGAGGAGGGCTTGGTCATCCATTCTACCAAGCCTTCAGCATGATGCGGCTCCACATGTCCAGCTGCCGAAAACAAAGACGCGCGTGTCCCATGGCCACGTGCTGATGACGATGCACGACCACGTCCACGTCCACGGCCACGTCCACTAGAAACAGAGCCTGCCTGCCCTGTGTTCTTGGCTCTGCACGCTCTGCCTCCCCTTGGCGGTCTTCCAGCCATTGTAGTCGGTAGTCCTGTGGGTGCTGCTGAGAAGAATATATAGGAGCTCTGTGTGATGCCACTAACACACTAGAAGTCCTGTGGGTGCTGCTGAAAGAAAATATAGGAGCTCTGTGTGTGATGCCACTAACACACTAGAAGTCCTATGGGTGCTTCTGCAAAGAAAATAGAAAATAGAGGAGCTCTGTGTGATGCCACTAACACACTAGAAGTCCTATGGGTGCTTCTGCAAAGAAAATAGAGGAGCTCTGTGTGATGCCACTAACACACTAGAAGTCCTATGGGTGCTTCTGCAAAGAAAATAGAGGAGCTCTGTGTGATGCCACATAACACACTAGAAGTCCTATGGGTGCTTCTGCAAAGAAAATAGAGGAGCTCTGTGTGATGCCACTAACACACTAGAAGTCCTATGGGTGCTTCTGCAAAGAAAATAGAGGAGCTCTGTGTGATGCCACTAACACACTAGAAGTCCTGTGGGTGCTGCTGAGAAGAAAATATAGGAGCTCTGTGTGATGCCACTAACACACTAGAAGTCCTATGGGTGCTTCTGCAAAGAAAATAGAGGAGCTCTGTGTGATGCCACTAACACACTAGAAGTCCTATGGGTGCTTCTGCAAAGAAAATAGAGGAGCTCTGTGTGATGCCACTAACACACTAGAAGTCCTATGGGTGCTTCTGCAAAGAAAATAGAGGAGCTCTGTGTGATGCCACTAACACACTTAGAAGTCCTATGGGTGCTTCTGCAAAGAAAATAGAGGAGCTCTGTGTGATGCCACTAACACACTAGAAGTCCTATGGGTGCTTCTGCAAAGAAAATAGAGGAGCTCTGTGTGATGCCACTAACACACTAGAAGTCCTATGGGTGCTTCTGCAAAGAAAATAGAGGAGCTCTGTGTGATGCCACTAACACACTAGAAGTCCTGTGGGTGCTGCTGAGAAGAAAATATAGGAGCTCTGTGTGATGCCACTAACACACTAGAAGTCCTATGGGTGCTTCTGCAAAGAAAATAGAGGAGCTCTGTGTGATGCCACTAACACACTAGAAGTCCTATGGGTGCTTCTGCAAAGAAAATAGAGGAGCTCTGTGTGATGGGACTAACACACTTCAAGTCCTATAGGTGCTTCTGGGAACAAAATATATGATCTCTGTGTGATGGGACTAACACACTTCAAGTCCTATAGGTGCCTCTGGAAGAAAATATAGGTCTGTGTGATGGGACTAACACACTTCAAGTCCTATAGGTGCTTCTGGGAACAAAATATATGATCTCTGTGTGATGGGACTAACACACTTCAAGTCCTATAGGTGCTTCTGGGAACAAAATATATGATCTCTGTGTGATGGGACTAACACACTTCAAGTCCTATAGGTGCTTCTGGGAACAAAATATATGATCTCTGTGTGATGGGACTAACACCCTTCAAGTCCTATAGGTGCTTCTGGGAAGAAAATATAGGTCTGTGTGATGGGACTAACACACTTCAAGTCCTATAGGTGCTTCTGGGAACAAAATATATGATCTCTGTGTGATTGGACTAACACACTTCAAGTCCTATAGGTGCTTCTGGGAAGAAAATATATGGTCTCTGTGTGATGGGACTAACACACTTCAAGTCCTATAGGTGCTTCTGGGAAGAAAAAATATATGATCTCTGTGTGATGGGACTAACACACTTCAAGTCCTATAGGTGCCTCTGGGAAGAAAATATATGAGCTCTGTGTGATGGGACTAACACACTTCAAGTCCTATAGGTGCTTCTGGGAACAAAATATAAGAGCTCTGTGTGATTGGACTAACAGACTTCAAGTCCTATAGGTGCTTCTGGGAAGAAAATATAGGTCTGTGTGATGGACTAACACACTACAAGTCCTATAGGTGCTTCTGGGAACAAAATATATGATCTCTGCCTGCCTGCCAGGAACACACTTCAAGTCCTATAGGTGCTTCTGGGAACAAAATATATGAGCTCTGTGTGATTGGACTAACACACTACAAGTCCTATAGGTGCTTCTGGGAACAAAATATAGGAGCTCTGCCTGCCTGCCAGGAACACACTACAAGTCCTATAGGTGCTTCTGGGAACAAAATATAGGAGCTCTGCCTGCCTGCCACGAACACACTACAAGTCCTATAGGTGCTTCTGGGAACAAAATATAGGAGCTCTGCCTGCCTGCCAGGAACACACTACAAGTCCTATAGGTGCTTCTGGAACAAAATATAGGAGCTCTGCCTGCCTGCCACGAACACACTACAAGCCCCTCTTTCTAAATCAATCTAAATGAATGAATCTATCTAACTCAATCTCTCTAAGTAAATCTCTCTAACTAACTAAATCCAGCAGAGTGTCACAGATCTAGCCTGCTCTATCTGCGCCGGAACAGCATGTGACCGGCGCAGACGGCGTGGCGGCCTTTTATAGGGGGGGGCGTGTACTACAGCCCCTGAGCTGTAATTGGCTACAGGCGTCCTGCCTGTAGCCAATTATGGCTCTTCGAGTTTCCGGGCTGTGATTGGCCAAGCATGCGGGGTCACAGTGCATGCTTGGCCAATCATCAGCCAGCAATGCACTGCGCCGGCCGCGCCGGCCGCAATGCATTGCGGGGCCGCTCGCATCACACGCACGTGATGCGAGCGGCCAAAATAGTTCTGGGCTCGCCGAGCGAGCGAACGCCCGGTGCTCGATGCGAACGTGGGTTCGCATCGAGCACCGGGCCCATCCCTAGTAGGAGGTACACAAGATAAACTTTGATAGGCATTGGCGGCTACTGTCTCTTCCTAGGACCAAGATGGATGTGCCTGGATTCGGAATTAGAGATTCTGGAGTCACTTATTATTATATTGGGATCTTCCAACAACCTTGGTCCTAAAACTGCTTAAAACCATTTTATGGCTAGTTACAATGCATGCATAATTAAGCTGCCAAACTATCATCATTCTAAGGAATAATCCTCATTGAAAATTCTGTGGATTTGCATGTTTATGTCTATAAAGGAGGGAGCTGTCTCCTGCAAACCATAGTTCCAAGAAAATCTGTCCTATTTGATTGATCCAACCCCCCCCATGTAGGTACTGCTAAGCAACATCAGGGAAAGCCTACAAACTTTCTTCCTTCAAAGTGATGGACTCCCTGGTTGTCACCAGGGTACCAGAACTAGTGTCCCCATTGAAAGACCTCCCCTCTATTCCTGTTCTGGTGACAACCCAAAATTTGGGATTTTCTTTTACTGTCAATGATAACGGCAAACATGACAAATAGAACCTGACAGGTGTTCTAATCCCTCTCCAATCGAACCAAAACGAATAAAAATGTTTTGCCTTCAGGTATACTTTAATGTGTTTTTAAAAATGTCCCTTCTACTTTGCCCATGTGACCTTTCCTGTAGTCTTGATTTAGTGAATTAAAGTGGTTATAAAGGTTCCTTTTTTTTTTTTAAATAACAAACATGTCATACTTACCTCCACTGTGCAGCTTGTTTTTGCACAGAGTGGCCCCGATCCTCGTCTTCTGGGGTCCCTCGGCGGCTGTCTCGGCTCCTCCCCGCATCAGCTAACCCCTGTTCTGGGAAGCGCTCTCCCAAGGGGGTTAGCTTGCGGGCACGCTCCAATGATACAGTGATACAGTTGGCCCCGCCCCCCGGCGCACCACGTCATTGATTTAATTGACAGCAGCGGGAGCCAATGGCTGCGCTGCTATCAATCATACAATGAATGAGCCGAGAAGCCCGGTCGAGAAGCCAGCGTGTTCACGGCGCAGGATTTTCGAGGGCTCAGGTAAGTAAACGGAGAGGGGGGGGGGGGGTAGGGGGCTGGGGGACCGCTAATTTTCGGATGTTTTTTCACCTTAAAGCAGAGGTTTACACAAAAATTGAACCTCCGATTTTTGGAACCCTCCCCCCTCCGGTGTTACATTTGGCACCTTTCAGGGGGGAGGGGGTGCAGGTATTTGCACCCACTTCCGGACATAGACTCTACGGGAGTCTACGCCTCTTCCCGTCCCGCCGCACTGTCTGCTGGGACACACACGGATCCCAGAGACAGCACGGACCAATTAGATTGCGATGCGTGACTCGCGCATGCGCAGTAGGGAACCGGGAAGTGAAGCCGCAAGGCTTCGTTTCCTGATTCCCTTACTGAAGATGGCGGTGGCAGCATCCGAGGACCGAGGGACGATTCGGACATCGTTGGACCCTGTGACAGGTGGGTGTCCTTATTTTAAAAGTCAGCAGCTGCAGTATTTGTAAAAAAAAAATAAAAATTTGGCGGGACTCCCGCTTTAATGCATAGAATGCATTAAGGTGAAAAAAACATGTACCTTTACTACCCCTTTAACATAGTCATCCTTCAGGAGGAATACACTGGCAGTATTACCAAGTATTTATTAGTAGTTACTGATCACTGTACCAACAGATATAAATCTATCAGAATTATCTCTATCTATCTATCTAGTCCTAGTTGTGCAAGCAGCTGTACAGGGTGACAAAACTGTAGTTAATTAACTGCTGGGCATTTAACGTTGTCACCCTGCAGGAGGATTGGCGGGATCACCAAGTATTTATTAGAAAAAGGTAAAATTGGGAAATAGATTAAAATATGAATTTGAATTCACTTGACAGGGATTTTTTGCCTGATGCTTTAAATGTTTGTGTTTAGTTCTACATTAACCCATTCTTACCCACCCTGGCATCCTTTTAAAAACTTCTGAAAGCCCAGGGTGGTGGGAAGGATCGGTGATCATGTGACCACCTTGATTGGCATTCACAGTGGTCAGATGATGTACGGCACAGTGGTGTAGTGGTTAGCACTCTCACCTAGCAGTAAGAAGGGTCGCTGGTTCGAATCCCAACCACGACACTACCTGCCTTGAGTTTGCATGTTCTCCCTGTGCCTGCGTGGGTTTCCCTTCAGGTACTCCGGTTTCCTCCCACAATCCAAAGACATGCAGGTAGGTTAATTGGCTTCTGTCCAAAAATTGGCCCTAGTATATGAATGGGGACCTAGGATTGTGGTCTCCTTGAGGGTAGGGACCGATGTGAGTGTGCAATGTACAGGGATAGGGACAGTTGTAGACACTCACTCAGGTTGAACTGGATAGACTGATTTCTTTATTCAACCTTACTAACTATGAAAACTATGATTGGAAGCTGGTCCCGCCAACTACATATTGTTATTGGGGCGTGAGAGCTGTCTTTGATAGCTCATTCTCTATGCTGGAAGCGAGCAACTAGCGCGTTGCTAGCACAGAAACAGCGCCTTCCCAATGACACATATTTGCAGCATCTGGGCATTTAGGCAGGGCCAGGCGGTTGGTACCCAAATTGGAAGAAATTTTGTACGGAGCCCAAGGGAAAATTGCACAATTATTATTTTGTAGAGTTACAGGTATATTGATAATGGTAAGTTAAGTGGATCAACAATTGGTGATCACAAGCACTAGTATTGTTGCTGCAATAACTGCAGCAAAACACTTGACAATATAATTCTAAACAGTATGGTATCGGTGAACACAGTGACAACACGGGTGTGGAAATGCTAGTAGTAGTGTTCTCAGCAATGTAAGCGGTACATTGGCAGTTTTCCAGCATAAAGGTTGTCACTTTGGCATATCTTACATTACTGCAGCATCTGCATGAGGGGTGGCTGATTGGCTGATTGGCAGATTGGCGGTGCAAGCGGCACTTAGAAAAGCATAACAAGTCCTATGACACAGAGGATAGAGGAGAAGACAACGGTGTCCCTAATCTGTCCCTCCTCGAACAGGAACCTTTCTCTATGTCTAATTCACTGTCCCTAACAAGCGTGGTTCCTTTCCCTACTCTAGCCACTCGCAAACGCGCTCCAAATACAGCGGGCAGTGCCCCCTACAGAAAAGAGGGTAAACTGCATCTGCCTACAGGCATTACAGCCCACCATTTTGCTGCTGCACACATGTGTTATGTGAGCAGCAACAGGTTGAAGTATCAGTGCAGGAATGAAAGAAGGTATTGCTGGCCCTTTCTTTCATTTGCACACCAGCTGTTGAAAAATAACACACAAGCAATAGGTTGCTGTGCTGTGGGCTAAACCTCCAGTCTTTTCAGCTGGAATTGTATTGCATAGTTAACTGTGGGATCTCTGTGGAAGGGGAGAATCACTGTAGTAATCACTGCTACTTCAGTAATTGCCGTGGTCTTCTGGATCCTGTACTGAGCGGCAAATGCAAAGTGTTCTCTGATTGGACAAGATGGAGATCATGACCAGCCTGCCTAATCCAATCAATGAAAAAAATACAAAGAGCTCTGTAAATGGTGCCATGCGTGATTCTCCGCTTCCACAGCAGTCCTTCAGGAATGGAATATGCATACTTACATTGATCCAAGCTGGGCAGATGTAACTACACAATAAAATAATAATGTATATAATAATAAAGTGCAGCACTATAGTGATGTTAGTGGGATAGACCCCAACCAAACAACAATACTCAGTGCAATGACCTCATGAGTATATAAAAAAAATCGTATATGTAACTGTATTCTATAGTAAATAATCACACAATCTCTATATTTGGCATGAACAATAGTGAGAAATTGATTGAAACATGGTGAACAAATATTGTTGTGAAACAAAAAAATTTGTGAAATGATATATAAGATATACGTGTATTCATTAGTGCTTATAAAAGTCCATAAACAGGTGATCACAATAATGAAGTGACTTCAAATAAATGCTTGGTATAGACAGTTTGCCAGTAGATAATCCACCACCGATAGGTAAAAGGCTTACCGGAAAAGTTGAACCCAAATAGGCATACACCTAATGAGTCAGTAAAGCTTGTGGTGTAATACACCCAGGGGAACCATACATCGGCATACACAGCTTCCAGTTAGGGGTATAGACTCCAAGGGTATGTCACAGTGCTGTTTCCAATGGATGTTCACCAGAGAAGTGGTGATCAGAGGATGGATCAGAAAACTTTCTCTCAATGATGCATTTATAAGGAGAAGAAGAAATAGGCCACATAGTGTGATTCCATTTCAATACAATACGTTTATTTGTATATAAAAAATGAACACTCATATTTTAGGAAGATAAAAAGCGCTTGTGCTAAAATATGGATAGTGACGCAGTGGCATCAGCAGAGCCCGTCCCGACGCGTTTCGTCTAATACAACATCATCTGAGCTCTGTAAATGGTGCCATGCGTGATTCTCCACTTCCACAGCAGTCCTTCAGGAATGGAATATGCATACTTACATTGATCCAAGCTGGGCAGATGTAACTATAAAATAACAATAATAATAAATGCCTTCATGTAATGGGCCATGCAATTTGTGGCCTTTTTCAGCGGTGCTCCATAAAACTGGAGATAAAAAGAGTAGGTGTTTTAGCAAAACAGTACACTGCAATACTGGGCCCTAGTGAACAATGACATTTTTGGGCCCAATCATTTGGGCACCACATAGCCCTGTTTGTACTTTTTGTGTAGATTTTTTATAATTTTTCTTTGCAGTTATGCGGTAGTTACATTTTTTCCATAGCTGAAAAATAACATATTGGTAGTGGTACTTGCTTTGTATTAAATGCTTAGTTACTGGATCTCCTATTGTCCGGATGGATGAAAAAGAGGATAGAACTCGGTGATAAAGAGCCAAGTCCTAGTAATGGCTTCAGAAGTGTTAATGCATTGATAATACATAGATGCATAGAAAACACAAAACTCTAATTTGCAGAAGCAGTCTGGCTATAAATTCTCATGTATTTGTATTTCTAAAAATCTGTAATTATGATTTAAAATGATAAAATACAAACAACTTATTCTAAGCAAACATTCATCGTATTCTCTCTCTTGGCAGGGGCTGGTGTGTTTTTCCTCTTCAGTTCCGAAGGAGATCAAATCAGTTTCCTGTTTGACTGTATCGTCCGTGGCATCTCTCCGACAAAAGGACCGTTTGGACTTCGCCCAGTACTCCCAGGTTAATATAAAGGAGGCAGAGGAACTGCAAGCATCAAGTTATGAGGACCACTCTACTAACAGATAGAAATATCTATCTATCTATCTATCTATCTATCTATCTATCTATCTGTCTTCCGCTATGAAAAACAAAGTTTTCCTTTTCTTTTGGATGGAGTAGGAAATGGTTAAAACCACTGTCAGGTTTTTTTGCCTCTATGTCTCATTTGTCAGATTTTCCTTCACTTCCTGTCATGTAGACACAACACACAGTTTAAAGAGGAAGTAAAGCCTCTTAAAAAAAAAAAAAGACACCCTGCAAGGCAAAGGCATAATGAGCTAGTATGCATAGCATACTAGCTCATTATGAAAAACTTACCTGAAAACGAAGCCCCCGAAGCCGTCCTTATCCTCGATCTTCTTCGCCGCCATCCAGGGCCGGAGTGACTTCCGGGTCTCGCCGCTCCATCGCTATCATTCGCTGGAGCGGCGAGACGTCACTCCCGCGCATTGCGCACAAGATCGGCATATAGCCGTGATCTCGGCATATTCAGTGCGCCCTTAGTGCGCCTGCACGCCGATGTCTACGGCACATGCGCCGCAGACAGCGATGCCTTTTCATCGCTAAATATCTTCTAAACCACAATAAAAACGTGACAGGGGTTTCTAACTCTCCACTTGCTACTCTACCCAAAACTCATGTAGCGCTAGCCCCGAAGAAGCTACTGGAAATTGCCCAGGTTCTTTTTCTGAGTAATTAATTGCCCTGCAGCCAGGCACACAGTCACAATCACTCTTTGGATAAATAACAAGTCTAGGGAGGTTCTATTTTGTCTTTTTATTTTTCTGGAAACTTGCATAGGGTTGGGGAATTGAGTGGGATACTCCAAAAGAACAATGTACAAGATGAGGACAGTAAACTTCCTTCTGTAGAGCTGAAGCAGAAGTCCGTGCAAAA
>CM053026.1:709402197-709433185 GCA_028564925.1 Lithobates sylvaticus | reverse complement strand
CGGACTTTTTCCGATCGTGTGTAGCGAATTCCGATGGACAAAGTGCAACGCATGCTCAGATCACATTACAATACCAAAGCTATTGGCTACAAGCCTCTACGTAGTCCCGTCGTACGCAATGAGCGTCACCACGTTCAGGATGATCCGATTTTCCGACAACTTTGTCCGACCGTGTGTATGCAACACCAGTGTCGGACAAAATCCGTTGGAAAAAATCTGACGGATTTTGTGGTCGGAATTTCCGACCGTGTGTACGGGGAATTAAGGTTGTCACTTTGGTATATCTTACATTACTGCAGCATCTGCATGAGGGGTGGCTGATTGGCAGATTGGCGGTGCAAGCGGCACTTAGAAAAGCATAACAAGTCCTATGTCACAGAGGATACAGGAACCTTTCTCTATGTCTAATTCACTGTCCCTAACAAGCGTGGTTCCTTTCCCTACTCTAGCCACTCACAAACGCGCTCCAAATACAGCGGGCAGTGCTTTTTATTAGCACTGTCTGCACTGTCCAATCAGACCACTGCTCCCCTGGTGACACCTACAGAGTCTGCAGAGGAAGAATGTTCCTCTTATCCTCCACATCCTCTGTATAACAGCCAGCAAGGCAGTGCCCCCTACAGAAGAGAGGGTAAACTGCATCTGCCTACAGGCATTACAGCCCACCATCTTGCTGCCGCACACATGTGTTATGTGAGCAAAAATGAACACTCATATTTTAGGAAGATAAAAAGCGCTTGTGCTAAAATATGGATAGTGACGCAGCGGCATCAGCAGAGCCCGTTCCGACGCGTTTTGTCTAATACAACATCATCTGAGCTCTGTAAATGGTGCCATGCGTGATTCTCCACTTCCACAGCAGTCCTTCAGGAATGGAATATGCATACTTACATTGATCCAAGCTGGGCAGATGTAACTACACAATAAAATAACAATAATAATAAATGCCTTCATGTAATGGGCCATGTAATTTGTGGCCTTTTTCAGCGGTACTCCATAAAACTGGAGATAAAAAAAGTAGGTGTTTTAGCAAAACAGTACACTGCAATACTGGGCCCTAGTGAACAATTACATTTTTGGGCCCAATCGTTTGGGCACCACATAGCCCTGTTTGTACTTTTTGTGTAAATTTTTTATAATTTTTCTTTGCAGGTATGCGGTAGTTACATTTTTTCCATAGCTGAAAAATAACATATTGGTAGTGGTACTTGCTTTGTATTAAATGCTTAGTTACTGGATCTCCTATTGTGCGGATGGATGTAAAAGAGGATAGAACTCGGTGATAAAGAGCCATGTCCTAGTAATGGCTTCAGAAGTGTTAATGCATTGATAATACATAGAAAACACAAAACTCTCATTTGCAGAAGCACTCTGGCTATAAATTCTCATGTATTTGTATTTCTAAAAATCTGTAATTATGATTTAAAATGATAAAATACAAACAACTTATTCTAAGCAAACATTCATCTTATTCTCTCTCTTGGCAGGGGCTGGTGTGTTTTTCCTCTTCAGTTCCGAAGGAGATCAAATCAGTTTCCTGTTTGACTGTATCGTCCGTGGCATCTCTCCGACAAAAGGACCGTTTGGACTTCGCCCAGTACTCCCAGGTTAATATAAAGGAGGCAGAGGAACTGCAAGCATCAAGTTATGAGGACCACTCTACTAACAGATAGAAATATCTATCTATCTATCTCTATCTATCTATCTATCTATCTGTCTTCCGCTATCAAAAACAACGTTTTCCTTTTCTTTTGGATGGAGTAGGAAATGGTTAAAACCACTGTCAGGTTTTTTTTTTTGCCTCTATGTCTCATTTGTCAGATTTTGCTTCACTTCCTGTCATGTAGACACAACACACAGTTTAAAGAGGAAGTAAAGCCTCTTAAAAAAAAAAAAAAAAGACACCCTGCAAGGCAAAGGCATAATGAGCTAGTATGCATAGCATACTAGCTCATTATGAAAAACTTACCTGAAAACAAAGCCCCCGAAGCCGTCCTTATCCTCGATCTTCTTCGCCGCCATCCAGGGCCGGAGTGACTTCCGGGTCTCGCCGCTCCAGCGCTATCATTCGCTGGAGTGGCGAGACATCACTCCCGCGCATTGCGCACGAGATCGGCATATAGCCGTGATCTCGGCATATTCAGTGCGCCCTCAGTGCGCCTGCACGCCACTGTCTACGGCACATGCGCCGTAGACAGCGATGCCTTTTCATCGCTAAATATCTCCTAAACCATGTAGGTTTAGGTGTATAGAGAGTGTAAAAACAGTAATAAAAACGTGACAGGGGTTTCTAACTCTCCACTTGCTACTCTACCCAAAACTCATGTAGCGCTAGCCCCGAAGAAGCTACTGGAAATTGCCCAGGTTCTTTTTCTGAGTAATTAATTGCCCTGCAGCCAGGCACACAATCACAATCACTCTATGGCTAAATAACAAGTCTAGGGAGGTTCTATTTTGTCTTTTTATTTTTCTGGAAACTTGCATAGGGTTGCGGAATTGAGTGGGATACTCCAAAAAGAACAATGTACAAGATGAGGACAGTGAACTTCCTTCTGTAGAGCTGAAGCAGAAGTCCGTGCAAAAGCAAACTATGGCCTTGGCTTTGTAGTAGAAGTAGTTAACCACTTCAATACAGGGCACTCCCCCCCTTCCTGCCCAAGCCAATTTTCAGCTTTCAGCACTGTCGCTGTTTAAATGATAGTTGCACGGTCATGCTACGCTGTACCCAAACAAAATTTTTATAATTTTCTTCCTACAAAAAGAGCTTTCTTTTGGTGGTATTTGATCACCTCTGCAGTTTTTATTCTTTGCTAAACAAATAAAAAAAGACAGAAAATTTTGAAAAAAAAAATAAAAAAAATGTCCTTCTGTTATAAAATAAAAACGTTTTCTCCTTCACTGATGGGCACTGATGAGGCTGCACTGCCGGGCACTGATAAGGTGGCACTGATGAGCATGGATGAGGTGGCACCAATAAGGTGGCACTGATGGGCACTGATGATGGGCACTGATATGTGACACTGGGCACTGATAGGCAGCACTGATAGGTGGCACTGATATGCAGCACTGATGGGCACTCTTAGGCGGCACAGATGGGCACTCAGGTGGCACAGATGGGCACTCATAGGTAGCACTGATGGGCACTGAAAAAAAAATGTCCTTCTGTTATAAAATAAAAACGTTTTCTCCTTCGCTGATGGGCACTGATGAGGCTGCACTGCCGGGCACTGATAGGTGGCACTGATGAGCATGGATGAGGTGGCACCAATAAGGTGGCACTGATGGGCACTGATGATGGGCACTGATATGTGACACTGGGCACTGATAGGCAGCACTGATATGTGGCACTGATATGCAGCACTGATGGGCACTCTTAGGCGGCACAGATGGGCACTCAGGTGGCACAGATGGGCACTCATAGGTGGCACAGATGGGCACTGAAAGGCTGCACTTATGGGTACTTATGGATGGCACTGATGGGCATGGATGGGCACTGATAGGTGGCACTGGATACTGATGAGTGGTACTGATTGACACTGATAGATGGCACTGATTGAGATTACTGATTAGGAGGCACTGGCAGGTATTGCTGGTGGGCACACATTGGCATCATGTGTGGGCACACATTGCCACCCATGGCCACCAGGGATGTCAAACCTGGTGGTCATTAGTGGTGGCCATCCCTGGTGGTCCTGGATTGCATCCCTGGTGGTCCTGGGTGGGCATCCGAGAGGGGCTGCACTGATAAACAATCAGCACAGACCCCCCCTGTTAGAGGAGCAGCCGATCGGCTCTCCTCTACTCGTGTCTGTCAGCTGCGAGTGAGGAAAAGCTGATAAACGTCTCTCCCTGTTTACATCATGATCAGCTGTGATTGGACACAGCTGATCACGTGGTAAAGAGTCTGTCAGGGGGCGCGCAGCGGCTTGTTATCCTGACCACGTCATATGATGTCCGAGGATATCATCATATGAGGTCAGGATATCACAACCACTTTGCCAACGTCATTTTGCTATATGGCAGGCAGCAAGTGGTTAAAGGCACAACCGTTTCTTCTTTAGAGCAACAAGAGCAGAGTACCTTCACATAGAACCAGCTAGATTGAGCTCTTCAGGACACCAGTCGATGTCCCCTTTAAATAAAGCCACGGTTGACTCTTTAACACCAGAAGGGGAGGGAGCAGGCCAAAAGTCTCTAAGTTACAACACAAAGCACTGCTTACCTTTTTTGTTCTTTTTTGAAGTGTCACAAAATTACACTTTATTCAAGTCTATGTATGCACGGCAGTGTATTTTGATGTACTGCAGTGTGCAAAGTTGTGCTAAAAATGCAGCATATCTCCTTTTACTCAATGCCCTGCCACCCATCTCAACACAGCTTCATGGTGTAAACAATTGTTTTCTATGTGCCTTTGCATTGAGCCAGAGTTCAACTATGCAAATCAATGCAGCTCAACTAAATATATTGTGAATGAGCCTTAATTGTAGTGTGCTGGCATGAGTCACTGAATATCAGTTTTTGACACAACGCTGTCCTAGAATCTGAACTAAGCATATATTACATTGACCATGCAATACTTTTATACAGTCCCCTATACAACTGACTTTTTCATTTTTGTGTGATATCAAGTAGTAAAAAACAATATACCCCATTAGAGGTTGTTTGCACTACCATTAGCCCTCTGAAGAGCAATCAGCATTGGATCACACACAGTCACACGCTCTCTCTTATAAATACATGTAAACAAACATTTTAAAATGTACTAAAACATCAGTAGGGCAGTGAATGGCGTCAGTCAGTAGAGCAGTAGATTTTGTCAGTAGAGCAGGTGATGGTGTCGGTAGGGCAGAGATTGGTGCCAGTAGGGCAATGGGACAGAGTCAGTATATTTTCAGAGGCGGAAGGAAATTGGGGGGGGGGGGGGGGGGGGCAGCAGGGGGAATCTGTGCCATACAGAGTGATTGGGGCTGGCACACCTGGTGCACATGACTATGAGTCTGTAATGTATTCGGGTTTCAGGGGGTCTGAAACCTAGATACATGATTCAAAACTTGGACTGTGCAGATGAATCCAGGACAGGTGGCAACCCTAGTTGGGCCTCTCTTAGCAACGTCCTGGGAGTTACTACACCTATAGCAAAGGCCACAGGTGCCCCTTACCTGCATAGACAGTTTTTTGGTAAAGGTGAACTAACCCTTTAAATGATGTATGTAGTATGAAAGTCTACCTAATCTAATTAATCACTCTGTATCCAATCAGGTTGACCCTTGCATTACATGGTTGTGCTAAAGGAAATTGTACACTCTGATTGTAACATGGGTATAGAGCTTAAAGTTGTTGTAAACCCCATTTATTAAATCTGACCTGGGCACATATACCTGTAGTGTTTACCAGTGTCAGGGCAAGATCATTTAGAGTCCAGGGCGAACATGCCAAATTGCCCCCCCCCCCCCAAGATGTATGGGCATTATGTGTCCCATCCCCACTCCCAACACAAATCCCCCCAAATCACAACTCCTAGCACACCCTCCCTAAATTTGCCCTCCTAAAACAATTCTTACCCCCTGAAGCCCCTCAAATTCCCCTTTTTAACACAAATTCCCTCCCCCCTAATCTCCTTGTGGTGCCCCCCCCCCCACCACAGTGCCCAGGGCAACCGCCCCTCCTGCTCACCCCTTGTCCCGGCCCTGGTGTTTACCTATCTATCTCGGAAGCTCTGAGTGTCTTTCTGCTTCTCCGTTCCTCTGTTATTAGCATGATAACTTCTGACACAAGAGATAAAAGCAGCTGGAAATTTGTGTTGGGAAGGGAACTTAGAGATAGATTAGCAGAGAGCTGGTCTATTCAGACTGCAGCTCTGCAAGTTTCTTTGTTCCTCTGCCTATGTGGAGGCGGGGAGGGGGGGGGGGGGCCTTTCCTCCAAACAACTCTCACACAGTGTAAGCCCAGACTCCCTTCCCATTGTTAAAAGAGGAAGAAAGATTTGTAACAGGATGTGCACTTTCTAAAGAGTGTAGAAAGGGAAAGACTGCAGATATACAAGTAAAACTTATGTAGGGAGACTTGGGTATAGCAGAGGGTTTACATCCACTTTATTAACTGCTTCAGCCCCGGAAGAATTTACCGCCTTCCTAACCAGAGCACTTTTTGCGATTCGGCACTGCGTCGCTTTAACTGGCAATTGCGCGGTCGTGCAATGTGGCTTCCAAACAAAATGTATGTCCTTTTTTTCCCAAAAATAGAGCTTTCTTTTGGTGGTATTCAATCACCCCTGCGTTTTTTATTTTTTGCGCTATAAACAAAAAAGTGGGTCAATTTTGAAAAAAACACATTATTTTTTACTTTTTGCTATAATAAATATCCCCCAAAAATATATAAAAAAAAAAAAATACGTATTCTTCTACATATTTTTGGTAAAAAAATTGCAATAAGCGATTATTTATTGGTTTGCGAAAAAGTTATAGCGTTTACAAAATAGGGGATATTTTTATGGCATTTTTATTAATAATTTTTTTTTTTTAAATGGCGGCGATCAGCGATTTTTATAGTGACTGCGACATTATGGTGGACACATCGGACATTTTTGACACATTTTTGGGACCATTGTCATTTATACAGCTATCAGTGCTATACAAATGCACTGATTCCTGTGTAAATGACACTGGCCGTGAAGGGGTTAACCACTAGGTGGCAGTGTAGGGGTTAAGTGTGTCCTAGGGGCGTGTTTCTAACGGTGGGGGGCGTGGCTGTGTGTGACACTGATCTCTGCTCCCATCAAAGGGAGCAGAGATCAGTGACACTGTCACTAGGCAGAATGGGGAGATGCTTGTTTACATTAGCATATCCCCGTTCTTCCTCCCCGTGAGGCGATTGCAGGTATCCCTGCGACAATCGAGTCCGCGGGACCCGCGATCCTACTCACGGAGCTTGTCGCAGGCGCGCGCCTACCGGCCGCCTTTTAAATGGCAACGTACAGGTACGTGATTCTGCCTGTACGTTCCCTTTCTGCCGCAGTATATCTGCGTGAGGCGGTCGGGAAGTGGTTAAGGGCTCATTCGTACAATGTCTGTTAATCTACACTGATGCCGGTTCAACGCAAGGGCACATAAGAAACAGTGGCATTTGTACACAGCACAAGGCACATCACCATATATTGAATACAGTTAAATGAAAGTAATTTTGTCACATTTCAATGAAGTTGAAAAAAGTAAACAGTGCAATGCGCTGTAACAATGCATCACGCCGCCCTTCACTCCTCATACCAGCACTCACGCAGTGTACAGAAGGGGAGTGTCACCGCTACAGGAGGATCAACCGTTAACAAACTCTTCACCAGTTTAGGAAGCCACAGGTGCTGGTAAATGCAAATAGTAAGGAATGGGAAATGGTAGTGGACAGCCGCACTCCGAAAAATGCCTTTTATTCAAAAAAACACAAAATCCAAAAATATATGTCACAGCAGAACAGGAAAGCGACGCGTTTCGCACTACAAACAGTGCTTAATCATAGCGCAGTGTACAATGCATATCACTTGCAGGCTGGTGTGGATGAGCCTTTTCACATCTGAGAATGATAGGAAATTATGAGTTGCTGTCCGATGAATGGCATCCCCATGCTTTGCAGTGCTATGTATTGTTTATGTTTTTATTATACTGCTGTTTTCTACAACACTAATGCCCGGTAGGTTTTAGATATCACGCTGTGTAAGGATTGCACAATGACATTTCTGTAGGATGACACAATGTAATGTGGCTCTATATAGGTTCTTACTCTGCGCATGATAGGACTAAAAGGGAAGTATGTACTCTATGTGCTAATGCTTTATGCCACAGAATGCACTGCAAATCCAATTATAAACATGCATACTGACGGCTCAGTATCCTAAAGGGTTTAGGGTTGCAAAGGAGGAGAAGGCTGGGGGATGTGCAAAGTAAATCTGTGAAGAATGGAAAATTCTAGAAGAATTACCACCTTCTATTATTAGAATGGCATCCAGAAGCTTATTTTAATTGCATTTACTCTGTTTCTTGGTTAGAACACCATTAATGGGTCTTCTTGTGTTACGGTTAGGTGAAAAAATAATATCACCGCCAATTCAAATTACTATTATTATTTTGGAGGGCGATCTCCCACCACTTCTTACAGACTAATGCCCCGTACACACGATCGGACATTCCGACAACAAAATCCATGGATTTTTTCTAACGGATGTTGGCTCAAACTTGCATACACACGGTCACACAAATCTTATTGGAAATTCCGAACGTCAAGAACGTGGTGACGTAACAACACGTACGACGAGCCAATAAAAAGGGAGTTCAATAGCCAGTGCGGCTCTTCTGCTTGATTCTGAGTATGCGTGGAACTTTGTGCGTCAGAGTTGTGCACAATTCGATCGGAATTTACGACAACGGATTTTGTTGTCGGAAAATTTGAGATCCAGATGGAAAATGTCCGCTGGAGCCCACACACGGTCAGAATTTCCGACAACAAGCTGTCATCGAACATTTTCCGTCGGAAAATCCAACCGTGTGTACGGCATTAGATGGCCATTCGAACGTTTGTAAAGAAATCCAGAAGAATTATAAGCTTGACAGATTTCATATGAAAACCCTAATAAATTTCATCCGGTTGACACGCAAATGGTTTGAGTACTACGTTCAATTTAGGGATGCAAGTGTACAAAACAATATGTATGATTTTTTTTTTTTAAAATGAAAGCTCAAATGAAGAGTTAAAACTTCATTAATTTGAAAAAAAAATCCTCCCTTCACCATCAGTTCTCCTCATCTATACAGTTGAAAAACCTCATCAATTTGCTCCCATTAACTATTAGAAAATCAAACAAATGCTCAAAGAACAATTTTTTTCAAACAGAATTCTACTGGTGTTAGGCCAATTTTGGGCAATTACTGTCTTGAGATATTTCTATATTCCTGTGAAGAAGTTGATGGAGGATCCGTCATAGGAATACATTGGGAACTCACAAGCTGGTGACACATGTAGCTTAGCCAAATTCATAGCCTGTCATGGCAATCCAGGGGGTGAGGGCTGAATAAATTCTCCCCTACCACACTCCAAAAGGAAAAATATATTTGCGTGATGTTATATGAGTGTTTCACTTTATATATTTTTATAATATTATAATATTTTATATATCTTTGCTCATTTATGAAGAATAATCTGATGGTGTAATGGCAATATTGGCTATTATTCTTTGTTTCATAAATTCATAAATCTTAAGTTGCCAACTGATGGCATGTTTGTTTTCTTTAAGATCCAAATTTAAACCCCGCTTACATGGAGGACAGAGTGGCCCATGAAACCCTGCAGTTGGAGAAACGGCTTAGCATGCTGTCTCATCACAGCCTAGGAGGTAAGGATAAGAATTACAATATATAAAAGGGCACCTGTCATGATAGAACTGAAGGAACTGCCCTTTCTGAAGGTTCTGGTTTCAGGCTTGTCATCTTTATGTGCAAGGCTTTTTTCCCCAGAGAATATGTGCAGGAACTCCCCCTTTCAGAGTCATCCCTTGTCTCCACCCCCTACCCACCTTCGAGCACCGTCCCTTGGTTCCAACCCCTACCCATCCCCCAGTACTGCCCCTTTTAGAGCATATAGAACCAAGTAACGTTTTGGGGTGCTAAGTAATTTGTATGAAACTTGCCAAGGATAACAAGAAAAGCAGTAAAATAGATCCCCTGCAGCCAGCAACAATAGACCCCTTCCTCAACAGTAGAGCCCCCTTACCAACAACTGACCCCCCAACAACAATATACCCCCCATCAGCAACAATAGACCTCCCTGCAAAAATAGATCCCCTCCGGCGACAATAGATTCCCCAGTAGCCAGTATCAATTGACCCTGCAGCACTCCCCAGCACGTCTTGCCATTACATACATTCAGTGCTGAAGGTGTTGAAAATCCTTTCCCCTGCGTTCCCGCTGAAAAAAAGCCCTGATTATGTGTCATTCACTACTGGGAGAGTAACTGACCACAGTGACCATGTAAACCGTTTCAGAGGTTTACACTTTCACCACTTCCCGACCAGCAGTTTAACATCTGCTGCTGGCGTGCTGCCTGACATTCTTGCTGTGGTTGGACACTACACAGGTTTGTCACCAGGCTCACAGCCAATGATTTTGGCTTTGAACCTGCTAATGTAGCTAACCATAGCTAGCTGCTTCTTTCTTCCTGATCTCCCCTACCGCTCAGAGCTGAGATTAGGATGAAAAGTCTATCAAATCAGCCCACATACACTTGTTGGGCACACAGTTAACCCTTTGACTACCCTCCCGATTGCCCCTGTCACCCAGCCAGTGTCATTAGTACAGTGACAGTATACAGTATTATCACTGATCCCTTTATTAGCATTACTAGCAACATCCCAGATGGCAAGGATAACTTGCCACAAATTTGTGGCAGGGTTAAATTGTAAGTCTGTTAACTTTCTGCACATGTTCACTGGCAAGTTGTACACTTGCAGAGCACTTGAAGCACAATTTCTAGTTGACACCAATTTGTAGCAAGATTTAATGGAGAGTCTCTAGCAAGAGCAAAGTTGCAGTCTACAGCAAGAGCTCCACAAGTCTACAGCATGAAAATTCAGTCACAGTGACCCCTGTGGTGGGATGACTATTACACAACATAACTGGACCAGAACTTGCAGCAGACTTGCAGAATGTTTGCAAAGAAAGTTGATCTGAAGTCATGCAATGTTGCAGGGAAATTTCATGGATCAGATGGTGAATGCACCAACAAGAAACAATGCGTTTCTAGATCTACTGATTACCAACAATACAGACCTGATTGCGGATGTGGAAATACGAGGCAACTTAGGAAATAGCGACCACAGGTCAATTAGATTCAGTATAAACCCCAGAAATAGGAAGCACAAGGGTAATACAAAGACACTGAATTTCAAAAGAGCCAACTTCCCTAAACTGCACTCTTTGCTAGAAGATATTAAATGGGATAGAATCCTAGGAACCAAGAATACAGAAGAAAAATGGGAGTGCTTTAAGAGCATACTAAATAAAGATATTGGCCAGTGCATTCCAATGGTAAATACATTTAAAAGAGCTAATAAAAATCCTGGGTGGCTCAATTCCAAAGTAAAAATGCATATAAAAGCAAAGGAAAAGGCCTTCAAAAAATACAAAGCTGAGGGGTCATTGTCAGGATTCCAACTTTACAAAGAATGCAATAATAAATGTAAGGGTGCAATCAGGGTGGCTAAGATAGAACACGAAAGGCATATAGCGGAGGAGAGTAAAAAGAATCCCAAGAAATTCTTTAAGTATATAAGTAGTAAGAAAGGGAGGCCAGAACATATTGGCCCCATAAGGCATGATGAAGGTTACAAAAGACGGAGAGATGGCGAAGGTTTTGAATATATTCTTCTCCTCAGTCTTCACAAGGGAAATGGGGGGGATACAGTAACCAAGGCTGTAATTTTAATTTTCATAGCATGTTACAGGAAGCACCCTCATAGTTAACAGAGGACAGAATTAGAAATAGACTTGAAAAACTTAACATAAATAAGTCACCGGAACAAGATGGCTTGCACCCGAGGCTCCTTAAGGAAGGTCAAGTGATAGCCAAACCATTGTTCCTAATTATTGTGGACAGTTTACTGACAAAAATGTCAACAGCTGATTAGAGAAAAGCCAAGGTGGCACCAATATTTAAAAAAGGGCCAAGATATATCCCTGGAAGCTACAGGCTAGTTGGCCTAACAACAATAGTCTGCAAGCTATTGGAGGGGTTGATAAGGGACTATATACAAGATTTCAGTAATGAAAACGGTATCAGCAGTTTTCAGCATGGATTCATGAAGAATCATTCTTGCCAGACCAATCTATTAACCTTTAATGAGGAAGTAAGCTGCCATCTAGATAAATGAAGGGCTGTGGATGTGGTGTATCAAGATTTTTCAAAGGCATTTGATACAGTTCCCCACAAACGTTTACTGTACAAACTAAGGTCTGTGGGCATGGATTTCCTGAATTGAAAACTGGCTACAAGGGCGAGTCCAAAGGGTGGTGATAAATTGGGAGTACTCAGAATGGTGTGGAAAGTGGGGTCCCCCAGGGTTCTGGCCTGGGACCAATCCTGTTTAATTTATTCATAAACAATCTGGAGAGTGGGATAAACAGTTCAATCTCAGTATTTGCAGACGATACAAAGTTAACTTCTATGCAGGATGTGGAAACCTTGCAAGAAGACCTAAACAAGTTAATGGGGTGGCCAACTACATGGCAAATGAGGTTTAACGTTGAAAAATGTAAAGTAATGCATTTGGGTGCCAAAAACATGAATACAATTTACTTACTAGTGAGAGAACCTCTGGGGTAATATAGAATGGAAAAGGACCTGGGGGTCCTAAAAAGATGATAGGCTCAGCAATGGCATTGAAGGCAAAGCTGCTGCAAGCAAAGCCAACAGAGTATTGGCATGCATTAAAAGGGGATTTACTCCAGAGATAAAACAATAATTCTCCCTCTCTACAAGACTCTGGTCCAGCCGCACCTGAGTTATGCCGTCCAGTTCTGGGCACCAGTCCTCAGGTGGGATGTGCTGGAACTGGAGAGAATCCAGAGAAGAGCAACAATGCTAATTAAGAATAGGTTTGGTGTTCCCTCTATATGTGCATTCAAGTGTTGTAAGCCAACCCACATCCCTATTATAGTAGAAAAGAATCACTCCAATAGGAGAGTTTGTACCCCAGTGGGATTTTTAAGTGGGGTTGTCAACACTCAGTAAAAAAGTAATGGAAAAAGAATTTCCTAAGATAGGTATTTATTGAAAAACAGTTATACAATTATACATTAAAATCAATATATGTAGCAAATTGAATAATCATACATATAGGACATTATTAGAACCAACTCTACTGATAATATGTATAACAATAGAAGTAACCCAACGTCTCGAGGTGTGGTTTGTAGTTATAGTCCAATATGCAGCGCTTATTAGTATTAAAGTTCATTCTTTGCAGAAAAACGGTAAATATTATATGAAAATGAGACAGAGAAACTTCCACCGCTTCCAGGTTGTGTAGAAAGAAGCACACGTCACCCAAGTGAGTCAGATCTGCTTACCAGAAGTCAGATATAGGTGAGCATCAAACAATCTACTTTCCAACTCAAAGCATGGATAGAATCCGAGAAACGACCAATCATCACGGGTGTCACTCTCCAACAGTATGGTCCCAAAATGGATCCGGGGTAAGACAACCAGATAAACTTCGAGTCACAGTAATCCAGTGATTTCATATGTCATGCAAATCAAGGAGCAAAGCAATAGAACATAGTGAAGCCCGTACAGGTAAAATAAGGATTTTTTATTGTAGTACACTTACATTAATGAAGTCACAAAATGGCGTTTAAGTAGATAAAATTTCCACGTTCAGTAGCATGCTTGCATCAGCCAGCCTGACATGTTTCATCCAAGTCGGATATCATCAGAGGCATGGTTTGTAGTTAACCTCTTCTTTAGGGGTGATTTTTTGTTGGTTTTATCAAAAGTCAAGTCTGTAATAGAAAAACCAGACACAAAAAGGAAAAAGAAGGAGACACAGAACAAACAAAAAACAAGAAAATGCCATAAGTATATGCAATATCTAGTCATTTACACAGGTCAATATGCATAAATTAAAGTGTTATAGATCATTACATTTCGGCGTACTGACCTGATGTATGATCAAAAAATATGCTTCATCCAAATATTGTACAGCATCCAGAGGGATAGGGTCGGTCAACCACAGCTCGGTGTATGCCCAATGACAACATACGAGAGGGAAAGAAATAGTGGGGGTATCCCACTGTGGGCTTAGTGTGGGGATCAGTGGAAGACAGGAGGAAGTTCCTGCTTCTACGTCCTAATTTATCCCCATTTAACCAAATATCCAAGTTTGGAGCAAAGCTTCACGGAGGGCACCTTCTCAGGACATGTCACTGCTGAGTAGTAAGGTATAACCAGCTGGGGGGACAAATGGTTACACTCCCTCTCCAGATCACTAAAGGAGTGAAAAGAGAGGACTGGTGTAAGGATGACTGATATGAATAGAACATATAACATCTCACCTATAGAAGGTCATAGCATGTCCATCTGCTGTTAAATCATTTGATATATAGTTCATAAGGTACTGTGTCAAAATATTGAAATACTGTAATGCAACCTACCGTTGGTCCTACTCTGGTTTGGATATGATCACAGGTGCAGGTCTATCCAGGAGCTTTCAGTATGGGCAGTCCTGTCAGCAGTACAGAGAGGTCTATTAATATAACCCACTCCTGTACTATAGCGCTGGAAGATCTAAGGGAGGAACATATGAAGGACATCCCATTAGCCCCACCAGTGTCCAAGGATTCCTATATGTATACATATTTCAATTAGTCATTTATTCCTTGGTTTTCTTACCTGGCCTGATGCTACCCTGTGTATTGCACTCCTGTGATCAGCTGCAAGCAGGATGAAGTAAAGCAAATGCGTCTGTTAAATACAGACCCCATTTGCTCTTTACCTGAATCGGCTGCGTTCAAAGCGTTGCTGAGGGCGTGTCAACTACCGAGGGATGTGCCCTCCGAGTGGGCGGCGCGCAGCGTCACCACATCGCCGTTCCCTTACTGGTCGGCTGATGATGGTGGGGGAGTACAAGCCAGCCTCACATGTGCAGCTCCATTAAGGATACAGCCGCACCTTGAGTGACGTGTTCGCACAGCGTCATCACGTCGCCATCATCCCATTGGTCGAATCGGGGTGATGGGGAGAGGGCAGGCAAGTCTCCGCTTGGCGACTCCATAGGAGACCAAGCAGCACATGGTGTGACCTTCGCCCCACGTTATCCACCCGCGACGCCAACCCTGCTTGCTCGCTGCCATGGAAACCATGTCTGCGAGCTGCTGGGAATATAGACGGGCGGTACAGATCATTCAACTCTGCATTTACCCCCCCTGGCGCCGAGTGAAACTTTGCAAACAATACCTGGAATTGGTTGGTAGTTTAGTTGTGAATTTACTTAACCCCGATGGGACTCCCTTTTAAACATAATTCCCTACTTTACTTACAGCTTGGTAAGACCGACACACTTAGTCCCGCTGGATGAAGTTTACAAAGACAGCCTGAAAAGTTCAAATCACAAACATTACATACATTTCTCCATACATTTCTACATGTTGTCATTGGGCATACACTGAGCTGTGGTTGACCGACCCTATCCCTCTGGATGCTGTACAATATTTGGATAAAGCATATTTTTTGATCATACATCAGGTCAGTACGCCGAAATGTAATGATCTATAACACTTGAATTTATGCATATTGACCTGTGTAAATTACTAGATATTGCATATACTTATGGCATTTTCTTGTTTTTTGTTTGTTCCGTGTCTCCTTCTTTTTCCTTTTTGTGTCTGGTTTTCCTATTACAGACTTGACTTTTGATAAAACCAACAAAATATCACCCCTGAAGAAGAGGTTAACTACAAACCACACCTCGAAACGTTGGGTTACTTCTATTGTTATACATATTATCAGTAGAGTTGGTTCTAATAATGTCCTATATGTATGATTATTCAATTTGCTGCATAGATTGATTTTAATGTATAATTGTATAACTGTTTAACTGTTAACTGTTTTTCAATAAATACCTATCTTAGGAAATTCTTTTTCCATTACTTTTTTCCTGAGTGTTGACAACCCCACTTAAAAATCCCACTGAGGTACAAACTCTCCTATTGGAGTGATTCTTTTCTACAAAGCTAATTAAGGGACTGGAGGATCTCATCTATGAGGAAAGATTACGAGCACTGAACTTATTCTCTCTGGAGAGGAGGCGCTTGAGAGGGGATATGATAGCAATGTACAAATACCGTACTGGTGACCCTAGCATAGGGAAAAAACTTTGCAGTGAAAGGGAATTTAAAAAGACACGTGGCTATTCACTAAAATTATAAGAGAAGCGTTTTAACCATAAACTGCGTAGAGGGTTCTTTACTGTCAGAGTGGTAAGGATGTGGAATTCTCTTCCACAAGCAGTGGTATCAGCGGGAAGCATCAATTATTTCAACAATTTCAAACTATTAGATTAGGCACCATAATGATCACAACATACAGGGATATACAATGTACAGTGCCTTGAAAAAGTATTTATACACCTTGAAATTTTCCACATGTCATCTTGCAACCAAAAACATAAATGTATTTATTGGGATTTTATATGATAGACAGTGGCACATAATTGTCAATACTTTGTAGAACCCCCTTTCGCTGCAATTACAGCTGCAAGTCTTTTTGGGAAAAACATTGTAGGTCCTTAAGCGCTAGAACTGACATCATAACATCATAATAGAACCATTGTCTTGTCTGACTGATATTTCATCAGAAGGCCAGAGCCCAGTGCAGCTGCCAACTCCTGGAGGGAAGTAAATAGCAAATGGACAAACATGCAGCACTGGATGGGTGCCAGCAATAAAGGATTGTTTTAGGTAATGTAAACAATCAAGTACATTTATTGGATGCACATCAAATTAAAATTAAAAAGTCTAATATTGGAAGATAAAATCAAACTGAAAGATCAACGTTGGTTAAAAACAACACTGTCAGGATTGAAGTACTCTGAAATAATAATGTCAGGGATCCGCCAGGAATCCAGTAAGCAAAGGGTTAATGTCAGCAAGTGTGCTGTATATGTCAAGCCTCAGCCGCAAACTCTGTTGCTGTAATGTGCATAAATGGTGAGGGTTACAGCTCGCTGGAGTGCAACAGAGGGTGGAACAAGGATTGCCAAACTCACTGTGACTGGAGAGGTAGTGTAAACCGCGTCAAAAGAAACCCCTGGTCCCGCTGGCTGGCCGGCCACGCTGGGACCTGGCTTCCTGAACAGCGCTCTGGCTTGTGCAGCTGGATCAGAGGAACGTAAAAACACGATCTGAGCCGATGAATGCCGGAAGTGAGGTGGAACCAATGCTATGCGGAGACCAATGCTGGGCAGATCTCAAGCTCCGTTTTGTTGCCGTGGCAACCGCGACTAACATGTTTCACGCGCCTGCGCTTTGTCAGAGTCACAGGCGCTAACGGCAGAGCAAAATAATTAGGCATGTGGATGGGAGGGGGAGGAGAGTGTCAAATAAAGGTCAATAAGGAAAAATAATGATAAAAAAAATAGAAAAAAGAAAGGAACAAGGGAAAAAAGGGGAATGTTAAAAACAATAGACTTTAAAATGGACAAAACTATTATCTAATAGATGTTTAAAAAATGAATATAAAAAGATGTTTCATGAATATAAAAAAAACACTAAAGATAACCCGATTTTTTTTTTATAATGTGGAAGATATTAAAACAAAAAAGGTGGCCTCTACAAATAACCAAAGTTATAAAGGGTAACAACAGTATGTACCATCATCCAAATATTTTGTGGAATAGAGATTTTTTGGGAACCTGGTCACCTATCAATAATGTGAAAGATGAAGTTACGCCAAGTAAATAGTTACCTAACATGTCACGCTTTAAAATTGCGCACACTCGTGGAATGGCAATAAACGTAAAAATCTCCATAGGCGACTTTTTATAGATTACATGTTTAGAGTTACAGAGGAGGTCTAGTGATAGAATTTATTTTTCTCGCTCTAACTATCGCAACGTATGTAACCTGTGTGTATCTGGCTCTGATACTAGCCAGTGTCTCACCAGCCACTGACCTCACCGCACGTCCCTGATTTATACTGAGATTACGTTACACACAGGTGGACTCTATTTACTAATTAGGTGACTTCTGAAGGCAATTGGTTCCATTAGATTTTTGTTAGGGGTATCAGAGTAAAGGGGGCTGAATACAAATGCACGCCACACCTTTCATATGTTTATTTTTTTTTTTAAAACATTGAAAACAATTTATAATTTTCCTTCCACTTCACAATTATGTGCCACTTTGTGTTGGTCTATCACATAAAATCCCAATAAAATACATTTATGTTTTTGGTTGTAACATGACAAAATGTGGAAAATTTCAAGGGGTATGAATACTTTTTCAAGGCACTGTACTAAAAGCACACACACAGGTTGGACTGGATGAACTTGTGTATTTTTTCAACCTCACCAACTATGTAACTATGTAATGCGGACTTGCTGCAATTGTGCAACAAACATGTGAAGCCTGGCAAGTCTAGCAATAGCTTAGCAAGTCATATTCAAACTTGCAGCACAATTGCTTGCTATCTGGGATCAGATATAAGTTAGTCCGTGTCCCTCCTGGCCAGTGTCAGTTAGCCCCAGTCCCTGATTGCCCACAACACTCTCACTGTCACACTAGAGATGTGATAGGCAGTGTCAGTTAGCCCCAGTCCCTGATTGCCCACAACACTCTCACTGTCACACTAGAGATGTGATAGGCAGTCAGAAAGTCAAAGCTGTTAAGCCCCGTACACACGGCCAAATGTCGGGAGACAACGGCCAGTTAAAAAACAGTCTAACATTTGGCCTGTGTGCATGTCGGTCTGTCGTGCAGAAGCCGACTTGGATACTGGAAAACCAGCAGCCAACCGTCTCCTGATCAGCACTCTTCGCCAATGACGGAGAGCACTGATCGGAATGTTCTGGCGGGGGGCTGCCCCCTAACTTTTACACAAACCAATTAATATACACTTAATATTATTTTTATTTTTTTATTTTTTTTACCAGTGACATGTAGCAGAATACATTTTGCCTTAAAATTAGATTTCATTGGATATGTTTTATAACAGAAAGTAGAAAATATTGTTTTTCTTCCAAATTTTTGGTCTTTTGATGTTAATAAAACATAAAAAAAAAAAAAAACGTGGTGATCAAATTCCATCAAAAGAAAGCTGTATTTGTATGAAATAAATGAATATATTAAAGCCTAGAATGTAGACCGCTTACATTCTGGACATATGTGCCTGGGCGAATACTGCCCTAAGCTGAAGTACCGCTAAGTACACCACCCAGCCCAGGCCTGCTATAGCAACTGTCAGACATACAGTTTGACAGGCTGTTAGCAGCGAGCTGGGTGGTGCCCCTGTACCTGCCAGCCGTGGCTAGATACCAGAGTCTTATGCATGGGACTAAACTCCCAGTGTGCATGAGGCCTTAAAGCCGAGCTAAACTCAAGCCAAAATTTAATTTTTAAGGATGAATTCCAGGCATGGTATATTTTCATATAGTTACATTGATCCAGCTTGGACGGATGTAACTATGTATATATCATGCCCCAGGAAGCTGGAAATCATTGTAGTAGACACCACTACTCCAGTGATATCCACTTGATTCTGGATCCTGTGTTGAGTGGTCGGCCTGATGCATTCTGAACACTGCTTAGATTTTCTAATGAATGGAAAGTGTTCTCTGATGGGACAAGGTGGAGAGCATGAGGTCACTGCCCGTTCTTTCCATCCATTCTCTGAATGGCACCCATGCCTCAGGCCTCTGTAGCAAGTGGGAGTAGGGATTTCCAGCTTCCAGGGGAATTAGCTATGTATGGTATGGTCCAAGCTTGACCAATATAACTATGTAAAAATATACCATATACCATACCTTAAATTCATCTTTAACTGTGAAACTATTAAAACTTCTTACATTTTTATTACTGTCTGTATCTCCATGAGGGAGATTTCCTGTCATTTCCTGTTCAGGTGTCAGACAGAGTGGAAAGAGAGGAGAAACTCCTATATGCAGGGGTGGTGAATGCACATAATTATGAAACCAACCTAGTGGACAGTTGACAGCGAACAATCATTTGCTGCTTAGCAAATATGTATTTAACCTCACACAGTAACACATGATCCAGGGGGGGGGGGGCCTTTAAACCTGGGCACTGCATAAATGTTTTCCTGTATTTGTGCTGGGAGAGTGCCGCAGCTCTCACTGGACTCTCACTGGACTCTCATTGGGGTCTCACTAGGCTCTCACTGGGCTCTCACTAGGCTCTCACTGGACTCTCACTAGGCTCTCACTGGACTCTCACTGGGCTCTCACTGGGCTCTCACTGGGCTCTCACTGGGCTCTCACTGGGCTCTCACTGAACTCTCACTGAACTCTCACTGAACTCTCACTGGGCTCTCACTGAACTCTCACTGGGCTCTCACTGAACTATCATTGGGCTCTCACTTGGCTCTCACTGAGAGCCCCGGGTCTCATACTAATGATCTGGACTCCTGGCTCCCAGGTCATCTTATCACTGGGATAGCCTCTGATTGGCTAGCACAGTGATCAGTCACTACTGTGAGGCCCACCCATGTGTTTTCTTTCTCTTCTGAATTTGTAGATTCAAAGATCAAGATCAAGGTTTAATCTAGGTCAGTACCGGGGTTATTGTTAGGGTCAAGATGGGGTCAAAGGTTAGCATATTTTAGGTAGGATTTCAAAAAATTTCATTCAGTGTCAGTTAGAATGTGTTTTAGGTAGAATAAAAAGAAAACAAAATGTACACCATTGTTTCTGAGCCCTAATACGAGTACATGCAACAAATAACATACACATATCACTGCGATTGTCAGGAGAATGTATGTTCTTTGGTGGGACACTATGGTGGTAGCAAGAAATATACAGCTACATTTAAATATATATATTATTTTTTTTTTTTTACTATTTTGGGTCAGTTTTTCTTTGATTATAAAAAAAATATCTGTTACCATTTACCACCAAATGAAAGCCCAATTTGTGCTGAAAAAATCTATAATCCATTTGGATGCACAAAGTAGTTGCGATCAAATGTTCACTTTTACTAACACATCAAAATTGAAAAATTGGGTATGGGCATTAAGGTTTGTTTTACCCTCAGTTACGAAGACGTTAAAACATTTTTTTTTTTACCATTATGGGATTGTATGGCCTGTGTTAGTACATAGATATGTATGTTTTGTCAGCAACAAAAAAAAAAAGAAAAAGTGAAGTATTTTCAAAATATTGGCAAATATAATAAATCAATATGAAGCAAGCTGGATAGAAAATAAATTGATGCCCTTGGGAAGGCTGTAATGTACAAACAATTATTACGAGTCTACAAATTTATCTAGAGAGATAGTACCTGTTACCGGAGATTAGACATACATGAAGCCTATGATTGATTTACATGCATTTTCAATAAAATCCATATCCAGGAAACAACGACAGAATACCCAAGGGAACATGAATACAGTTAATCTCAGTGTATATTATACAATGGAAGCTCTCGGTATCGACATTCTGTATCAACCTCTTCCTACATAAGTTACAGTTTAAATACCGAGCAGAAATAAATCATTCTGCACTTACATGTAAATTAAATTTACAGAATCATTCATAGATTATCCAAGTTTTGTGGTTCACATACCTATTTTCTTGCACAGATTGTGCATTGTATAGGATTGCGACTTGTAATAGTTTTTTTTTTTTCATTAAAAAAATGTAATTTTGTGGTATATCTTTTCTGTTCTATTTTATATGTTGTTACTTATGCTTATGAATACAAAATACACTTTATGACTGCATCCTTGCTCTACAATGCAATGCATGAATGACAGTTGTACACTGCTTGGCTGGTATAGACAGGAAGTAGAGCTCCTGTTAGCACACTTTTCAGCCATCAGCAGCAAGGTGTTTTCAAACTTGCAGTAATGAGTATTATGAATGGAGCTAGTATTGAGTGTCTGTTTGTAAAATAAAGATTTCAAATAAATAATTAGAAAATTACATAATTCAACATTTTTAAAATATATTTGCACAAAGAAAAAAAGAAGATGAAATTAACCAAAAAAACATGACATGTGTAAGATAGATAACCGCCAGCATTGCCCAAACCTGCTAGACCATTCCCCTCCAACCCCCCAACTATACGATAAAAAACGTGACAAGGTTTTGGAGCCCATAGCAGCCTTTTATTTAACAAAATACATAACTTCCATAAATAACATACTTAACATAACAATCAAACAAAATGAGAAAATAAACCTTGGTGGTCTTTGAGGGCAACAACACACAACCTTTTAACTGCGAGAACCTTTTCTTAAACTTAGGCCTCCAGCCGCAACACACCGGCTCAGAGACAATCCTCATCATCCGCAGTGACCTTCATTTACATATTCCAAGTTAAACCCCTCGTTAATCGGAATGTACCCCAGAACCCCATTCTATAATCTAGAATTTTCCTCCTCCTCCAAAGACCCACCACTGCCAGGCTGCTATCACAGCCACGTCGGAAAACCACAAACCCTAGAGAGGGTGGGTGGGAAGCTTCTTTTTCTTCGTACAGCACCCGACTGGCAGCTCGCCATTCACCCCCCCCCCCTCTAAACTTCCCAGGACCACTCCCAGACCACAACCCCCTTGGTTTAAAGAGACCTAACAGCCCTACCTTTTACCCTTACCCAGCTGTCCTACTATCCACACGCTCATTTTCGTCTTTTCTTTTGCTTCGGGACTCCCTTTTTACTTTGTTCAGGCTGGTCTCACATCTGAATTTTAATGCAATAAGACATGCATTTTATCAAGTGTTACCACAAAGCACAGTAATATTCTTTTTTGATGGCTCGCCAGTACATCTTGCAAATGCATGTCTATTTTTGCACACCACATTGCACAGATGGGAACCAATTGCATTTTAATAAGTCATGCTTATCTGATTTTAGGTAAGTTGTGGTTTGTTGGCAGCCTGTTCCAGGTGAATATGCTGCCTTAACACAATGTATATTAATGCACAGAATACATGTACAAGCAAGAATACAGTTTTATTTTTTTGCACTTGATTGGGTATTATTTGCAAAGTGAATTTTCACCACATTCACTAAGCTAAGGGAAAATTCCCCTAGAAAGTGAATGGCCTATTTGCCGTTAGCAAATCAATCCTCTCAATTTTGATGATTTAAAGGAGTTTTATACAATCACTTTAACCTCTACTTTAATAATATATTTGCTTGTTTTGTTTCAGGTGATGATAGAAGTATATCAAGCTCTTCCTCAGACACCAGCCATTCAGATGCCAGTGCAGGCAGCAGACTGACCATATGGGCAGAGCCTTCTTCAGCTAGCATATCCGCTGAGAGTCATGGGATGCCAGCAGCAAAGGGCATCCACCTGGGAGAAGATAAATCCTATTCTGATGCCTTTCGTGCCTCCAAGCCACCTCCTAAGCCTGCTGCATCTAGACATTTACAAGAAATTGGCCGTCAAAGCTCTTCTGACAGTGGCATAGCTACGGGCAGTCACTCTTCCTACTCAGGGAGCTTTTCCTCCTATGCTGAGAGCCTGGACATTTGCCAGGGTGAAGAATTTGGGTCATTGCTTAGCTTACCCTTAACCATGGCTACAGATCAAAATCTATGCACGTGTCAGCATGCTGATCCACAGAGAGGGTCTGAATATCAGATTCCTGCCTCTGTCAGACATCTCTATGACACACCCAGAAGTGTATTACAGGCAGCTGCTCGAGAACCTCAACACAAGAGTTCAGATTCCACTTTATCCAAGGACCAGGCACAAGGAACTCAAAACATTAGTGATGCTAAGCTATTGGTACCCCATGGAGAGGCCAGAGCCTCATCATTACTGCCAGAAAGCAAAGACTCAGGTGATGAAACCTATGTGGATTTTGTTCCAAAGTGGACAGCTACAAAAGCACAGCCACAGGGAACTGAACCCAAAGGGAGTGACTTGGCTGCTACTGGCACAAGTGACACTTGTGAAATCTGTAGCCCCCATCCTGGTGTTACAAGGGCACTTTTTGCAGCTTGCCCGGTATGCGGAGGACTAAAGGTAAACTGTTGTTACATAGTTAATCTGGTTAAAAAAAGTACAATCTAGTTCAACCCAAAATGAAAAAAAAACACACAAACACAAATCGAAAACCTACATATACACTATCCTATATCTACAGTTGATCCAGAGGGAGTAAAAAAAAAAAATCCCAATAAAGCATGATACAATTTGCTCCAGCTGGATCAACTTGTATATTATTATATGCTCACACACTCAAAGGTGTACTGGATGCTACTATGCAAGCATACCCAGTTACTGTCAAATTACAACCCATGTCTACCTTCACTAATAACTGCTAGTCATTGCATTTATTTACTGTTTTTGTTGTTGCCCCACCAGGAATTTTAAGTGTAATTGCACTATTGTTAAGAGAAAAAAAAAAAACAGTCTTCTCTATATCTACAACAATTTGGGAAGCTCTTATTGCAAGCTCTTACATCCATAAATGTATATTGCTTTCATTCCCTTCATCCTGCAGGCTGAGTGAGAGGGTATGCCTGCTTTGGTGTAATGATCAGCCCCAATTGAAACAATTGAGAAACCGCCGGGGAAAGCAGGAAGTCAAGGGCAGGACATTTCTAGTGAAGTTCTGTGAACATAATCATGTACAGCTCACCATCATTTTTAATGTTTATAAGGAAGGAACATTAACATTTTAGCAGATATGGAAAATTATACTTGGTTGGAAGTCATAATGGAGAGATTGTTAAAAATAGTGATGTACCGATACCGGTATCGATATCAGTGCTGATACTAGGCATATTCGCAAGTATCGGTAACCCGATATCGGAAAACGGATACTGTAAGAGACGTCAGCTGGGGGCGGGACACCTCCTCCTCCCCTCCGGCAGTGGGGTTCGGAGCAATATACACCTTAAGTCGCCAGGACAAGGGGGGCGGGAAATTCCTCAGCACAGTGGGAACAGTCTGACAGCTGGCTACACTGACACTCCTGTTCCCGGCTGTCTTTTTTCATTATTAAGCACTGCCGCGATCCTCTCCTGCCTCTGTAAACAAGAAGAGGGTGGGTGATGTCATGACTCCTCCCTTCCTGTTCCTACTCAGAGATAGAGATGGCTGCTAGGCTGGATGGCTGGATGGCTGCTATCCAATGACAGAGTTGGTCGCCAAGGGCAAGGGGCTGGACAGCATCAGCACGAGTGTTTCTATAGTGTGAGGCAGCTGTGGAAGTGTCCATGGAAGCAGAACCCAGTATTGAGGGGAGCAAGTCCTGCAAACAGGTTAGTGTAGTATGTACAGTACAGTGTCAGCAGGGTAAAGACTAGTCTTATACACTAGTACCATACAGAGTATACAGACCAGTCTGTACCCCACACTGTACTGTATATGTTATACACACACCAGTCTGTATATAATGTACAATACGGTGTCAGTGTACAGACTGGTCTATACCTAACGCCCTGTACTGCGCCCTCCTAACACCCTGTACCGTGTCCTCCTACCCCCCTGTACCGTGTCCTCCTACCCCCCTGCACTGTGTCCTCCTAACACCCTGTACTTTGTCCTCCTAACCCCCTGTACTGTGTCCTCCTAACACCCTGTACTGTGTCCTCCTAACACCCTGTACTGTGTCCTCCTACCCCCCTGTACTGTGTCCTCCTAACACCCTGTACTGTGTCCTCCTAACACCCTGTACTGTGTCCTCCTAACACCCTGTACTTTGTCCTCCTACCCCCCTATACTGTGCCCAAACTGTGTTGCCTCCTCCTTACCCCACCTGTTGTAACCTCTGCCCCCATGTCTCCCAATGACCCTCCCATCCCCATCCTCTACACCCAGCGATCACAGCTTTTTCCATCCTAACTCTCCCACTCGACAATCCCCATTTCACCCCACCCTCAACTGCCCTGCTCTAACTTATCCCTCTACTCCCCACCTCTCGAACCCTTCCCTCACTCCAGCCTTGGCCAACTCCCTAACAATCCCCCCCACCACCACTTACACGCTAGGTATTGGTTAATGGTATCGGCAAGTACTTGGAAAAATGTATCGGTAATCGTACTCAGTGGTAAAAAAGTGGTATTTTTAACCCTAGTTAAAAACATAAAATGGCTTGAGTAACAATTGTATATGCTATGTCATTTTTTTTTTTTTTAAACAAAAGCGGAGTTACTCTTTTAAAAAAATAGCAAAGTGGGCCTGTTGTCTCTACCATGTAGACAAGGGGTAAAAGTTTGGTAGGATATTAGATGTGCCAAAATAGGCAAGAGATGAAGTGGATGATTGGTTGAACACTGATGGAAAATTGTGGCAGTACATTGCAGGGGGGGGGGGGGGGGGGGTGAGGGGGTCACAGCTGAATGGCTAAAGGGGGTACATGAATAGCTTGGAAGGGGTGAAGAACCATGTGTAGCTTCTTTGGTTTTCTCTACAGGACTTTTAAAAGAAGGTCACAACATTGGTAAGAGAACACAGCTCGATGAGTTTAGAAGTATACCTTTAATAGTAGACCCTTTGCTGCCTGAAACTTGCAAATTTTAAGTGAGCTGGCTGCATTTAGTAATGAAAGAATAATCTATTTTAAAAATGTACTCAGCCCTAGTAACATTCATGTAAAATGTTACCCCTTATAGTGTATAACAGTTGGTTCTGTCTGCTGTTGTTTCTCAAATTTGAGAATGTATTTTCATGTATTGGATGACTCTTTTCATCTGAAATCATCTCTATACTCTGTGCTCCTCCAAAGTGATAAATGTAATTGAACACTAAAGACCAAACACAACTAGATTTGCTGCAAACCATATACAAATCCATTATATTTGAATAGTATGTGTTCTCTAATAGGCCTGCCGTACTCATTACCTGGACGAGAGGATACAGAATTAAATTGTGATGTTCTGATGTCTTTAGTCTATGAGACTCAGCTTCAATGTATAGACAGACTTTTTTTCCTCTTTAGAGAATAAATGGTGCCCCACATACATATCAGAGTTCAGATTAATGTGTTCCTCAAATTAGGCCTTGGAGTGCTTGTCTTCATTACACCATGAAGAAGTAATTTGTGCTCTTTGCGGGCTCACTTTCAATAATTTAATGATACCAATTTGCACATTTAAAACAAGCTGGGATAACAATCTCTCTGGATCTCATGTAGTTTTCATCATAAATTCTATTGAAGCATTGTGTGACACTCTTGTGCAAAGTGGTAAAAACTATATGACTGCATTATGCAGAATATCAGAAAAAAAGCTGGAAAAACAGGAGGCTGGCATAGCAGGTGATGCAAGGTACATACAGTATCTCACAAAAGTGAGTAACCCCTCACATTTTTGTAAATATTTTATTATATCTTTTCATGTGACAACACTGAAGAAATGACACTTTGCTACAATGTAAAGTAGTGAGTGTACAGCTTGTATAACAGTGTAAATTTGCCGTCCCCTCAAAATAACTCAACACACAGCCATTAATGTCTAAACCGCTGGCAATAAAATTCAGTAAACTCCTAAGTGAAAATGTCCACATTGGGCCCAATTAGCCATTTTTCCTCCCGGTGTCATGTGACTCGTTAGTGTTACAAGGTCTCAGGTGTGAATGGGGAGCAGGTGTGTTAAATCTGGTGTTATCACACTCACTCTCTCATACTGGTCACTGGAAGTTCAACATGGCACCTCATGGCAAAAAACTCTCTGAGGATCTGAAAAAAAAAAGAATTGTTGCTCTACATAAAGATGGCCTAGACTTTAAGATGATTGCCAAGACCCTGAAACTGAGCTGCAGAATGGTGCCCAAGACCATACAGCGGTTTAACAGGACAGGTTCCACTCAGAACAGGCCTCACCATGGCCGACCAAAGAAGTTGAGTGCACATGCTCAGCGTCATATCCAGAGGTTGTCTTTGGGAAATAGACGTATGAGTGCTGCCAGCATTGCTGCAGAGGTTGAAGGGGTGGGGGGTCAGCCTGTCAGTGCTCAGACCACATGCATCAAATTAGTCTGCATGGCTGTCATTCCAGAAGGAAGCCTTTTCTAAAGATGATGCACAAGAAAGCCTGCAAACAGTTTGCTGAAGACAAGCAGACTAAGGACATGGATTACTGGAACCATGCCCTGTGGTCTGATGAGACCAAGATAAACTTATTTGGTTCAGATGGTGTCAAGCGTGTGTGACGGCAACCAGGTGAGGAGTACAAAGACAAGTGTGTCTTGCCTACAGTCAAGCATGGTGGTGGGAGTGGCATGGTCTGGGGCTGCATGAGTGCTGCCGGCACTGGGGAGCTACAGTTCATTAAGGGACCCATGAATGCCAACATGTACTGTGCCATTCTGAAGTAGAGCATTTTCCCCTCCCTCGGAGACTGGGCCGCAGGGCAGTATTCCAACATGATAACGTCCCCAAACACACCTCCAAGACGACCACTGCCTTGCTAAAGAAGCTGAGGGTAAAGGTGATGGACTGGCCAAGCATGTCTCCAGACTTAAACCCTATTGAGCATCTGTGGGGCATCCTCAAACGGAAGGTGGAGGAGCGTAAGGTCTCTAACATCCACCAGCTCTGTGATGTCGTCATGGAGGAGAGGAAGAGGACTCCAGTGGGATCCTGTGAAGCTCTGGTGAACTCCATGCCCAAGAGGGTTAAGGCAGTGCTGGAAAATAATGGTGACCAAACAAAATATTGACACTTTGGGCCCAATTTGGACATTTTCACTTAGGGGTGTACTCACTTTTGTTGCCAGCGGTTTAGACATTAATGGCTGTGTGTTGAGTTATTTTGAGGGGACAGCAAATTTACTCACTGTTATACAAGCTGTACACTCACTACTTTACATTGTAGCAAAGTGTAATTTCTTCAGTGTTGTCACATGAAAAGATTATAATAAAATATTTACAAAAATGTGAGGGGTGTACTCACTTTTGTGCCCATCCAAATTCACTTATCAACTATTTACAGGCAGCGCAGGCTCATGGGGCAGCTGCTTTTGTGCCTCACAACAATAACTGGGCCCAGCTGCCCCTTTTGCCCTGCATTAAAGATGGCCCTGGACAAGTGAGGAGGAAAGGGGGACAGTGGGAATATGCTCCGAAAGAGGGACAGTCTATCCAAATGAGGGACAATCAGGATTTATAGTATTGGGGCATTCAGCTGTACAGACCCTATTTGCTACGGAGCCCAGGGATTGCTCAGCAGGAGTGAAAATCTTTTGTTTAGCACTGTTTTTCTGGCTAATAACAGACATCAGTACATATCAGTCCCTTGTTAGAATAGGACCAAGTAGTTTTCTAAGGCTCTTGCTTTGCATTATAGAATATATTGTAGGAACTGGCATTGTTATTGTTATTATTATTATTATACAGGATATACTGTATATGGCTCCAAGAGCTTGCACTCTGTCCTTTATAAAAATAATGGAAGGCAATACAGTTACAATACAATTCAATACAAGAGGGCTTAGGAGAGCCCTGCTCATGTGAGTTTACAATCTAAGGAAAGAGACAAGTGATACAAAAAATCTCTGGCCTGCGTTTTACATAAGATGTATAGTTTTGCAGAGATAGAAACCATCTCTTGACACTTCCATTGTTACTTTTGTTCCAAGACACCCTCTGTAGTGGAGACCGGTCTGTAATCAATCAGCACTGTCTGCCCTAAAGGCAATACCTTAACCACCCGCTGTATAGCAATATGACGTAGGCAAAGTGGTTCTGATATCCTGGCCGGACGTCATATGATGTGATCAGGATAACAAGCCGGCGCGCCCGTGGGGGCATGCAGCGCGGTAATCGGAGGTGCTGTGTGTCTATCTCTGATCATGATATGGAGACTCTGACGGCCTCTGACCAATCACAACTGATCATCGCGTGAACCAGGAAGTTCGGGTAAACGGCTTTTCTCGGTTCGCGCTGACAGGGAGAGACGATCGTTGAGGGGGGGGGGGTCTGCGCTGATAATCAGCACATTGATTATCAGTGCAGCCCCCATTAGAGGTGCCCATCAGCTGCCAATCACTGCCCATCAGCTACCAGCCTGTGCCCCATAAAGAACGCCTGTCAGTGCCCCATCAATAATGCCTGTCAGCGCCCTTCAGATGCCACTCAGTAATGCCGGTCAGTAGCTCCTCATCAGTGCTGCCTATCATTGCCACCTATCAGTGCCCATCAGTGTTTTTTTTTTTTCAAAGATTTCAGTCTTTTTTAGTTTGTTTAGCAAAAAATAAAAATCCCAGTGGTGATCAAATACCACCAAAAGAAAGCTCTATTTGTGGGAAGAAAATGATAAAAATTTTGTTTGGGTACAGTGTTGCATGACCGCAATTATCATTCAAAATGCGATAACGCTGAAAGCTAAAAATTATCCTAGGCAGGAAGGTGGGAAAGTGGACAGTATTGAAGTGGTTAATAATGTTAGTGCCCATTTTCTGCCCAGACACTTGTTTTTCATTGTTGAAAACTTCCTCTATGCGTGTTTTTTTTAACAGGTATGAAGTTTATTCAATATGAAACAAAATAATAACATAATGCACAGTCAGAACATAGCTAGAAAATCCAACAAAGGACAGGTATCAAACAAGACAATTGGATGACATGGATGACATCACATCAGGTGTGCAAATCTAGTCAGAAGGGACAATGCAAAGAGAAACAGCCACCACATTCTCTAATCCATATATAGAACTAGAGGAGGAGGGGGGGCATAGAAAGGGGAAGGGAGGAGAGACAGGACAGGAAGGGAGAAAAATAAGTAATATATAGTCTTTCTATGAAGTTCCCTGAGACATCTAACCATATGCATCTATCCATTGCAACCTGACCTTATCAATTTTTTTTGGACAATTCCTGCTCTCATAAGTCAATCTGTATAATGGTAAGACAGCATTCACTGCAGCTATCCAGGTATTAACCGTTGGTGGGGCCTGATTCCATCTGAGGAGGATTTCCCTTCTAGAATAATACAAAGAGTAGAAGAGAAACTATTTTAGAAACCTGGTGGCTACGACATCCTCCATACTTCCTAGTAGCGACAAAGCCGGATCTTGCCCAAGGAACCAGTCACCAAAATCATTCAAAACTCCTATCGCATTCTCCAAAAATGGATGGATATGGATACACATCCACACCATATCAAAGAAGGTACCTGGGAAGGATTGGCACCATGAGCATATGGGACTAACATCAGGGTAAAGTGTAGTAGGCCCTATGTAGAAATTTGAATTGTATGAAACGGTCTTTGGCAGAAATCATTGTGCTAATATAGCTGTCTACTGTGTCCTTCCAGTC
>CM053026.1:709361392-709401720 GCA_028564925.1 Lithobates sylvaticus | reverse complement strand
AAAAAAAAACGCAGAGGTGATCAAATACCACCAAAAGAAAGCTTTATTTGTGGGAATAAAAATGACGTAAATTTTGTTTTGGTGCGATGTCGCACGACCGCGTAATTGTCAGTTAAAGCGACGCAGTGCCGTATCGCAAAAAAGTGCTCTGGTCAGGAAGGGGGTAAATTCTTCCGGGGCTGAAGTGGTTAAGCCCGGACCATTTGGCTGACAAAAGACCAGAGCACTTTTTGCGATTCGGCACTGCATCAATTTAACTGACAATTGCACGGTCGTGCGACGTTGCACCCAAACAAAATTGACGTCCTTTTTTTCCCACAAATAGAGCTTTCTTTTGGTGGTATTTGATCACCCCTGCGGTTTTTATTTTTTTGCGCTATAAACAAAAAAAACTGCGACAATTTTGAAAAAAAGCAATATTTTAAACTTTTTACTATAATAAATATCCCCAAAAAATATATAAAAAAACGTTTTTTTCCCTCAGTTTAGGCCAATACATATTCTTCTACATATTTTTTGGTAAAAAAAAATCACAATAAGCATTTATTGATTGGTTTTGCGCAAAAGTTATAGCATCTACAAAATAGGGGATAGTTTTATGGCATTTTTATTAATAATTTTTTTTTACTAGTAATGGCGGCGATCTGCGATTTTTATTGTGACTGCGACATTATGGCGGACATATCACACAATTTTGACACATTTTTTGGACCATTGTAATTTTTACAGCGATCAGTGCGATTAAATTGCACTGATTACTGTAAAAATGACACTGGCAGTGAAGGGGTTAACCACTAGGGGGCTAGGGAAGGGTTAAGTGTGTCCTAGGGAGTAAGTCTAACTGTGGGGGGAGGGGCTGTGTGTGACACATCACTGATCAGCGCTCCCGATTACAGGGAGCTATGATAAGTGACAGTGTCACTAGGCTGAACGGGTCACTAGTTCTTCCTCTCCGTGAGACGATTGCGGGTGTCCCGCGGTCAGACTCACGGAGATCGCGACGGCATGTGCGCGCACCGCCGGCGGCACGCGAGCGTGCTACCGGCAGCGCGCACGTGATGGCACGGCGGCAAATTTGCCTGTCCGTGCCATTCTGCCGACGTGCATCAGCGTGTGCCGGTCGTTATGTGGTTAAAAAACAAAAAAACTAAAACCTGCAAGACAAAGGCATAATGAGCTAGTATGCATTGCATACTAGCTCATTATTAAATACTTACCTTAGAACGAAGCCTTCCAGCGCCGCCCGCGTTGCAAGTTTAGGAGATATTTACACTACCTATAGGTAAGCCTTACTATATATATATATATATATATATATATATATATATATATATATATATATATATATATATATATATATATATATATTATACCTATATGGAAATGTCTGCAGAAGAAGTTTACTTCCTCTTTAATGGGGACACAGACAGCAATAGGATCTGTGTTCTCGTCCCTCTCCCCTCCATCCAATACTAGAAAAAAAGTTTTGCCTTTCATTATACTTTAAGGCCAGGTTCATTTACAGTACATGCGTTACCATTGAACGATATAAAACTTGTTTTGATGAAAGTGTATAAAAGATGCAGCAAGGGGGATTTTTTTTAACACGCTGCACTTAAAGAGGAAGTAAACCCTCAGCAAAAATACGGAAAAAAAACCCCCTGCAAGACAAAGGCATAATTAGCTAGCATGCATAGCATACTAGCTAATTATGTATCACTTACCTCAGATCGAAGCCCCCGAATTTGGTCCACGTCTCTCCCTCCGACCACCGACATGTTGTCCCGGAGTGACTTCCGGGTATCGCGGCTCCGGCTAATCACAGCGTTGGAGTCGCGATACCCGGAAGTCACTCCGGGACAACATGCACGCGAGAGCGGCACAGTACAACTGAAGCATCGGCATATAGCGCCATTGCTTCAGTTATCTTAAGTGCACATGTGCCGCATGACGTCGGCACATGCAAATACCTGCACGGTTTAGGAGATAACCTTGTTAGCTACAGGTAAGCCTTAATATAGGCTTACCTGTAACATAAAGTTGTAAACAAGGATTTACAACCACTTTAAAATTCACAGATGTGTAAATGGGGCCTAGCTGCAATAGAGACCAGTAAGGTCACCACCCTGCGCTTTGCTGTCTTGTAGGGGTTTCTATTTTTATAAAAATGGCTGCAGACATTTAAACTCCATTAGCAAGTAAACAACGTATGCATTTGTATTTCAGTTGTGTAATCGATTTTTTATCTGGAGTTCAAATTTAATGGAAATGAATCTGCAAAAAATAAACCATTCAGCACATGCTGGATCACATTATTTGCTTACCTTGCAGAGGAGATATGGTTAAAGTTCCCGGATGCAGGGCTGTAGCACCCTAAAATAAAGATAAAATGCACATGTGTTGGAATTATGCTTCCCATTTATATGTAGCAGCGATAACAGGGGTAAGATTCACGATCACAATCTTATAAACAATTAATGACTTGTATGTGGAAGAGCTGATTTCATTATTGCCACAGGTCAAGTGACCCCAATATACATCATGACTAGGCATAAGCAACATTTTGGTGAATTGACTTCTGTGTTATTCAATTATATAATAAACAGATCTCTAATTTTGCAGTGAATTTCAGTTTAAATTCTGTTTTTCAGTTTAAATTCACACTCATCTCTAATCATGATGGCCAGTGTTTAGTCTTATAAACAGTGCAAAGAGTAAAGCACTTAAAGAAGATGCAGAGGCCAATGGCAAGCAAACAAGATAAACTTTGCAGAGTTCAGACCAGTACAAGGTGCACTTTAGCTGCTGCCATGTGTTCTGCACTTTGCACCTAGCCATAGGCATGTGCACGGGGTGTGCCAGATGTGCCTGCAGATCCCCCCCCCCATGCTGCTCAGACCCCCCCCCCATGCCCTGCTGCCCCCCCCCCTTCCTCTCCTGCCAGCTGCTGCAGGCACACAGGGGAATCACTCACTGTGTTCATTCATAATTGTGTATACTATGCTTCGGTTTGTGAATGAATAGGAAAGCGCTCAGCACAAGCACTTCCCATTAATTCTCTGTTCAGTGCAGCTGAGTTTGCAGAGAAAGGGACTGGAGAATCTCAGTCCTCAGTCCCTTTCTCTGTCTCAAAAGTGAGACATCAGGGGTCTGTTTGGATAAATAAATAATAATAATATGGTAACAATTATTAACCACTTCAGCCCCGGACCAATTGGACCAGGCCCCTTTTTGCGATTCGGCACTGCGTCGTTTTAACTGACAATTGCGCGGTCGTGCGACGTGGCTCCCAAACAAAATTGACGTCCTTTTTTTCCCACAAATAGAGCTTTCTTTTGGTGGTATTTGATCGCCCCTGCGGTTTTTATTTTTTGCGCTATAAACAAAAATAGAGCGACAATTTTGAAAAAAATGCAATATTTTTTGCTATAATAAATATCCCAAAAAATATATAAAAAAACACTTTTTTTCCTCAGTTTAGGCCGATACGTATTCTTCTACATATTTTTGGTAAAAAAAAATCGCAATTAGCGATTATTGATTGGTTTGCGCAAAAGTTATAGCGTTTACAAAATAGGGGATAGTTTTATAGCATTTTTATTAATATTTTTTTTTTTACTAGTAATGGCGGCGATCAGCGATTTTTTTTTTGTGACTGCGACATTATGGCGGACACATCGGACATTTTTGACACATTTTTGGGACCATTTTCATTTATACAGCAATCAATGCTATTTAAATGCATTGATTCCTGTATAAATGACAGTTGTAGTGAAAGAGTTAACCACTAGGGGGAGGGGAGGGGTTATGGGCTGTGACGTGTGTGTTTTTACACATTAGGGGGCGGGGCTGACGTCTGACGTCATTGATCGGCTTTCCCAATGACCGGGAACAGCCGATCAATGACAGGCAGAGTAGGAAGCGCGGGGAGAGGTTTGTTTACACATGCCTCTCCCCGTTCTTCAGCTCTGTGACCCGATCGCGGGACACCAGCGGCGATCGGGTCCGCTGGTCCCGCGACCGGGGTCACGGAGCTCCAGACCGGGTCGCATTTAAAGGGCCACGTACAGGTACGTGATTTTGCCTGCCCGTGCCATTCTGCCGCAGTATATCTGCGTGAGGCGGTCGGGAAGCGGTTAAACAAATAATACTGTAAAAAATAAGAAACAAATAAAATTGTACATAAAAAATACTCACACCATCCACTGCCCTACTGACACCATCCTATGCCCTACTGACACCATCCTATGCCCTACTGACACTATCATATGCCCTACTGACACCGTCCTATGCTCTACTGACACAATTCACTGCCCTACTGACACAGCTCTCTCTCTCTGACGGTGCCCAAAATGGCGCCTCTCGCACACCTGCTGGGACATAGCGCAACCCCTGATCTCTGTAAAGATAGTAAAGCCCCCCAGTGCCACCAATCAGTTCCCATGAGTGACACCAATCAGTGCCCATCAGTGATACCAATCAGTGACCATTAGTGATGCCAGTCACTGCTGCCTTTTAGTGCCCATCAGTGCCTGCTCATCAGTGCTGCCCATCAGTAGCGCCTATCCGTGCCACCTATCAGTGCCCATCAGTGCTGCCCATCAGTGCTGCCCACCAGTGCTCATCAGTGTGGCATATTAGTGCCTCCTCATCAGTGCCACCTAATCAGTGCCAGATCCCATCAGATGCCCACCAGTGCAGCCAAAAAACAGCTGCAGAGATTTAAACTCCATTAGCAAGTAAACAACTTATGCATTTGTATTTCAGCTGTGTAATCGAATTTTTTGTCTGGAGTTCAAATTTCATGGAAATTAATCTACAAAAAATAAACCATTGAGTACATGCTGGATCACTTCAGTGAAGGAGAAAAATTACATATTTACAAAATTTACTAACTTTTTTTTTTCAAAACGTTCAGTCTTTTTTCTTTGCAAAGAAAAAAAAAAAAAAACAAGCAGTGATTAAATACCACCAAAAGAAAGCTGTATTTGTGTGAAAAAAAATTATAAAAATGTTGTTTGGGTACAATGTTGCACGACCGCACAATTGTCATTCAGAGTGTGACAGCGATGAAAGCTGAAAAATGGCCTGGGCAGGAAGGGGGTGAAAGTGCCCTGTAAGCAAGAGGTAAAACACCACGGCCTACCCGACTATTTTTGCTTGAACATGACAATGAGGTCACTGCACTCCAATGGCCTCCACAGTCACCAGATCTCAATCCAATAGAGCACCTTTAAGATGTGGTGGAATGGGAGATTTGCATCGTGGATGTGCAGACGACAAATCTGCAGCAACTGCGTGATTCTATCATGTCACTATGGACCAAAATCTCTGAGGAATGTTTCCAACACCTTGTTGAATCTATGCCACGAAGAATTAAGGCTGTTCTGAAGGCAGAAGGGGGTTCAACCCGGTACTAGCAAGGTGTACCTAATAAAGTGGCCGGAGAGTGTATGTAACGTAAAACGTAAAATTCGTTCCGGAAATGTGCTTGTAATTTCCCCATAAGAAATAATGGAAACTCAGATGATTTGTTCCACAACCACAAAAAAAAAAAAGTGTCAATAGGGAATGCATAAAGTAGAATCCAGCAGGAGCTACAGAGTATAAAAGAGAAGAGAGGCTCCTCTAAGTGTAGCAATTTGGTTCCCTTTAATGAAGGTACAACATTTAGCAAGTCACATGGTTCATCGGATTTTCCGACCGTGTGTATGGTCTTTTTCTGTCGGAATTTCCAACGGACTTTGGATTGAGAACCTGTTCTTAATTTTTCCGACGGAAAACCTTTCTATCGGATTCTCCGATCGTGTGTATGAAATTCCGACATGCAAAAATCCGACGCATGCTCGGAAACAATTCGACGCATGCTCAGAAGTATTAAACTTCCCTTTAATAGTGCTGTCGAACGTGTTGTATGCCGCGGTGTTATTGACCGTCGGAATTTGGTGTGACCGTGTGTAGGTAAGACAGTTTGAGCGAAATTCCGTCGGAATTCCGACGGGAAAACCATCAGAGCTTTTTCCGACGAGAATTCCGACCGTGTGTACGCGGCATTAGTATGCAGGCATCCGGGGAAAATATGTCCACATAGACCGTCCTCCGCACCGCCATCAACGTCATCCCTTCCACGAGCTGTTGAATCCTAACTTTCAAATTGCTCTACTGCAGGGAAATCTTCCCAGGCAGCTTTACCTCGGATGCCTGCATACTTAGATGTGCCTCTTTTAATCATCAACCATATGATTTGCTAAATGTTGTACCTTCATTAAATGTAACCATATTGCAACACCGGTACGACTTCAGGTACAACATATGATTTATAAATCGTACCTGAGGTAGTATCTAATGTCTTTCTATGGCAGTGTCTTAATAGGTACGATTTCAAGTACTGCAATTTGAGAAGTAGTTCATGTATTACTTTTTCAGGACTTCAGACCGATTTCACTGCCATAGACTATAATGTAAATCGTGCTGCAAATCGTACCTTTGTCTATATCAGCCCTGCTTGAGCCTGAAAGAAGTTAAATGTTAACCCTTTGCTAGTTAAACTTTTGTTCATAACATCACTGTTCCTCCCTGTGACATGGACAGCCCCTGTCACTGAAGTAGCACTGAAGTCGTATCAAATTGTTACAAATCTCACAGAAGTAGTGGCTGAAGTCGGGTTTTAAATTGCACTACTTTAACCTGCAGGCTTCTACTCAGTTGCTATTCGTATTGCAAGATGTTGCAAGTTTATCAAGTTAAAATTTATTTAAAAAATTAGCTCGTCTTGTAAAACACTTGCAGACCAAGTTACTCGCATTCCAAGCTAATACTTTATATATATTGTGGTAGTGAGGTACCCCACCAGCAGAAGGATGTAGGGTTCTCAATCAGGCAGGTTGAGGGGCTCCAGGAGAGTTGTTTATTTGGGAAGAAACTGGATTTTCAGTTTCCTCATTGTTTACTAAAGTCCACTTTGGGACCTGGAGCCCGGGGATTTCGTAGCGATCCGGGTGGGATAAAATCCCCAGTCCTGGGTCCGGGTTTTGAGATCCACCAGCATACTGACTGGTCAGGTGTGTGCTGGGCTATTTGTAGACACCTGGCCATGGTTCTGGACTCCACCCTCCCGAGGAGTCCAGGCAAGCAAGGGAGAAGTGTGCATGTCTGCACAGTTCTGTCTGTCAGAGCAGGTAGAGGGTAGAGGTCAGAGCAGGTAGAGGGTCCAAGCCTGTGGGCTGGAACAGCAAGGAAGCTGGAAGAGTGCTGAGGTACAGAGTGTACAGGAACTCTGTTATAGAGCTGAGAGGGCTGAAGCATAAGCCTGAGCAGTGCTGCTAAAGAGAGCCAGGTGGCTTGGTATTTTCTGTTTAACTTACAGTGTTTGTTGTGGAAAGCTGAAACCCCTGTGTGGGCAACCCTTCTGTTATTGGACTTGTTTTCTTTTTTTTAATTTAATAAAAGTGGGCAAACAAGCCCTTAAATGGCATGACTGACATTGACTCTGCTCACTGGTGTGCTCTACACAGAAGCTAAAGAACCCCCAATATCACAATATATATATATATATATATATATAGTGTGTATTCAGACTCCCTTTTCCCCCTCACTTTTTCAGTTTTGTTATGTTGCAGCCTGATTCTACAATTGTTTAAATTCATTTTTTTCTCATTATTCTACAGCACTCAGTACCTCATAATGGCAAAGTGAAGTCTGAATTATAGAAAGGTTTACACATGTATGAATAGAGGAAAAACTGAAATATCAAATTGGCATAAGTATTCAGACCCTTTGAACAGCACTTGAAATTTAGCTTGGTTGCCTCCCATTTCTCTTGATCGTTGCTGAGATGTTTCTACACCTTACTTGGAGTTAACCTGTGGTAAATAAAATTGATTGGACATGATTTGGAAAGGCACACACCTCCATATAGAATGCCTTGCAGCTGACAATCGTACTGTGTCTGAACAAAAGCCATGAGATCAAAGGGACTGCCTGCAGAACTCAGAGACAGGATTATTGCAAGGCACAGATCTCGGGTAGGCTACAAAAAAATTCTGTTGCACTGAAGCTTGCCAAGAGCACAGTGGCCTCCATCATTTTCAAATGGAAGAAGTTTGGTACAACCAGGACTCTTTCAAGAGCTAGTTGCCCAGCCAAACTGAGAAATCTGGGGAGAATGGCCTTAGTAAGAGAGGTGACCAAGAACCCGATGGTCACTATGGCTGAACTCCAGAGATCCTGTGTGGAGGTGGGACAAAGTTCCAGAAGGACAACCATCACTGCAGCCCTCCACCGATCTGGACTCTATGGCAGAGTGGCTAGACGGAAGCCTCTCCTCAGTGCAAAACACATGAAAGCCTGCTTGGAGTTTGAACAAAGCTCCTGAAGGACTCTCAGACTGTGAGAAACAAGATTCTTTGGTTTGATGAAACTATGATTGAACTTTTTGGCTCCAATCTAAACATTATGTCTGAAGGAAACCAAGCACCTGCCCAATACCATTCCAACAGTGCTGTGTGTTGAGTTATTTTGAAGGGAAAAGCAAATTTACACTGTTATTCCAGCTGTACACTCACTACTTTACATTGTAGTAAAGTGTCATTTCATCAGTGTTGTCACATGAAAAGATTTAATAAAATATTTACAAAAATGTGAGGGGTGTACTTACTTTTGTGAGATACTGTATACAGGGGGTCCCCGAGTTACGAACTCGTTAGGGACTGCCCGCCTGTACGGAAGTCGGAAATGTTCGTAAGTCGGCCGCGCATGCGCAGACCGACAAATACGGAGATTTCCGGACATTTCCGATTCGTCTATTGTCGTTCTGCGCATGCGCGGCAAATTACGGACATTTCCGGCATTTTCCGAAGCTCCGTATGGCCGCGCATGCGCAGAACGGCCGAAAGACGCCGAAAAAAGAACGAAAAATGGCGGAGGGTCCCCGCAGCACCCCATTCGTAAGTAGGGGTTGTTCGTAGGTCGGGTGTTCGTAAGTCGGGGACCCCCTGTATATATATACACAGTATCATGCAATGACACTTTATGTTACCATCTACTTGGAAGTGACTCTCTCCCCACAAAGTTAGTGTCAGAGCATTCCTGCCTTCTACTGCCCCATCACTTTAAGAGGAGAGGGCAAGCTCCATTACTTCCAGGACATGCAAGAGCTCTGTCCAATTAGAATGGCCTTGTATTTGGAGTACAGAGGACGGTGCAAGCTGTTGCAGATCTACAGTCAACGCTGTATCTTGGCCCAGGCCTAGGGCAGCACTTTGCAGGGGGCAGCAAAAAAGCCACCCCCTGCACAAAAAAAAAAAAAAAAAAAACATCCTCCTGCCCCATATAACTGGTGCTACACTAAAAGTGTAGCGTAAGCTGGTGGGGCCTCTTTTCGTGTGGAAGCTAGGAGGAGGATGTTTTTTTTTTTTTTTTGTGCAGGGGGTGGCTTTTTTGCTGCCCCCTGCAAAGTGCTGCCCTAGGCCTGGGCCAAGATACAGCGTTGACTGTAGATCTGCAACAGCTTGCACCGTCCTCTGTACTCCAAATACAAGGCCATTCTAATTGGACAGAGCTCTTGCATGTCCTGGAAGTAATGGAGCTTGCCCTCTGCCTGGGGGCTGCCTGGGGGCTGATTTTTTCACTTATTTGTATACTGATTAGGGACTTTATAGTCATTATACAAATAAGTGAAATAATCCTATGATTGCAATCAGTGGCAGCAAACACAAGTCCAAATATTTTACAAAATAGGAGTAATCTTACTAATCCAGCAACATATTGTGATAGCACATATAGGCAAGCAGGTCCTAGTTTAACTAAAACAAAGTCCCAATAATATCTTACGTATTAGCTAAGATTAGTAGTATAAATATTTATATGCTATAAAAATATGTATTTGCTGACAGGGCGGGTCTTAAACAGGAAGGGGTGTGGTCTTGACACGAAGGGGTGGGTCATATTTAAATTAGTGGGTGCACACAAGTTTAGTCAGGCCTAGGGCATCACAAAACCTAAATACACCACTGTCTACAGTATATTGGCACTTATAGGCATCTATAGAGAACTGTACTTTATACTACTGCTATTAATACTGCTACTGCTATACTATAATACTGCTATTTATGCTTTAAGCAGCTCTTTCTTTAACGACTTTCAGACCGGACCATTTTACTAACTTAAGACCAGACCACTTTTTGCGATTTGGCACTGCGTCGCTTTAACTGACAATTGCGCGGTCGTACGACTTGGTGCCCAAACAAAATTTACGTCCTTTTTTCCCCACAAATAGAGCTTTCTTTTGGTGGTATTTTATAACCTCTGCGGTTTTTCTTTTTTGCGCTATAAACAAAAAACGCATTATTTTGAACTTTTTGCTATAATAAATATCCCCCAAAAATATATAAAAAAACATTTTTTTTCCTCAGTTTAGGCCGATACGTATTCTTCTACATATTTTTGGTAAAAAAAAAAATCGCAAGCAATTATTGATTGGTTTGCGCAAAAGTTATAGCGTTTACAAAATAGGGGATAGTTTTATATAGCATTTTTATTAATAATTTTTTTTTTTTTACTAGTAATGGCGGCGATCAGTGATTTTTATTGTGACTGCGACATTATGGCGGACACATCGGACATTTTTGACACATTTTTGGGACCATTGTCATGTATACAGCAATCAGTGCTATTTAAATGCACTGATTCCTGTGTAAATGACACTGGCAGTGAAGGGGTTAACCAGGGGGTGGCAGTGTAGGGGTTAAGTGTTCCTAGGGGCGTGTTACTAACTGCGGGGGGCGTGGCTGTGTTTTAGTGAACACTGATCTCTGCTCCAATCACAGGGAGCAGAGATCAGTGTCACTAGTTCCTAGGCAGAACGGGGAGATGCTGTTTACTTCCGCATCTCCCCGCTCAGCCTTACCGTGAGACGATCGCGGGTATCCCCATGGCGATCGAGTCCGCGGGACCCGCGACCGGACTCACGGGGGTCCCGACCAGCACGCGTGCGCGCCGGGCGGCAATCTTAAAGGGACGTACCTGTACGCCCTTTTGCCTGTCCGTGCCATTCTGCTGACGTACATCGTCGTGCGCTGGTCGGGAAGTGGTTAAAGTTGCATTAAACCCTCCCATCGTTTTCACCCAAGGAAGCTGAAATCTTGGCCTCTGTTTAATCTTCAACTGCCATGGTGCAGCACATGTGACCAGTTATGACACCAGCCATTGGATGGTTTGACAGTTTGGTTGAGAGCCCAAGTAAATGTTAGCATTTTACAGCATGCCGGGAATGTAACTGTTTTTTGAAACTGTTAAACCAATGGGTTTACTTCCGCTTTAAGTAACAGAGTCTCTTTAAAAAATCATCAGTACACACTATTTAAAACAATTCCTATAAAATGCAATAAGCTATGCTATTTAGATAGCAGATGCATCATCAAACAAATTACAGCCTGTATTGGGGAGAAAATGATTGAGTAATTAAACATCTTTGATTATCAATTAAGTCACTTTGTTCATATTCATCTACAATTCTTAAAAAAGGAATTGCACACATGGAGTAATTTATATTGTGCGGCTGACAACAAGATGATCTGTAATTATCAGTGACTTTTCTATTGTCCCCTGCTGTTTACAAAAGTATATGTTAAAGATGTTTAGAATCAGGAGAATTCCGCTGACTTGTATCTAGTGAGTAGAAGGCAGGGTCATTTCCTTATATGCTTACTGGAATTCTTTTGTTCAAACCACAATAGGCAAAACCCAGTGATTCTCAAACTTAAATGGCCACCTGCACAAAACATATTAAAAGTCAGCAGCTACAAATACTGCAGCTGCTGACTTTTAATAAATAGACACTTACCTGTTCCAACGATGTTGGCAGAAGATGACGAGCTGCCCCCGCCGCCATCCTCTGTCAGGGAATCAGGAAGTGAAGCTTTGCGGCTTTACTGCCCGGTTCCCTACTGTGCATGCGCGAGTCACGCTGCGCGTCTTTACTGGTCCCCGTTGTGTCCTGGGAACTGTGTGTTTCCCAGGACACAACGGGGGGGGGGGGCGTGCAGCTGCTGCTAGCTAGTCCCGGAAGTGGGTGCAGATACTGGGGGTATTTGCACCCCCTCCCCCCTGAAAGGTGCCAATTGTGGCACCGGAGGGGGGTAGGAATCCGATAAGCGGAAGTTCCACTTTAGGGTGGAGCTCCGCTTTAAAGCGGTTGTATAGTGTTTTTTTTTTTACTTTTACCTACAGGTAAGCCTATAATAAGGCTTACCTGTAGGTAAAAAAAATATCTCCTAAACCTGTATGGTTTAGGAGATATTCACCTCGCAATGAGCCGCTGACTGCAGCGGCGCATGCGCACAGGGGATTCTCGGCTGAAAGCCCAGCGGCCGCCAGACCCTGCCGGGAGGAAATCTCCCGCGCGCATGCTTACAGAACTGGAGCCGCGATACCCGGAAGAAACGCAGAGGGAACATGTCAGTGCGGTGCATACTAGCATGCGGTGCATACTAGCTCTTTATGCCTTTTCCCTTGCAGGTCTGAAAAAAAATAAAAACTTCAGCGGGTATACAACCGCTTTAATCTTTCTCTTTTCTGACTACATTAAACTGAAATCTGACTGGTTGCTGTTTGTTATTTCACATTATCATTGCTCTCTGAACAAGTTGATTCAGTTAATCCAAATGAGTATTCTCCAACAATAATACAAGGTACCAATGTATACATATTGTTAGAATTTGGCTCCCATGCAGCTCATTAGCCCCTAAATCCAGGCAACTTAAGTCACCTACTCACTGGTTGTTGATTGGTTGGTTTGATGAATGATGTGGAAAAAGTTGTTGTTTTCTCAGATTCTTAGTAAGTTCTGTTCTGGGTTCTGAAGCACGGAGACTTTGTAGAGCTTTGGGTGGGATAAAGTCTCCCTTCCTAGGTCTACATGTTACCTGGTGGTAGCCAGACCTCATTATTAGTATCAGCTGTGCACAGGACATTATATATGTGAGCTGACTGATGTTTAGTGATCTCTCTCCCTTATGCAGGCCATACATGGTCGAATTTTGAACTAATTTTCTTTTCAAAATCAGAAAGTTCGTTTTTTTTGTGATCCGATTGTGCCACCATTGATTTTCGAAATTCGGCCGACCGAGCCTTCAATTTCATCTCATGTTGCTACAGAAAATAATTTTCTTTTCTGGGAATCTTCTTTTCTCTCCGTAAATTTTCTTTTCTTATTACATTTCTCGCATGATTATCCCATCATTGATTAGAAAATCGTAGTTTTTCAAAAAATTTCCAACATGTCCGATTCCTCAAATTTGATTTCCGAACGAAAATCGGCTGTTACTGCAGCCCACTAATGGTGAGAAATTCATACGAAAATTCTTAGATACGATTTTCGAAAGAAAATTCTTTCGAAATTCGAACCGTGTATGGCCGGCCTTACTTTGTCTGCTGTGGGAAACTGCTCCAGTGTGAAAAGGCTGATTGCTGACAGAACAATAAAAATGTACATGTGCTGCCTGTTTGTTTTGGGGAGTCCATTAGGGAGCACTCTGTTAGCCATGAGGAGCTGACCTGAGTTGATTTGCTCATCATGAACAGATGTTTTATTTGTTTTACGCTATGGACATGGTGTATAAAGCACACCTGCATTAAAACTGTGCTTGTCTGCTGCCTTGCTATATAAAACTGCATGACAGACCTGCTTGGACTGTTGCTTGGTGTCCCTGTCTTGTGCATGGTTTACCACTACTACTACTAGCTGAATCTATCTACTTTACAACTTTACAACTCCTAGATGCGGGCAACACCTTACACACACACAGACACCTATTGGTATAAAAGGTACACCATACTCTAATTGGACAGGGCGCTATGTCAAGGATCCTATGTGATACTCAGATGCAGGTGTTTTTTGCAGAAAAGTAAATAGATCTTTTTGGAATTACCTGGCTGAACTAACATAATTTATCATGGCATTGCAACTAAGCCTCATGTCAAATTACAGTTAAAACCTTATTCTCCGTACTTGAAGCTCAGAGAAAAGCTATTTCAAAAGAGGCACAGAAAATGCTAGCCCTTGGTGACATAGAGGAATCAAACAGTGAGTGGCCAAGTCCTATATTGCTTATCCCTAAATTGGATGGTAGCCTGATGTTCTACAAGAACTTCAAGAAATTAAATAAAATATCCAACTTTCTCGCATAGCCGGTGCCCTGGTGAATGAGTTGATAGAAAGGTTGGGTACATTATCACCCGCAGTCTTAAAGGATATTGGCAAGTTCCCCTAACAGACAGGGCAAAGAAAAAGACAGTTTTGCAATACCATGTGCGCTGTACCAGTGTCTGTTCCTCCCATTTGGCTTACATGGGGCTCTGGCCTCATTCCAAAGAATATGCTTTGGCATATCTAGATATTGTTATTTTTAATCTTGACTGGGATTCCCACCTACAGAAGATCCATTTGTAAGACCAGGTTAACAGCCAATCCAAAAAATACTCAAAAGGGCTTGAAGAAGCTCAATATTTGGGCTACGTCGCTTGGGAAGGGGTTCAGGCCGGAATTAAAAGTTGGCCCAGCCAGTGTAAAAGTGTTTAGAGTCTTTCTATGGATTGTAGGATACTGCCAAAAGTTTGGGGCCTAACTTTGCTACTATAGCAGCTCCATCTACTGATCTCACCAAAGTGAGATGAAGGAATAAAGAGTTAGAGAGAGCAATTTAAACGCTGAAGGTACAAATGTGTGGAGGGACTAGCATTAAGCACCCACAACTTTAGTAAGGATTTTTTTTGTACAAACAGATATGGCTGATGTTGTCCTGGGAGCAATCTTGTTTCAAGAAATCATTGGAGAAGAACATCCAATAGCATACCACAGCTGGTAATTAAACCCTCCATAGAGCTTCAGTTACAACTCCTATGAGAACGACAAGTAAGGTATGGCAACAAGCAAGGGAGGTCTATAATGCCGATTCCAATCTTTTCTCATATATGCCCATATGGGGTAACCCACCACTTCAACACTTTTTTGGTTTGCCAGATCCCTAGCTCTGGGCATCTAAGGGGATTACATCTCTTAAACATATCTTTACAGCTGGCATGTTCTCCTCCTTTTCAGAGATGAGGGAAAAATACGCTATATCCATCTCAATGACCTTTAGGTATTATCAACTTAGACATGCAGCACAAGTCCAATTTCCCAGTTTTGTAGTCCTTCCGCCAGACTTGGTGGAGCGTTTGCTGACATCATGAGTACTGGAGAAACCTCTGTCTTTCTTGTACATTCGCTTGGCTTCGGCCTACACTACCTCCCTGACGAAAACGCACGACAGGTGGAAGAGTGACATCTCAGACTTAACTGATGAGGACTGGGGGGACACAGTAGACAGCTATATTAGCACAATGATTTCTGCCAAAGACCGTTTCATACAATTCAAATTTCTACATAGGGCCTACTACACCCCGGTTAGATTGGCTGGCATTTACCCTGATGTTAGTCCCCTATGCTCACGGTCCTTCCCAGGTACCTTCTTTCATATGGTGTGGATGTGTCCCCATATCCATCCATTTTGGGAGAATGTGATAGGAGTTTTGAATGATTTTGGTAACTGGTTCCTTGGGCAAGATCTGGCTTTGGCGCTACTAGGAAGTATGGAGGATGTCGTAGCCACCAGGTATCTAAAATAGTTTCTCTTCTACTCTTTGTATTATGCTAGAAGGGGAATCCTCCTCAGATGGAATCAGGCCCCACCAACGGTTAATACCTGGATAGCTGCAGTGAATGCTGTCTTACCATTAAACAGATTGACTTATGAGAGCAGGAATGGTCCAAAAAAATTTGATAAGGTCAGGTTGCAATGGATAGATGCATATGGTTAGATGTCTCAGGGAACTTCATAGACAGCCTATATATTACTCCTTTTTCTCCCTTCCTGTCCTGTCTCTCCTCCCTTCCCCTTTCTATGCCCCCCCCCCCCTCTATTTCTATATATGGATTAGAGAATACGGTGGCTGTTTCTGTTTGCATTGTCCCTTCTGACTAGATTTGCACACCTGATGTGATGTCATCCAATTGTCTTGTTTGATACCTGTACTTTGTTGGATTTTCTAGCTGTTCTGACTGTGCATTATGTTATTATTTTGTTTCATATTGAATAAACTTCATACCTGTTAAAAAAAACGCATAGAGGAAGTTTTCAACAATGAAAAACAAGTGTCTGGGCAGAAAATGGGCGCTAACATTATTAACCACTTCAATACCGTGCACTTTCCCCCCTTCCTGCCCTGGACAATTTTTAGCTTTCAGCGTTGTCGCATTTTGAATGATAATTGCGGCCATGCAACACAGTACCCAAACTACATTTTTATAATTTTCTTCCCACAAATAGAGCTTTCTTTTGGTGGTATTTGATCACCACTGGGATTTTTATTTTTTGCTAAAAAAACTAAAAAAGACTGACATTTTTGAAAAAAAAAACTGATGGGCACTGATAGGTGGCACTGGATAGGCAGCACTGATGAAGAGCTACTGACCGGCATTACTGAGTGGCATCTGAAGGGCGCTGACAGGCATTACTGATGGGGTACTGACAGGCGTTCTTTATGGGGCACATGCTGGCAGCTGATGGGCAGTGATTGGCAGCTGATGGGCGCCTCTGATTAGGGCTGCACTGATAATCAATGTGCTGATTATCATCGTAGACCCCCCCTCTAACAGGGAGAGCTGCCAATTGTCTTTTCCTATAAGAGCGAACCGAGAAAAGCCGTTTACCCGAACTTCCTGGTTCACGCGATGATCAGTTGTGATTGGTCACAGCTGATCACATGTTAAGAAGCCTCGGTCAGAGGCTCCATATCACGATCAGAGATACAGTGTGTCAGACTGACACACAGCACCTCCAATTGCAGCGCTGCGTGCCCCGCGGGTGCGCGCCAGCTTGTTATCCTGATTACATCATATGACGTCCGGCCAGGATATCAGAACCACTTTGCCAAAGTCATATTGCTATACGGCAGGTGGTTAAGGTATTGCCTTTAGGGCAGACAGTGCTGATTGATTACAGATCGGTCTCCACTACAGAGGGTGTCTTGGAACAAAAGTAACAATGGAAGGGTCACGAGATGGTTTCTATCTCTGCAAAACTATACATCTTATGTAAAACACAGGCCAGATATTTTTTTGTATCACTTGTCTCTTTCCTTAGATTGTAAACTCACGTGAGCAGGGCTCTCCTAAGCCTTGTATTGAATTGTATTGTAACTGTATTGCCTTCCATTATTTTTATAAAGCACAGAGTGCAAGCTCTTGGTGCCATATACAGTATATCCTGTATTATAATAATAATAATAATAATAACAATAGCAATGTCAGTTCCTACAATATATTCTATAATACAAAGCAAGAGCCTTAGCAAACTACTTGGTCCTATTCTAACAAGGGACCGATATGTACTGACGTCTGTTATAAACCAGCAAAACAGTGCTAAACAAAAGATTTTCACTCCTGCTGAGCAATCCCTTATCTGTACAGCTGAATTCCCCAATACCATAAATCCTAACTGTCCCTCATTTGAATAGACTGTCCCTCTTTCGGAGTATATTGCCATTGTGCCCCTTTCCTTCTCACTTGTCCCCTGTTTTTGGTGTGATGTAGGGACATCTATTACAAAGAAAATTCTATTTAACTGCCAAACATTAAAACTTACATCCAAATTATTGATTTCTATATTCTCAGACACTAGTATAAAGGAAGAAGAGGTGGTACAAAAAGCACATGGGAGTTCAACTAATCATTCTTTACATATTCGTTATTCAGAGTCAGCATAAAGGGGGGGGGGGCAATATATAACTCATATACAGTATATAACATATACAGTATCTCACAAAAGTGAGTACACCCCTCACATTTTTGTAAATATTTTATTATATCTTTTCATGTGACAAAACTGAAGAAATTACACTCTGCTACAATGTAAAGTAGTGAGTGTTCAGCTTCAACACACAGCCATTAATGTCTAAACCACTGGCAACAAAAGGGAGTACACCCCTAAGTGAAAATGTCCAAATTGGTCCCAAAGTGTCCCTCTTGGGCATTGAGTTCACCAGAGCTTCACAGGTTGCCACTGGAGTCCTCTTCCACTCCTCCATGACGACATCACATAGCTGGTGGATGTTAGAGACCTTGCACTCCTCCACCTTCCGTTTGAGGATGCCCCACAGATGCTCAATAGGGTTTAAGTCTGGAGACATGCTTGGCCAGTCCATCACCTTTACCCTCAGCTTCTTTAGCAAGGCAGTGGTCTTCTTGGAGGTGTGTTTGGGGACATTATCATGTTGGCATACTGTCCTGCGGCCCAGTCTCCGAGGGAGGGGATCATGCTCTACTTCAGTATGGCACAGTACATGTTGGCATTCATGGTTCCCTCAATCAAATGTAGCTCCCCAGTGCCGGCAGCACTCATGCAGCCCCAGACCATGCCACTCCCACCACCATGCTTGACTATAGGCAAGACACACTTGTCTTTGTACTCCTCACCTGGTTGCCGTCACACACGCTTGACACCTTCTGAACCAAATACATTTATCTTGGTCTTATCAGACCACAGGACATGGTTCCAGTAATCCATGTCCTTAGTCTGCTTGTCTTCAGCAAACTGTTTGCAGGCTTTCTTGTGCATCATCTTTAGAAAAGGCTTCCTTCTGGGATGACAGCCATGCAGACCAATTTGATGCATGTGGTCTGAGCACTGACAGGCTGACCCCCCACCCCTTCAACCTCTGCAGCAATGCTGGCAGCACTCATACGTCTCTTTCACAAAGACAACCTCTGGATATGACGTGGAGCATGTGCACTCAACTTCTTTGGTCGACCATGGTGAGGCATGTTCTGAGTGGAACCTTTCCCGTTAAACTGCTGTATGGTCTTGGCCACCGTTCTGCAGCTCAGTTTCAGGGTCTTGGCAATCTTCTTAAAGTCTAGGCCATCTTTATGTAGAGCAACAATTCTTTTTTTTTTCAGATCCTCAGAGAGTTTTTTGCCATGAGGTGCCATGTTGAACTTCCAGTGACCAGTATGAGAGAGTGAGTGTGATAACACCACATTTAACACAACTGCTCCCCATTTACCCCTAAGACCTTGTAACACTAATGAGTCACATGACAACGGGGAGGAAAAATGGCTAATTGGGCCCAGTGTGGACATTTTCACTTAGGAGTTTACTGAATTTTGTTGCCAGCGGTTTAGACATTAATGGCTGTGTGTTGAGTTATTTTGAGGGGACAGCAAATTTACACTGTTATACAAGCTGTACACTCACTACTTTACATTGTAGCAAAGTGTCATTTCTTCAGTGTTGTCACATGAAAAGATATAATAAAATATTTACAAAAATGTGAGGGGCGTACTCACTTATGTGAGATACTGTATATAACATATATATAATGATATAACAAATAGCTTTTGCAAAAAACTGTATATATCAATCAAGTTCATCAAGATAAACATATTTACTCTGTAGTCTTAAATATATTTTGGATTTCCCACTTTTCTTTAATTATTAAAATCTTAATTCAAACCATATTTTTTTTTTGAAGAGCAGGGAAGAGTTGCTAACGTGGTCACCAACACAAGAAGTAAGAGAAATCTCTGCAATGCAGGGAGGGGAGGGACATGTTATTGGTAGCTGAAATCATTGGCATTTTATTTTTTCCATCTGTGTGTTCTTGTATGGTAATGGGGATAGAAAGTAAGGGAAATTCTAGCCAACAGAGGTTGTATCCCTTCCCCAACTCTATTCAAAACTAAAAAAGGAGTCCTTACACATAATGGAATTGACCCTTGCATCACCTGCTATGCCAGCCTCCTGTTTTTCCAGCTTTTTTTCTGATATTCTGCATAATGCAGTCATATAGTTATTACCACTTTGCACAAGAGTGTCACACAATGCTTCAATAGAATTTATGATGAAAACTACATGAGATCCAGAGAGATTGTTATCCCAGCTTGTTTTAAATGTGCAAATTGGTATCATTAAATTATTGAAAGTGAGCCCGCAAAGAGCACAAATTACTTCTTCATGGTGTAATGAAGACAATCACTCCAAGGCCTAATTTGAGGAACACATTAATCTGAACTCTGATATGTATGTGGGGCACCATTTATTCTCTAAAGAGGAAAAAAAGGGGTAGTCTGTCTATACATTGAAGCTGAGTCTCATAGACTAAAGACATCAGAACATCACAATTTAATTCTGTATCCTCTCAGGCGATGTCTCATCCAGGTAATGAGTACGGCAGGCCTATTAGAGAACACACATACTATTCAAATATAATGGATATGTATATGGTTTACAGCAAATCTAGTAGGGTTTGGTCTTTAGTGTTCAATTACATTGATCACTTTGGAGGAGTATAGAGATGATTTCAGATGAAAAGAGTCATTCAATACATGAAAATACATTCTCAAATTTGAGAAACAACAGCAGACAGAACCAACTGTTCTACACTATAACAATAAGGGGTAACATTTTACATGAATGTTACTAGGGCTGAGTACATTTTTAATAATAGATTATTATTTCATTACTAAATGCAGCCAGCCCACTTAAAATTTTCAAGTTTCAGGCAGCAAAGGATCTACTTTTAAAGGTATACTTCTAAACTCATCGAGCTGTGTTTTCTTACCAATGTTGTGACCTTCTTTTAAAAGTCCTGTAGAGAAAACCAAAGAAGCTACTCATGGTTCTTCACCTCTTCCAAGCTATTCATGTACCCACTTTAGCCATTCAGCTGTGACCCCTCACCCCTGCCATGTACTGCCACAATTTTCCATCAGTGTTCCACCAATCGTCCACTTCATCTCTTGCCTATTTTGGCACATCTAATATCCTACCAAACTTTTACCCCTTGTCTACATGTTAGAGACAACAGGCCCACTTTGCTATTTTTTAAAAGAGTAACTCCGCTTATGTTTTAAAAAAAAAAAAGGACATAGCATATACGATTGTTACTCAAGCCATTTTATGTTTTTAACTAGGGTTAAAAATACCACTTTTTTAACACTGAGTACGAGTACCGATACTTTTTTCCAAGTAATTGCCGATACCATTAACCAATACCTAGCACGTAGGTGGTGGGGGGGGGGGGGTTGTTAGGGAGTTGGCCAAGGCTGGAGTGAGGGAAGGGTTTGAGAGGTGGGGAGTAGAGGGGTAAGTTAGAGCAGGGTAGTTGAGGGTGGGGTGAAATGGGGATTGTCGAGTGGGAGAGTTGGGATGGAAAAAGCTGTGATCGCTGGGGGAAGAGGATGGGGATGGGAGGGTCATTGGGAGACATGGGGGCAGAGGTGACAACTGGTGGGGGATGGAGGAGGCAACACAGTTTGGGCACAGTACAGGGGGTTAGGAGGACACAGTACAGGGTGTTAGGAGGACACAGTACGGGGGGGTAGGAGGACACAGTACGGGAGGGTAGGAGGACACAGTACAGGGTGTTAGGAGGACACAGTACAGGGTGTTAGGAGGACACAGTACAGGGTGTTAGGAGGACACAGTATGGGAGGGTAGGAGGACACAGTACATAGTGTTAGGAGGACACAGTACGGGGGGTAGGAAGACACAGTACAGGGTGTTAGGAGGACACAGTACAGGGTGTTAGGAGGACACAGTACAGGGTGTTAGGAGGACACAGTACAGGGTGTTAGGAGGACACAGTATGGGGGGTAGGAGGACACAGTACGGGAGGGTAGGAGGACACAGTACAGGGTGTTAGGAGGACACAGTACAGGGTGTTAGGAGGACACAGTACGGGAGGGTAGGAGGACACAGTACAGGGTGTTAGGAGGACACAGTACGGGGGGGGGGGGGTAGGAGGACACAGTACAGGGTGTTAGGAGGACACAGTACAGGGTGTTAGGAGGACACAGTACAGGGTGTTAGGAGGACACAGTACAGGGGGGTAGGAGGACACAGTACAGGGTGTTAGAAGGACACAGTACAGGGGGTAGGATGATACAATACAGGGTGTTAGGAGGACGCAGTACAGGGCGTTAGGTATAGACCAGTCTGTACACTGACACCGTATTGTACATTATATACAGACTGGTGTGTGTATAACATGTACAGTGTGGGGTACAGACTGGTCTGTATTCTCTGTATGGTGCTAGTGTATAAGACCAGTCTTTACCCTGCTGACACTGTACTGTACATACTACACTAACCTGTTTGCAGGACTTGCTCCCCTCAATACTGGGTTCTGCTTCCATGGACACTTCCACAGCTGTCTCACACTATACAAACACACGTGCTGATGCTGTCCAGCCCCTTGCCCTTGGCGACCAACTCTGTCATTGGATAGCAGCCAGCCATCCAGCCTAGCAGCCAGCTCTATCTCTGAGTAGGAACAGGAAGGGAGAAGTCATGATATCACCCACCCTCTTCTTGTTTACAGAAGCAGGAGAGCATCGCGGCAGTGCTTCATAATGAAATAAGACAGCCGGGAGCAGGAGTGTCAGTGTGGCCAGCTGTCAGACTGTTCCCACTGTGCTGAGGAATTTCCCGCCCCCCTGTCCTGGCGCCTTAAGGTGTGTACTGCTCCGAACCCCACTGCCAGAGGGGAGGAGGAGGTGTCCCGCCCCCAGCTGACGTCACTTACAGTATCGGTTTTCCGATATCGGGTTACCAATACTTGCGAATGTGCCTAGTATCGGCACTGATATCGATACCGGTATCGGTGCATCACTATTTTTAACAATCTCTCCATTATGACTTCAAACCAAGTATAATTTTCCATATCTGCTAAAATGTTAATGTTCCTTCCTTATAAACATTAAAAATGATGGTGAGCTGTACATGATTATGTTCACAGAACTCCACTAGAAATGTCCTGCCTTTGACTTTGGCTTCCCCCAGCGGTTTCTCAATTGTTTCAATTGGGGCTGATCATTACACCAAAACAGGCAAACCCTCTTACTCAGCATGCAGGATGAAGGGAATGAAAGCAATATACATTTATGGATGTAAGAGCGTGCAATAAGGGCTTCCCAAATTCCTGTAAATATGGAGAAGACTGTTCATTTTTTTTCTTTTAATAATAGTGCAATTACACTTAAAATTCCTGATGAGGCAACAACAAGAACAGTAAATAAATGCAATGACTAGCAGTTATTAGTGAAGGTAGACATGGGTTGTAATTTGACAGTAACTGGGTAGGCTTGCCTAGTAGCATCCAGTACACCTTTGAGTGTGTGAGCATATAATAATATACAAGTTGATCCAGCTGGAGCAAATTGTATCATGCTTTATTGGGATTTTTTTTTTGCTCCCTCTGGATCAACTGTAGATTTAGGATAGTGTATATGTAGGTTTTCAATTTGTGTGTGTGTGTGTTTTTTTTTCTTTTTGGGTTGAACTAGATTGTACTTTTTTTAACCAGATTAACTATGTAACAACAGTTTACCTTTAGTCCTCCGCATACCGGGCAAGCTGCAAAAAGTGCCCTTGTAACACCAGGATGGGGGCTACAGATTTCACAAGTGTCACTTGTGCCAGTAGCAGCCAAGTCACTCCCTTTGGGTTCAGTTCCCTGTGGCTGTGCTTTTGTAGCTGTCCACTTTGGAACAAAATCCACATAGGTTTCATCACCTGAGTCTTTGCTTTCTGGCAGTAATGATGAGGCTCTGGCCTCTCCATGGGGTACCAATAGCTTAGCATCACTAATGTTTTGAGTTCCTTGTGCCTGGTCCTTGGATAAAGTGGAATCTGAACTCTTGTGTTGAGGTTCTCGAGCAGCTGCCTGTAATACACTTCGGGGTGTGTCATAGAGATGTCTGACAGAGGCAGGAATCTGATATTCAGACCCTCTCTGTGGATCAGCATGCTGACACGTGCATAGATTTTGATCTGTAGCCATGGTTAAGGGTAAGCTAAGCAATGACCCAAATTCTTCACCCTGGCAAATGTCCAGGCTCTCAGCATAGGAGGAAAAGCTCCCTGAGTAGGAAGAGTGACTGCCCGTAGCTATGCCACTGTCAGAAGAGCTTTGACGGCCAATTTCTTGTAAATGTCTAGACGCAGCAGGCTTAGGAGGTGGCTTGGAGGCACGAAAGGCATCAGAATAGGATTTATCTTCTCCCAGGTGGATGCCCTTTGCTGCTGGCATCCCATGACTCTCAGCGGATATGCTAGCTGAAGAAGGCTCTGCCCATATGGTCAGTCTGCTGCCTGCACTGGCATCCGAATGGCTGGTGTCTGAGGAAGAGCTGGATATACTTCTATCATCACCTGAAACAAAACAAGCAAATATATTATTAAAGTAGATGTTAAAGTGATTGTAAAGGCTCCTTTAAAAACAAAAAACAAAAAAAACAAACATGTTATACTTACCTCCTCTGTGCAGTGGTTTTGCACAGAGCAGCCCAGATCCTTCTCTTATCAGGTCCATCTGTGCTGCTCCTGACCCCTCCCTCCTTTGAGTGCCCAAAGGGGGCACCCAAGCTGAGTCAGAGCTCCGTGTATTCATTCAGACATGTCTTATTGCATTAAAATTCAGATGTGAGACCAGCCTGAACAAAGTAAAAAGGGAGTCCCGGAGCAAAAGAAAAGACGAAAATGAGTGTAGGGACAGCATGGCAGGGTGGATAGTAGGACAGCTAGGTGAGGGTAAAAGGTAGGGCTGTTAGGTCTCTTTAAACCAAGGGGGTTGTGGTCTGGGGGGGTCCTGGGAAGTTTAGGGGGGTGAAAGACGAGGGGCCAATTGGGTGCTGTACGAAGAAGAGGAAGCTTCCCATCCACTCTCCCTAGGGTTTGTGGTTTTCCGACGTGGCTGTGATGGCAGCCTGGCAGTCATGGGTCTTTGGAGGAGGAGGGAAATTCTGGATTATATAATGGTCGGTAGTATGGGGTTCTCGGGTCCCTTCCGATTAACGAGGGGTTTAACTTGGAATATGTAAATGAAGGTCACTGCGGATGATAAGGATTGTCTCTGAGCCGGTGTGTTGCGGCTGGAGACCTAAGTTTAAGAAAAGGTTGTCGCAGTGACCAGGTTGTGTGTTGTTGCCCTCAAAGACCACCAAGCTTTATTTTCTAATTTTGTCTGATTGTTATGCTAACTGTGTTATTTATGGAAGTTATATATTTTGTTAAATAAAAGGCTGCGATGGGCTCCAAAACCTTGTCACGTTTTTTTATCGTATAGTTGGGGGGTTGGAGGGGAATGGTCTAGCAGGTTTGGGCAATGCTGGCGGTTATCTATCTTACACATGTCATGTTTTTTTGGTTAATTTCATCTTCTTTTTTTCTTTGTGCAAATATATTTAAAAAAATTTTGAACTATGTAATTTTCTAATTATTTATTTGAAATCTTTATTTTACAAACAGACACTCGATACTAGCTCCATTCATAATACTCATTACTGCAAGTTTGAAAACACCTTGCTGCTGATGGCTGAAAAGTGTGCTAACAGGAGCTCTACTTCCTGTCTATACCAGCCAAGCAGTGTACAACTGTCATTCATGCATTGCATTGTAGAGCAAGGATGCAGTCATAAAGTGTATTTTGTATTCATAAGCATAAGTAACAACATATAAAATAGAACAGAAAAGATATACCACAAAATTACATTTTTTTAATGAAAAAAAAAACTATTACAAGTCGCAATCCTATACAATGCACAATCTGTGCAAGAAAATAGGTATGTGAACCACAAAACTTGGATAATCTATGAATGATTCTGTAAATTTAATTTACATGTAAGTGCAGAATGATTTATTTCTGCTCGGTATTTAAACTGTATGTAGGAAGAGGTTGATACAGAATGTCGATACCGAGAGCTTCCATTGTATAATGTACACTGAGATTAACTGTATTCATGTTCCCTTGGGTATTATGTGGTTGTTTCCTGGATATGGATTTTATTGAAAATGCATGTAAATCAATCATAGGCTTCATGTATGTCTAATCTCTGGTAACAGGTACTATCTCTCTAGATAAATTTGTAGACTCGTAATAATTGTTTGTACATTACAGCCTTCCCAAGGGCATCAATTTATTTTCTATCCAGCTTGCTTCATATTGATTTATTATATTTGCCAATATTTTGAAAATACTTCACTTTTTCTTTTTTTTTTTTGCTGACAAAACATACATATCTATGTACTAACACAGGCCATACAATCCCATAATGGTAAAAAAAAAAAAATGTTTTAACCTCTTCATAACTGAGGGTAAAACAAACCTTAATGCCCAAACCCAATTTTTCAATTTTGATGTGTTAGTAAAAGTGAACATTTGATCGCAACTACTTTGTGCATCCAAATGGATTATAGATTTTTTTCAGCACAAATTGGGCTTTCATTTGGTGGTAAATGGTAACAGATATCTCCTGATTTTTTTTTATAATCAAAGAAAAACTGACCCAAAATAGTAAAAAAAAAAATAATATATATTTTTTAAATGTAGCTGTATATTTCCTGCTACCACCATAATGTACCACCAAAGAACATACATTCTCCTGACAATCGTAGTGATATGTGTATGTTATTTGTTGCATGTACTCGTATTAGGGCTCAGAAACAATGGTGTACATTTTGTTTTCTTTTTATTCTACCTAAAACACATTCTAACTGACACTGAATGACATTTTTTGAAATCCTACCTCAAATATGCTAACCTCTGACCCCATCTTGACCCTAACAATAACCCCGGTACTGACCTAGATTAAACCTTGATCTAGCTCGTTTCTTCTTACTTTTTTATTTTTACAAATTCAGAAGAGAAAGAAAACACATGGGTGGGCCTCACAGTAGTGACTGATCACTGTGCTAGCCAATCAGAGGCTATCCCAGTGATAAGATGATCTGGGAGCCAGGAGTCCAGATCATTAGTATGAGACTCAGGGCTCTCAGTGAGAGTTCAGTGAGAGCCCAGTGAGAGCCCAATGAGAGTTCAGTGAGAGCCCAGTGAGAGTTCAGTGAGAGCCCAGTGAGAGTTCAGTGAGAGCCCAGTGAGAGCCCAGTGAGACCCCAGTGAGAGCCCAGTGAGAGTTCAGTGAGAGTTCAGTGAGAGCCCAGTGAGAGCCCAGTGAGAGCCCAGTGAGAGCCCAGTGAGAGTCCAGTGAGAGCCCAGTGAGAGCCCAGTGAGAGCCCAGTGAGAGCCCAGTGAGAGCCCAGTGAGAGTCCAGTGAGAGCCTAGTGAGAGTCCAGTGAGAGTTCAGTGAGAGCCCAGTGAAAGTCCAGTGAGAGCTGCGGCGCGCTCCCAGCACAAATACAGGAAAACATATATGCGGTGCCCAGGTTTAAAGGCCACCCCTGGATCCTGCATATATGTGTTACTGTGTGAGGTTAAATACATATTTGCTAAGCAGCAAATGATTGTTCGCTATCAACTGTCCACTAGGTTGGTTTCATAATGATGTGCATTCACCACCCCTGCATATAGGAGTTTCTCCTCTCTTTCCACTCTGTCTGACACCTGAACAGGAAATGAGAGGAAATCTCCCTCACAGAGATACAGACAGTAATAAAAATGTAAGAAGTTTTAATAGTTTCACAATTTCAAAAAAAAGATGAATTTCAGGTATGGTATATTTTTACATAGTTATATTGGTCCAGCTTGGACCATACCATACATAGCTAATTCCCCTGGAAGCTGGAAATCCCTACTTCCACTTGCTACGGAGGACTGAGGCATGGGTGCCATTCAGAGAATGCTTTGCATTGGACGAGATGGAAAGAACGGGCAGTGACCTCATGCTCTCCACCTTGTCCCATCAGAGAACACTTTGCATTCATTAGAAAATCTAAGCAGTGTTCAGAATGCATCAGGCCGACCACTCACAGGATCCAGAATCAAGTGGATATCACTGGAGTAGTGGTGTCTACTACAATGATTTCCAGCTTCCTGGGGCATGATATATACATAGTTACATCGGTCCAAGCTGGATCAATGTAACTATATGAAAATATACCATGCCTGGAATTCATCTTTAAAAATACAATTTTGGCTTGAGTTTAGCTCGGCTTTAAGGCCTCATGCACACTGGGAGTTTAGTCCCAAGCATAAGACTCTGGTATCTAGCCATGGCTGGAAGGTACAGGGGCACCATCCAGCTCGCTGCCAACAGCCTGTCAAACTGTATGTCTGACAGTTGCTATAGCAGGCCTGGGTGTACTTAGCGGTACTTGAGATTAGGGCAGTATTCGCCCAGGTACATATGTCCAGAATGTAAGCGTTTCTAGGCTTTAATATATTCATTTATTTTATTCATTTATTTCATACAAATACAGCTTTCTTTTGATGGAATTTGATCCCCACTGTTTTTTTTTTTTATGTTTTATTATATAAATGTCAAAAGACCAAAAATTTGGAAGAAAAACAATATTTTCTACTTTCTGTTATAAAACATATCCAATGAAATCTAATTTTAAGGCAAAATGTATTCTGCTACATGTCACTGGTAAAAAAAATAAAAATAAAAATAATATTAAGTGTATATTAATTGGTTTGTGTAAAAGTTAGGGGGCAGCCCCCCACCAGAACATTCCGATCAGCGCTCTCCGCCATTGGCGAAGAGTGCCGATCAGGAGTCGGTTGGCTGCTGGTTTTCCAGTATCCAAGTCGGCTTCTGTACTACAGACCGACATGCACACAGGCCGAATGTTTTGTGCGCCCTATATAGCTGGCCCCCTTGGAGGTCCCCACCCACTACGGACTGGACAACCGGCGTGTACTGCTCGCTGTACTGCACATGCACAACTTATATCGGCCAACACAAGGTAACACTACATGCCACACTTCCACACACTTCACCTTTTGTTTTCCACATTCGCACATTTATATTCCTTTTCATCACCAGTTTATTCTCTTATATATATTTTCTCACCAAGATATCATCCCTTCTTACCTTTCTCACATCCTTATCCCACTTCACATTTGCCTATTCACCCTCACTAGTCCTTCTTTTTATATATACTTCACTCCATTCACCTTTTGAGCCTGTTAGTACTGCCGGATGTACCACTCACTAAGATCTTCTTAAATATTTTCTAATTACCCTACAGATTTTTGCCAGTATTAGGCACAATACTCCATATACCTACTTGACGGTTGGCTGGGGACCTTCCGATGTGGGCCTGTTGTTTGTGGGCGCACCTACATACCTCAGCTCCGGGTGAGGTTTGATTGGGCTGCCCCTGTTCTGTGGGATCGTTGGGGTCCACTGTCCTAATGGGATGTAAGTTTGTGGACTCTATCACTTTTTTGTCTTTTTGTTCCTTTATACATATAATCCTTATATATATTTTTTACTTTATGGGATATTTCCCACATTTTGATTTTTTTGACTAAGTATGTTTTATCATTATTCATTTACAGATATTTTTATCTGCTCCTGATGAGTCGGCTAACCGACGAAACGCGTCGAGCCTGTGGGGATACCTTCCCCACCTTTCACCTCTATTTTCATGAACCTTGACTGTATATTATTAGCCGCATTTACCTATTATGCAAAACTTTTTCCTTACTATGGCAATCATGTTTCTATACCCTATTATATGTATATTATGTATCTTTAAAGACATTTTGCATATGTATTTAATGACTGTATGACACACATTATGCTGTGTAATTTGACAACTAATGTACATTAAATTTTAATTGTACATAAATAAATGTTTGAGTCAGCCTCACTTAAAGTCCCACACTCTTCTAATTTTTTGTATTCAAAATAGGGATGGAGGCGCACCACCCCCCCCCCCCTTCCTTGTGCGCTTCATCTAAAGTCCCAGTATATGGAGATATACATTCCCCCTTTTTTCTTTTTTGTATGCATTACCCGGGATGGAGGCAGAATTTCAACACATGGGGTGGCATACAGCTGCCCCTTTAATTATTACTCATCCATCCATTTCATGGCTGGGACAATACTCAAACACATTCACGCTACGTCGTACCCAATTCTTATTTTTTATACTCTAGTTCCACATCCTTTCCACCCCACGTGGACTCTGTTCTCCATGCCTGCTTTGCGGGGGTTGCCTTTGTCTTCCTTCCCTTCGGAGCTGCGATCCGCACCAGTCGCCGCCCCCTGCCGCCCCCCTGGTTACTGGGTGTCATGGGGACGGCGCCTCGTGCGTATCGACATCACGCATATGCCGCACGAGCGGCGTCAATCTTTGGCGCCGCCTGTTTCTGCTGCATTTTCCAGCTGGCCGCTGCAAGGACGGGGACGGTTTTGGCGCCAATGGCGCTCGCGCCTTCCCCACCCGTCACCGTGCCCACGTGACGTTGGTTTTGTGCGCCCTATATAGCTGGCCCCCTTGGAGGTCCCCACCCACTACGGACTGGACAACCGGCGTGTACTGCTCGCTGTACTGCACATGCACAACTTATATCGGCCAACACAAGGTAACACTACATGCCACACTTCCACACACTTCACCTTTTGTTTTCCACATTCGCACATTTATATTCCTTTTCATCACCAGTTTATTCTCTTATATATATTTTCTCACCAAGATATCATCCCTTCTTACCTTTCTCACATCCTTATCCCACTTCACATTTGCCTATTCACCCTCACTAGTCCTTCTTTTTATATATACTTCACTCCATTCACCTTTTGAGCCTGTTAGTACTGCCGGATGTACCACTCACTAAGATCTTCTTAAATATTTTCTAATTACCCTACAGATTTTTGCCAGTATTAGGCACAATACTCCATATACCTACTTGACGGTTGGCTGGGGACCTTCCGATGTGGGCCTGTTGTTTGTGGGCGCACCTACATACCTCAGCTCCGGGTGAGGTTTGATTGGGCTGCCCCTGTTCTGTGGGATCGTTGGGGTCCACTGTCCTAATGGGATGTAAGTTTGTGGACTCTATCACTTTTTTGTCTTTTTGTTCTTTTATACATATAATCCTTATATATATTTTTTACTTTATGGGATATTTCCCACATTTTGATTTTTTTGACTAAGTATGTTTTATCATTATTCATTTACAGATATTTTTATCTGCTCCTGATGAGTCGGCTAACCGACGAAACGCGTCGAGCCTGTGGGGATACCTTCCCCACCTTTCACCTCTATTTTCATGAACCTTGACTGTATATTATTAGCCGCATTTACCTATTATGCAAAACTTTTTCCTTACTATGGCAATCATGTTTCTATACCCTATTATATGTATATTATGTATCTTTAAAGACGTTTTGCATATGTATTTAATGACTGTATGACACACATTATGCTGTGTAATTTGACAACTAATGTACATTAAATTTTAATTGTACATAAATAAATGTTTGAGTCAGCCTCACTTAAAGTCCCACACTCTTCTAATTTTTTGTATTCAAAATAGGGATGGAGGCGCACCACCCCCCCCCCCCCTTCCTTGTGCGCTTCATCTAAAGTCCCAGTATATGGAGATATACATTCCCCCTTTTTTCTTTTTTGCAGGCCGAATGTTAGACTTTTTTTTTTTAACTGGCCATTGTCTCCCGACATTTGGCCCGTGTGTACGGGGCTTAAGCAGCTCTGATTTTCTGACTGCCTATCACATCTCTAGTGTGACAGTGAGAGTGTTGTGGGCAATCAGGGACTGGGGCTAACTGACACTGGCCAGGAGGGACACGGACTAACTTATATCTGATCCCAGATAGCAAGCAATTGTGCTGCAAGTTTGAATATGACTTGCTAAGCTATTGCTAGACTTGCCAGGCTTCACATGTTTGTTGCACAATTGCAGCAAGTCCGCATTACATAGTTACATAGTTGGTGAGGTTGAAAAAATACACAAGTTCATCCAGTCCAACCTGTGTGTGTGCTTTTAGTACAGTGCCTTGAAAAAGTATTCATACCCCTTTAAATTTTCCATATTTTGTCATGTTACAACCAAAAACGTAAATGTATTTTATTGGGATTTTATGTGATAGACCAACACAAAGTAGCACATAATTGTGAAGTGGAAGGAAAATTATAAATTGTTTTCAACGTTTTTTACAAATAAACATATGAAAGGTGTGGCGTGTTTTTGTATTCAGCCCCCTTTACTCTGTTACCCCTAACAAAAATCTAATGGAACCAATTGCCTTCAGAAGTCACCTAATTAGTAAATAGAGTCCACATGTGTGTAACGTAATCTCAGTATAAATCAGGGACGTGCGGTGAGGTCAGTGGCTGGTGAGACACTGGCTAGTATCAGAGCCAGATACACACAGGTTACATACTTTGCGATAGTTAGAGCGAGAAAAATAATTCTATCACTAGACCTCCTCTGTAACTCTAAACATGTAATCTATAAAAAGTCGCCTATGGAGATTTTTACATTTATTGCCATTCCACGAGTGTGCGCAATTTTAAAGCGTGACATGTTAGGTAACTATTTACTTGGCATAACTTCATCTTTCACATTATTGATAGGTGACCAGGTTCCCAAAAAATCTCTATTCCACAAAATATTTGGATGATGGTACATACTGTTGTTACCCTTTATACCTTTGGTTATTTGTAGAGGCCACTTTTTTTATTTTAATATCTTCCACATTATAAAAAAAAATCGGGTTATCTTTAGTGTTTTTTTTATATTAATGAAACATCTTTTTATATAAATTTTTTAAACATCTATTAGATAATAGTTTTGTCCATTTTAAAGTCCATTGTTTTTAACATTCCCCTTTTTTTCCCTTTTTCCTTTCTTTTTTCTATTTTTTATCATTATTTTTCCTTATTGACCTTTATTTGACACTCTCCTCCCCCTCCCATCCACATGCCTAATTATTTTGCTCTGCCGTTAGCGCCTGTGACTCTGACAAAGTGCAGGCGCGTGAAACATGTTAGTCGCGGTTGCCACGGCAACAAAACGGAGCTTGCGATCTGCCCAGCATTGGTCTCCGCATAGCGTTGGTTCCTCCTCACTTCCGGCATCCATCGGCTCAGATCATGTTTTTACGTTCCTCTGATCCAGCTGCACAAGCCAGAGCGCTGTTCAGGAAGCCAGGTCCCAGCGTGGCCGGCCAGCCAGCGGGACCAGGGGATTCTTTTGACGTGGTTTACACTACCTCTCCGGTCACAGTGAGTTTGGCAATCCTTGTTCCACCCCCTGTTGCACTCCAGCGAGCTGTAACCCTCACCATTTATGCACATTACAGCCACAGAGTTTGACGCTGAGGCTTGACATATACAGCACACTTGCTAACATTAACCCTTTGCTTACTGGATTCCTGGCGGATCCCTGACATTATTATTTCAGAGTACTTCAATCCTGACAGTGTTGTTTTTAACCAACGTTGATCTTCCAGTTTGATTTTATCTTCCAATATTAGACTTTTTAATTTTAATTTGATGTGCATCCAATAAATGTACTTGATTGTTTACATTACCTAAAACGATCCTTTATTGCTGGCACCCATCGAGCGCTGCATGTTTGTCCATTTGCTATTTACTTCCCTCCAGGAGTTGGCAGCTGCACTGGGCTCTGGCCTTCTGATGAAATATCAGTCAGACAAGACAATGGTTCTATTATGGTTATGATGTCAGTTCTAGCGCTTAAGGACCTACAATGTTTTTCCCAAAAAGACTTGCAGCTGTAATTGCAGCGAAAGGTGGTTCTACAAAGTATTGACTCGGGGGGACTGAATACAAAAGCACACCACACTTTTCACATATTTATTTGTAAAAAAGTTGGAAAACTATTCATCATTTTCCTTCCACTTCACAATTATGTGCCACTTTGTGTTGGTCTATCATATAAAATCCCAATAAAATACATTTATGTTTTTGGTTGCAACATGACATGTGGAAAATTTCAAGGTGTATAAATACTTTTTCAAGGCACTGTACATTGTATATCCCTGTATGTTGTGATCATTATGGTGCCCATCTAATAGTTTGAAATAGTTGAAATTATTAATGCTTCCCGCTGATACCACTGCTTGTGGAAGAGAATTCCACATCCTTACCACTCTGACAGTAAAGAACCCTCTACGCAGTTTATGGTTAAACCGCTTCTCTTATAATTTTAGTGAATAGCCACGTGTCTTTTTAAATTCCCTTTCACTGCAAAGTTTTTTTCCCTATGCTAGGGTCACCAGTACGGTATTTGTACATTGCTATCATATCCCCTCTCAAGCGTCTCCTCTCCAGAGAGAATAAGTTCAGTGCTCGTAATCTTTCCCCATAGATGAGATCCTCCAGTCCCTTAATTAGCTTTGTAGAAAAGAATCACTCCAATAGGAGAGTTTGTACCTCAGTGGGATTTTTAAGTAGGGTTGTCAACACTCAGTAAAAAAGTAATGGAAAAAGAATTTCCTAAGATAGGTATTTATTGAAAAACAGTTATACAATTATACATTAAAGTCAATCTATGTAGAAAATTGAATAATCATACATATAGGACATTATTAGAACCAACTCTACTGATAATATGTATAACAATAGAAGTAACCCAACGTTTCGAGGTGTGGTTTGTAGTTAACCTCTTCTTCAGGGGTGATTTTTTGTTGGTTTTATCAAAAGTCAAGTCTGTAATAGGAAAACCAGACACAAAAAGGAAAAAGAAGGAGACACGGAACAAACAAAAAACAAGAAAATGCCATAAGTATATGCAATATCTAGTAATTTGCACAGGTCAATATGCATAAATTCAAGTGTTATAGATCTATACATTTTGGCTTACTGACCTGATGTATGATCAAAAAATATGCTTTATCCAAATATTGTACAGCATCCAGAGGGATAGGGTCGGTCAACCACAGCTCGGTGTATGCCCAATGACAACATGTAGAAATGTATGGAGAAATGTATGTAATGTTTGTGATTTGAACTTTTCAGGCTGTCTTTGTAAACTTCATCCAGCGGGACTAAGTGTGTCGGTCTTACCAAGCTGTAAGTAAAGTAGGGAATTATGTTTAAAAGGGAGTCCCATCGGGGTTAAGTAAATTCACAACTAAACTACCAACCAATTCCAGGTATTGTTTGCAAAGTTTCACTCGGCGCCAGGGGGGGCAAATGCAGATTTGAATGATCTGTACCGCCCGTCTATATTCCCAGCAGCTCGCAGACATGGTTTCCATGGCAGCGAGCAAGCAGGGTTGGCGTCGCGTGTGGATAACGCGGGGCGACGTCACACCATGTGCTGCTCGGTCTCCTATGGAGTCGCCAAGCGGAGACTTGCCTGCCCTCTCCCCATCACCCCGATTCGACCAATGGGATGATGGCAACGTGATGACGATGTGCGCCGTCCCATCGGCGAACACGTCACACAAGGTGCGGCTGTATCCTTATCGGAGCTGCACATGTGAGGCTGGCTTGTACTCCCCCACCATCATCAGCCGACCAGTAAGGGAACGGCGATGTGGTGACGCTGCGCGCCGCCCACTCGGAGGGCACATCCCTCGGTAGTTGACACGCCCTCAGCAACGATTTGAACGTAGCCGATTCAGGTAAAGAGCAAATGGGGTCTGTATTTAACAGACGCATTTGCTTTACTTCATCCTGCTTGCAGCTGATCACAGGAGTGCAATACACAGGGTAGCATCAGGCCAGGTAAGAAAACCAAGGAATAAATGACTAATTGAAATATGTATACATATAGGAATCCTTGGACACTGGTGGGGCTAATGGGATGTCCTTCATATGTTCCTCCCTTAGATCTTCCAGCGCTATAGTACAGGAGTGGGTTATATTAATAGACCTCTCTGTACTGCTGACAGGACTGCCCATACTGAAAGCTCCTGGATAGACCTGCACCTGTGATCATATCCAAACCAGAGTAGGACCAACGGTAGGTTGCATTACAGTATTTCAATATTTTGACACAGTACCTTATGAACTATAGATCAAATGATTTAACAGCAGATGGACATGCTATGACCTTCTATAGGTGAGATGTTATATGTTCTATTCATATCAGTCATCCTTACACCAGTCCTCTCTTTTCACTCCTTTAGTGATCTGGAGAGGGAGTGTAACCATTTGTCCCCCCAGCTGGTTATACCTTACTACTGAGCAGTGACGTGTCCTGAGAAGGTGCCCTCCGTGAAGCTTTGCTCCAAACTTGGATATTTGGTTAAATGGGGATAAATTAGGACGTAGAAGCAGGAACTTCCTCCTGTCTTCCACTGATCCCCACACTAAGCCCACAGTGGGATACCCCCACTATTTCTTTCCCTCTCGTATGTTGTCATTGGGCATACACCGAGCTGTGGTTGACCGACCCTATCCCTCTGGATGCTGTACAATATTTGGATGAAGCATATTTTTTGATCATACATCAGGTCAGTACGCCGAAATGTAATGATCTATAACACTTTAATTTATGCATATTGACCTGTGTAAATGACTAGATATTGCATATACTTATGGCATTTTCTTGTTTTTTGTTTGTTCTGTGTCTCCTTCTTTTTCCTTTTTGTGTCTGGTTTTTCTATTACAGACTTGACTTTTGATAAAACCAACAAAAAATCACCCCTGAAGAAGAGGTTAACTACAAACCATGCCTCTGATGATATCCGACTTGGATGAAACATGTCAGGCTGGCTGATGCAAGCATGCTACTGAACGTGGAAATTTTATCTACTTAAACGCCATTTTGTGACTTCATTAATGTAAGTGTACTACAATAAAAAATCCTTATTTTACCTGTACGGGCTTCACTATGTGCTTTTGCTTTGCTCCTTGCTTTGCATGACATATGAAATCACTGGATTACTGTGACTCGAATGTTATCTGGTTGTCTTACCCCGGATCCATTTTGGGACCATACTGTTGGAGAGTGACACCCGTGATGATTGGTCGTTTCTCGGATTCTATCCATGCTTTGAGTTGGAAAGTGGATTGTTTGATGCTCACCTATATCTGACTTCTGGTAAGCAGATCTGACTCACTTGGGTGACGTGTGCTTCTTTCTACACAACCTGGAAGCGGTGGAAGTTTCTCTGTCTCATTTTCATATAATATTTACAGTTTTTCTGCAAAGAATGAACTTTAATACTAATAAGCGCTGCATATTGGACTATAACTACAAACCACACCTCGAAACGTTGGGTTACTTCTATTGTTATACATATTATCAGTAGAGTTGGTTCTAGTAATGTCCTATATGTATGATTATTCAATTTGCTACATATATTGATTTTAATGTATAATTGTATAACTGTTTTTCAATAAATACCTATCTTAGGAAATTCTTTTTCCATTACTTTTTTACTGAGTGTTGACAACCCGACTTAAAAATCCCACTGAGGTACAAACTCTCCTATTGGAGTAATTTTTTTCTACTATAATAGGGATGTGGGTTGGCTTACAACACTTGAATGCGCATATAGAGGGAACACCAAACCTATTCTTAATTAGCTTTGTTGCCCTTCTCTGGATTCTCTCCAGTTCCAGCACATCCCACCTGAGGACTGGTGCCCAGAACTGGACGGCATAACCCAGGTGCGGCCGGACCAGAGTCTTGTAGAGAGGGAGAATTATTGGTTTTATCTCTGGAGTAAATCCCCTTTTTAATGCATGCCAATACTCTGTTGGCTTTGCTTGCAGCAGCTTTGCCTTCAATGCCATTGCTGAGCCTATCATCTACTAGGACCCCCAGGTCCTTTTCCATTCTATATTACCCCAGAGGTTCTCTCCCTAGCAAGTAAATTGTATTCATGTTTTTGGCACCCAAATGCATTACTTTACATTTTTCAACGTTAAACCTCATTTGCCATGTAGTTGCCCACCCCATTAATTTGTTTAGGTCTTCTTGCAAGGTTTCCACAGCCTGCATAGAAGTTAACTTTGTATCGTCTGCAAATACTGAGATTGAACTGTTTATCCCACTCTCCAGATTGTTTATGAATAAATTAAACAGGATTGGTCCCAGGCCAGAACCCTGGGGGACCCCACTTTCCACACCATTCTGAGTACTCCCAATTTATCACCACCCTTTGGACTCGCCCTTGTAGCCAGTTTTCAATTCAGGAAATCCATGCCCACAGACCTTTGTACAGTAAACGTTTGTGGGGAACTGTATCAAATGCCTTTGAAAAATCTTGATACACCACATCCACAGCCCTTCATTTATCTAGATGGCAGCTTACTTCTTCATTGAAGGTTAATAGATTGGTCTGGCAAGAATGATTCTTCATGAATCCATTCTGAAAACTGCTGATACCGTTTTCATTACTGAAATCTTGTATATAGTCCCTTATCAACCCCTCCAATAGCTTGCAGACTATTGATGTTAGGCCAACTAGCCTGTAGCTTCCGGGGCTATATCTTGGCCCTTTTTTAAATATTGGTGCCACCTTGGCTTTTCTCTTATCAGCTGTTGACATTTTTGTCAGTAAACTGTCCACAAAAATTAGGAACAATGGTCTGGCTATCACTTGACCTTCCTTAAGGAGCCTCGGGTGCAAGCCATCTTGTCCCGGTGACTTATTTATGTTAAGTTTTTCAAGTCTATTTCTAATTCTGTCCTCTGTTAACTATGAGGGTGCTTCCTGTAACATGCTATGAAAATTTAAATTACAGCCTTGGTTACTGTATCCCCCCCCATTTCCCTTGTGAAGACTGAGGAGAAGAATATATTCAAAACCTTCGCCATCTCTCCGTCTTTTGTAACCTTCATCATGCCTTATGGGGCCAATATGTTCTGGCCTCCCTTTCTTACTACTTATATACTTAAAGAATTTCTTTGGATTCTTTTTACTCTCCTCCGCTATATGCCTTTTGTGTTCTATCTTAGCCACCCTGATTGCACCCTTACATTTATTATTGCATTCTTTGTAAAGTTGGAATCCTGACAATGACCCCTGAGCTTTGTATTTTTTGAAGGCCTTTTCCTTTGCTTTTATATGCATTTTTACTTTGGAATTGAGCCACCCAGGATTTTTATTAGCTCTTTTAAATGTATTTACCATTGGAATGCACTGGCCAATATCTTTATTTAGTATGCTCTTAAAGCACTCCAATTTTTCTTCTGTATTCTTGGTTCCTAGGATTCTATCCCATTTAATATCTTCTAGCAAAGAGTGCAGTTTAGGGAAGTTGGCTCTTTTGAAATTCAGTGTCTTTGTATTACCCTTGTGCTTCCTATTTCTGGGGTTTATACTGAATCTAATTGACCTGTGGTCGCTATTTCCTAAGTTGCCTCGTATTTCCACATCCGCAATCAGGTCTGTATTGTTGGTAATCAGTAGATCTAGTAACGCATTGTTTCTTGTTGGTGCATTCACCATCTGATCCATGAAATTGCCCTGCAACATTGCATGACTCCAGATCAACTTTCTTTGCAAACATTCTGCAAGTCTGCTGCAAGTTCTGGTCCAGTTATGTTGTGTAATAGTCATCCCACCACAGGGGTCACTGTGGCTGAATTTTCATGCTGTAGACTTGTGGAGCTCTTGCTGTAGACTGCAACTTTGCTCTTGCTAGAGACTTTCCATTAAATCTTGCTACAAATTGGTGTCAACTATAAATTGTGCTTCAAGTGCTCTGCAAGTGTGCAACTTGCCAGTGAACATGTGCAGAAAGTTAACAGACTTACAATTTAACCCTGCCACAAATTTGTGGCAAGTTATCCTTGCTATCTGGGATGTTGCTAGTAATGCTAATAAAGTGATCAATGATAATACTGTATACTGTCACTGTACTAATGACACTGGCTGGGTAACAGGGGCAATCGGGAGGGTAGTGAAAGGGTTAACTGTGTGCCCAACAAGTGTATGTGGGCTGATTTGATAGACTTTTCATCCTAATCTCAGCTCTGAGCAGTAAGTGAGATCAGGAAGAAAGAAGCAGCTAGCTATGGTTAGCTACATTAGCAGGTTCAAAGCCAAAATCATTGGCTGTGAGCCTGGTGACAAACCTGTGTAGTGTCCAACCACAGCAAGAATGGCAGGCAGCACGCCAGCAGCAGATGTTAAACTGCTGGTCGGGAAGTGATGAAAGTGTAAACCACTGAAACGGTTTACATGGTCACTGTGGTCAGTTACTCTCCCAGTAGTGAATGACACAAAATTAGGGTTTTTTTTCAGCGGGAACGTGGGGGAATGCATTTTCGACACCTTTAGCACTGAATGTATGTAATGGCAAGACGTGCTGGGGTGTGCTGCAGGGTCAATTGATACTGGCTACTGGGGAATCCATTGTCGCCGGAGGGTATCTATCTTTGCAGGGAGGTCTATTGTTGCTGATGGGGGTATATTGGTGTTGGGGGGTCAGTTGTTGTTAAGGGGGCTCTACTGTTGAGGAAGGGGTCTATTGTTGCTGGCTGCAGGGGATCTATTTTACTGCTTTTCTTGTTATCCTTGGCAAGTTTCATACAAATTACTTAGCACCCCAAAACGTTACTTGGTTCTATATGCTCTAAAA
>CM053026.1:709326792-709360892 GCA_028564925.1 Lithobates sylvaticus | reverse complement strand
GCCGAACTTCGGAAAAAAGTCCGGGTTCGGGACCGAACTTGACCCCGAAACCCATTGAAGTCAATGGGGACCCGGACTTTTGAACACTAAAATGGCTGTAAAAAAGTCATGGAAAGGGCTAGAGGGCTGCAAATGGCAACAAAATGTTGTTAAGAGCATGGCAAGTGATCTGCAAACAAATGTGGATAGGGAAATAACTTAAAATAACATAAAAAAATAAAATGCTGGAGGCCCCCTTCTCAGCAGAAGAGGTACAGGAAGGCATTAAGAACCTCAGAAACTCAACGGCACGATGCCGCACATATGGTGGGAATACCCCAGAATACGCACTTTCTGGAAAAAAATTATTAACTTTCATCAGGAGACTGGGTGGGAGACAACGTGAAGGAACCGGAGGCACTGTCAGCAACCCAATCTACTATCGCCTGTACTTGTCCTGGCCTCAACATTCGTACAGCCTCATTAGGCGCGCCAAAATACCGCTGCAGGCTCTGTCGCCTACTCGCACCTGAGGAAGGTGTTTCACTAGTGCTTCTCGGCCTTTTGGCTAAGATCAAGTGTAGTATCTGTTCTTATCAGTTGCCAGGAGGTGGCGCTTGCTTCCGTCCCTGTTCTGGGCAGCACAGTGGTGTAGTGGTTAGCACTTTCACCTTCTGCCTGGAGTTTGCATGTTCTCCCTGTGCTTGCGTGGGTTTCCTCTGGGTACTCCGGTTTCCTCCCACACTCCAAAGACATGCTGGTAGGTTAATTAGATCCTGTCGATAAAATTGGCCAAATATGTGTATGTTGTATGTGTATGTGTTTGTAAGCGTGTCAGGACCCCACAGGGCAAGGACCGCACTATACCACAGATGGACACTGTAGTATATTATGTCTAATATATATATATATGTATACATATATATATATATATATATATATACATATTTATTATATGTAGTGTTTTTATTTAGGCATTCTAAAGACAAGTTTATTCTAGGCAGGCCACTTTGGTAGCTGTTAATCTAATTGCGCATATTAAAAGAGGGTTTGTTGCCACATATCAAAAGGGAACAGATAATGATTATCTTAATCTAATCAGTATTCACACATGTCAAAGGGAGTATTTACTGATGGTAATTAGAATTGAGGGGGGTATTCATGGTAAACATTTGGTTGACCCCCACCCAGTGTCAGACTAGTATATGGGAAGACAGTCAGGATGTCAGGCAGTCTAGAAGATATATCTCTGAGAGAAGGGTCAGGAGGCACGGGTCTAGGAGAAGATATTCCTTGTCATGTACTCTGTTGGATTTTTGTCATCTGTAAGAATGTTCTGTTTTGGAAGTCAATAAAATTGTCTCTCTCTGGAGAACGGGTTTTGCTGCGGAGACAATACTTTTAATAACCATATACCATCTACGAGGAACGATTATATTAGATCACTACATTGGTGCCGTTCAAGCGACCAGAAGAGCATTTTCAGAAGTTGTAACAGAAGTCGGTGATAACAATCCTGTGAGTTGGACAGAAGTCTGATGGAGACCCAAGACCTGTGCTGTGACTCTAACGTCTGGTTGTGACATAAGAGAGTCTGATCTACAAAATCAAACAAGTTTGGAACCCCAGAATTATTCTCTGGAGACTGGAAACGAAGAAAAGGACTGTATCGTGTACCATAAGACCTGAACTGGAAGCTGAAGGAGTAATTAATGCGGTGAGTAAAATATTTCTCTCTTTTTTAAATTATTAATAATATAGTAAAAATGCTTACTCAGTGTGAAGCTAGTGTCAGTTCTGATAAAGTTAACAGATGGGTGTTAAAATGTATTAAGCGTCATGGCGGGCCTTATGAAGTGCCAGAAAAATATAAGCAGACATGGACTATGATGAATGAATTTTTAGAGAAAACTGTTTTTGATAGCAAAATTTCAGAAAGTAAAAGAAAAGGTTGTATTGTGTACAATACAACCTTTTCTTTTACTTTCTGAAATTTTGCTATCAAAAACAGTTTTCTCTAAAAATTCATTGCTGTTTAACAATGGAAAGTTCTTTGAAAGATAAGGTTGAGGAAATTACCCAGTTACAGAGTGCAGTTGATAATAGCAACAAGGTTTGTCAGAGGTTACAAAACCAATCAGAATCTGAGACTGTAAATTTAAAATTGCATGCAGTCACCATTGGGGAAGCTCTGCTTGAGAAGTCTAAACGTTGTAATGAATTATCAGAGGAAAATGAAAGATTGAAACTAAGAATTATGGAATTAGAGAAGAGATCTCAGGAATGCAGATATACATCGAATCTGCAGCAAAATGCAAATACAAACATTCTACCAAATGAAACAGAACCTCATATTAAATCTGATAATTCATTGCCAGCCGCACCCACTGTGACCACCACAGTTTATAACAATAATAATAATACAGGTGAAGTTCAGCTTGTAATGAAGCCTTTGAAACCAAAAGAATTAGATGCAATTCGTAAAGAAATAGGAATGATTCCCTGCCATGATTTAAACAGATTTTTAAAATGGTTTTGTGACTTGCAGAATGTCAGAGATATGTACAATCTCAACCCATCTGATTTAGACAGAGTTATACAACATTCTATAGGAAATAGTCTTTGGGTGAGAATTAAGCAGATCTGTACTCAGCCAATGAGAACAAGGGACATATTGATGGAATTATTATGCGTTTTGTATGGTGTACGTTCTGATGTTACTGTTCATGGGAAGATCAAACAAATGCAAAGTGAATCTCCCTACGAACTGTCAGAAAGGATAAAATCTATTATGGAAATATTGGTCAGTAATAATCTTGCATTTGAGCATGGTGGCTTGTTACATATGAGTATATTTCTACATGCTTTAAATGAAGAGATCAGACAAAATATTTTACTAGTTACCCCAAATCCTCATGATTTAAAAGACGTATTGTTGAAAGCAGACAATTTATGGAGAAAGTCAAATGAGCAAGCTGTCAAGATTGATTTAGCCACATTGTTTAGGACAAATACTGAACATAAAGATCAAAAGATAATGTCTTATGATAACAATCAAAGAGGAAACACCAGGTCAAATATAGGTGATATTAATATGAAAAACAGAGCTGACCAAAATCATAATAAAAAAATATCTAAGGCTTGGATACCGTTTTCTCAGTTAAAACAGAAATATGACCACCTAAAGATTGAGTACGATAAAATGAAAATAGAACATTACACATTGCTGGGACAGCTAAACAGATTACATTATCCAGATCTGTTTTTGAATACAAGTGACATTTCTCTAACAGTGGGGGTGGTTTAGTTTCAACCTGGGGATGTGTAAATAGTCCTTTGTTTTAACTTCAAAGAATGTTTAAGGACCTTGCTAATTAGTTTTGTTGGAGAGTTTTTTTGTCTTTCAGATATATTGGAGATACTGCATGTGAACTGCAAGCTGAAATTTCTGGCTAGTGGGGGAGAAACGCTGAATAAACAATATCATGGACTCTCTCAATATTCATCAAGCAATTGACTTATTTTTTTGACTTTTTGGACTTGGACAATGGACTTTTCCCTATATTTTATTTTTTATTTTTTATTTTTCACCCTTTCCCATTTTTATTCATCAAGCCCTATTTTTTATTTTTCACCCTCTTCCATTTTCATTTTCATTTATTTTTTTTTATTTTATTATGTTTTATTTCTTGAACTTTATCTTAAAACCAGAGCGAAACATTTAAACCTAAAATAATTTTCGTGTTACATAACATGTTACATGTTGCATATTACATATTGCATATTGATCAATATATTTGACATCTAAGGTGAGATGCTGCACAATGGCTTGGCATAGCATAAATTATAGTATGTTGGGTGGATTTCCTAAATTTATAAGAGGGGGAGTGAAATTCATCACTCCAGTCATGATTTGAAACTTTGTTGAATCAGTCATTGATAATATGCTAAAGGCTATGACGTATATGGATGAAAAAGACATAACTTTACTGGCAAGATTTTCCACTGCTGCTTCGTCTGGATAGAAGATCTGATAAACGCTGATGTCAAGCTGATTCTATCTGAAAGTGGGGGATTATATATGGATTATATGGATTATAGATTGGTATATAGAATGGTATACCATTCAGGTGGAATTATGGACTGAATGATTCAAGTAACTGCTCTATTATGGAGGCAATGAGGAGTCGGCCTACAGCAAATTACAAAGTACAGCAATAGCAGTTTTTACTGCCGTATCCAAACCCTTTGACCTTGAAAGTGAGCGCTGGTACATTGATGGTTCTTCTTACTATAAAGATGGAAGTAGAATTTCGGGATTTGCTGGTGTTTGTGCAAAAGCATCTTTAACCACTTCCCGACTGCCCCATGTACATATACATCAACAGAATGGCACGTACAGGCAGAATCACGTACCTGTACGTGCCATTCTTCAGGCGGTTGGGGGGTCCGATCGGACCCCCCTCCGCCGGCGGGGACGGTCGGGATCGTGTCAGGAGCGATCCGGGACGAGGGGACGGCCAGTGGTTTCTGGCCACCCCCTCGCGATCGCTCCTGGCAAATGAAAAGCTTCCCCTTCCTGTCTATTGTATAGACAGGAAGGCGGAAGTGATGTCACGCTCGGTGCGCCAGTCTATGTGACCGGAACGCCGAGGAGTGAAGATGTACAGGTTAGTGCACAAACAGTACACTGACACCAGTACACATAGGCACACAATCCACCCCCCCTGTCACCCCCTGATCACCCCCCAGATCACCCCCTGCCCCCCCCAGTCACAGTGTCACTAATTGCAGTGATCATTTATTTACTGATCACTGCATTTAGTGTCAGTGTGACTGTAATAACTGTCAGGGCAGTTAGTTTTAGGTCCAAGGTAGCCCCCTACCCCCTCTAATAAAGGTTTAACCCCTGATTGCCCCTAGTTAACCCCTTCACCCCCTTTTGCCAGTGTCACTAAGCGATCGGTTTTCTGATCGCTGCATTAGTGTCGCTAGGTAACCATTTTTTTTTTTTTTTTAACCGCCATGTTTATATAGGTTCATAAATAGGTTTATAGGTCAGGTACCCCCATATTACAACCTAAATAAAGGTTTTAACCCCCTGATTGCCCCTAGAGTTAACCCTTTCACCAGTGATCACTGTATAAATGTCACTGGTGACGCTGGTTAGCCAGTTAGTTATTTCGTTATTTAGGTTCCCCGTCAGGTTTTTATATAGCGTCAGGTACCCCCATATATTACCTAATAAAGGTTTTAACCCCCTGATTGCCCCTAGTTAACCCTTTCACCCCCTTTTGCCAGTGTCACTAAGCGATCGTTTTTCTGATCGCTGCATTAGTGTCGCTAGGTAACCATTTTTTTTTTTTAGGTTAACCGCCATGTTTATATAGGTTCATAAATAGGTTTATAGGTCAGGTACCCCCATATTACAACCTAAAGGTTTTAACCCCCTGATTGCCCCTAGAGTTAACCCTTTCACCAGTGATCACCGTATAACTGTCACTGGTGACGCTGGTTAGCCAGTTAGTTATTTCGTTATTTAGGTTCCCCGTCAGGTTTTTATATAGCGTCAGGTACCCCCATATATTACCTAATAAAGGTTTAACCCCCTGATTGCCCCTAGTTAACCCTTTCACCCCCTTTTGCCAGTGTCACTAAGCGATTGTTTTTCTAATCGCTGCATTAGTGTCACTGGTGCCGCTAGGTAGCCAGTTTTTTTTTTTGTATTACTGTTACGGGTGACGCTGGTTAGTTAGCTTGTTTTTTATACTGTCAGGGCACCCGCCATTTATTACCCAATAACGGTTTAACCCCCTGATCGCCCGGCGGGTGATATCAATTAGGTTTTAGGGTCAAATAAGGTCTGCGTCGCCCCAGGTTAGTGCCAGTACCGCAAACACCCACGCGCAAAGCATACACCTCCCTTAGTGGCACAGTATCTGAACAGATCAATATCTGATCTGATCAGATCTATACTAGCGTCCCAGCAGTTTAGGGTTCCAAAAAAAACGCATTGTTAGCGGGATCAGCCCAGATACCTGCTAGCACCTGCGTTTTCCCCCTCCGCCCAGCCCAGCCCAGCCCACCCAAGTGCAGTATCGATCGATCACTGTCACTTACAAAACACTAAGCACACATAACTGCAGCGTTCGCAGAGTCAGGCCTGATCCCTGCGATCGCTAACATTTTTTTTGTGGTAGCGTTTTGATTCAGTCGCTTCAGTCAGGAGCTTTTTTTACCTGTGAATCTCAAAAAAATAAAAAAAAAAATAAAATAGTTGTCGTTTTATTGTTCTCTCTCTCTCTCTATTCTCTCTCTATTGTTGCTCTTTTTTACTCCATTCTATTCTGCAATGTTTTTATTATGTTTTATCATGCTTGCTTTTCAGGTATGTAATTTTGTTTACTGTGTTTCAGTGTTAAGCATTTTTTTGTTTTCAGGTGCGCCATTCAGTTGCAACGCGGATTTATTTATCTTGACAGCAACAGCGTTTGCTCCCACGATACATAAAGCCGCGACTCCAACGCTGTAGGAGGTGATTTCACCACCACAGTTAAAAAAAAGAGCATATATGCCGAAGCATGGGGGCAGCAGGGGGGGGGGGGAGCGATTGGCTCCTAATGCCACGTACATACGGTCGAAATTCCGACCGTGTGTACACGGCATAACTTTTGTGGGAGGATGCCCCCATGCATCGGCATATATAAATGGTGCATGTATGCCCATCATTAGAAGTGGGTGGATGAAGGGAGGTATTCTAATGGTGGGCATACCCACCAATCAATCTCTTTTTTTCGTTCAGCCAAGAGGCTGCATGAAAAAAAAAAAAGATTACAATATATGTCCAGTATGTTGCTGGACTTTGAATGGTTATACCAGAATGATGCCTGCAGGTTTAGGTATCATCTTGGTATCATTCTTTTCAGCCAGTGATCGGCTTTCATGTAAAAGCAATTCTAGCGGGTAATTAGCCTCTAGACTGCTTTTACAAGCAGTGGGAGGGAATGTCCCCCCTCCTGGATATAAACCGCGCCATTGGGAAATTGGGAAAGCATTTTATCACACCAATCTTGGTGTGGTCAGATGCTTTGAGGGCAGAGGAAAGATCTAGGGTCTAATAGACCCCAATTTTTTCAAAAAAAGAGTACCTGTCACTGCCTATTGCTATCATAGGGGATATTTACATTCCCTGAGATAACAATAAAAATCATAACAAAGAAAAAAAATGGAAGGAACAGTTTAAAAATAAAATAAAAAAGCTAAATAAATAAAAAAAAAAAAAAAAAGCACCCCTGCCCCCCCTTCTCTTGCGCAAAGGCGTACACAAGCGTTGGTCTGGCGTCATATGTAAACAGCAATTGCACCATGCATGTGAGGTATCACCGCGAAGGTCAGATCGAGGGCAGTAATTTTAGCAGTAGACCTCCTCCGTGAATCTAATGTGGTATCATGTAAAGGCTTTTAAAGGCTTTTAAAAATGTATGTAGTTTGTCGCCACTGCGTGTTTGTGCGCAATTTTAAAGCATGTCGTGTTTGGTATCCATGTACTCGGCCTAAGATCATATTTTTTATTTCATCAAAAATTTGAGCAATATAGTGTGTTTTAGTGCATTAAAATAAAAAAAAGTGTATTTTTTCCACAAAAAATGCGTTTGAAAAATCGCTGCGCAAATACTGTGTTGAAAAAAAAATGCAACACCCACCATTTTAATCTGTAGGGCCTTTGCTTTAACAATATATATAGTGTTTGGGGGTTCAACGTAATTTTCTTGCAAAAAAAAAAATGTTTTCATGTAAACAAAAAGTGTCAGAAAGGGCTTTGTCTTCAAGTGGTTAGAAGAGTGGGTGACGTGTGACATATGCTTCTAAATGTTGTGCATAAAATGCCAGGACAGTTCAAACCCCCCCCCAAATGACCCCATTTTGGAAAGTAGACACCCCAAGCTATTTGATGAGAGCAATGTTGAGCCCATTAAATATTTTTTTTTTTTGTCCCAAGAGATTGAATAATGAAAAAAAAAATATATATATATATATTTTTTTTACAAAAAGTTGTCACTAAATGATATATTGCTCAAACATGTCATGGGCATATGTGGAAATACACCAAAATACATTCTGTTGCTTCTCCTGAGTACGGGGATACCACATGTGTGGGACTTTTTGGGAGCCTAGCTGCGTACGGAACCCCAAAAACCAATCACCGCCTTCAGGCTTTCTAAGGGTGTAATTTTTTTATTTCACTTCTCACTGCCAATCACAGTTTCGGAGGCCATGGAATGCCCAGATGGCATAAAACCCCCCAAAATGACCCCATTTTGGAAAGTAGACACCCCAAGCTATTTGCTGAGAGGTATGGTGAGTATTTTGCAGATCTCGCTTTTTGTCACAAAGTTTTGAAAATTGAAAAAAAGAAAAAAAAAAATTTTTTTTTCTTTACTTTCTTCATTTTCAAAAACAAATGAGAGCTGTAAAATACTCACCATGCCTCTCAACAAATAGCTTGGGGTGTCTACTTTCCAAAATGGGGTCATTTGGGGGGGTTTTGTGCTATTTTGGCATTTTATGGCCTTCGAAACGGTGATAGGTAGTGAGGAGTGAAATCAAAAATTTGCACCCTTAGAAATCCTGAAGGCGGTGCTTGGGTTTCGGGGCCCCGTACGTGGCTAGGCTCCCAAAAAGTCCCACACATGTGGTATCCCCATACTCAGGAGAAGCAGCAAAATGTATTTTGGGGTGCAATTCCACATATAACTATGGCATGTGTGAGCAATATATCATTTAGTGACAACTTTTTTAAAAAAAAAAAAATCTTTTTTATTTTTGTCTTTATTCAATCACTTGGGACTAAAAAAAAAAATATTCAATGGGCTCAACATGCCTCTCAGCAAATAGCTTGGGGTGTCTACTTTCCAAAATGGGGCCATTTGGGGGGGTTTTGTACTTCTCTGCCATTTTAGCACCTCAAGAAATGAAATAGGCAGTCATAAATTAAAAGCGGTGTAAATTCCAGAAAATGTACTCTAGTTTGTAGACGCTATAACTTTTGCGCAAACCAATAAAAATATACGCTTATTGGCATTTTTTTTACTAAAGACATGTGGCTGAATACATTTTGGCCCAAATGTTTGACTAAAATTGAGTTTATTAGATTTTTTTTATAACAAAAAAGTAGAAAATCTCTTTTTTTTTTTCAAAATTTTCGCTCTTTTTCCGTTTATATCGCAAAAAAAATAAAAATCACAGAGGCAATCAAATACCATCAAAAGAAAGCTCTATTTGTGGGAAGAAAAGGACGCAAATTTCGTTTGGTTACAAAATTGCATGACCGCGCAATTACCAGTTAAAGTAGTGCAGTGCGAAATTGAAAAAAGACCTCTGGTCCTTTGGCTGCCAAATGGTCCGGGGCTTTAAAAAAAAAAAAAAATGAAAACCCCCAGCACACCAAGCACACCAAGTCTACTTTCAATGAGAGAGGTGATGAAGTTGAAAATTGAAGAATGAACTGTGACATCAGCTCGTTTTTGTGCAATATTCAAGATCTTGATGTGATATAATAAGGCCAAGGATGTTTACCAAACCCTTTTCAAGTCATGGTCTAAAGCTATATTATCTAATGACTTTTTCATGGGGATATTTTAGAGGCTGGTGAAGAGAGATGTAACCAGTTTCAACTTTATATTTCATATGAGCCATTGTGAAGCATCCAATACCTCAAGTCGGTAATGCTATGTTTGTTGCTTGATTTATGGGTCAGTTCTAGTAGTTAGAACGACCCAAGTGGGGGTATATGTAGTATATTATGTCTAATATATATAAATGTATACATATATATATATATATTATATATATACATATTTATTATATGTAGTGTTTTTATTTAGGCATTCTAAAGACAAGTTTATTCTAGGCAGGCCACTTTGGTAGCTGTTAATCTAATTGCGCATATTAAAAGAGGGTTTGTTGCCACATATCAAAAGGGAACAGATAATGATTATCTTAATCTAATCAGTATTCACACATGTCAAAGGGAGTATTTACTGATGGTAATTAGAATTGAGGGGGGTATTCATGGTAAACATTTGGTTGACCCCCACCCAGTGTCAGACTAGTATATGGGAAGACAGTCAGGATGTCAGGCAGTCTAGAAGATATATCTCTGAGAGAAGGGTCAGGAGGCACGGGTCTAGGAGAAGATATTCCTTGTCATGTACTCTGTTGGATTTTTGTCATCTGTAAGAATGTTCTGTTTTGGAAGTCAATAAAATTGTCTCTCTCTGGAGAACGGGTTTTGCTGCGGAGACAATACTTTTAATAACCATATACCATCTACGAGGAACGATTATATTAGATCACTACAGACACCAGTGGCAAAAAGCGCCCTGAGGCGATTCAGTTTGCATAGGTTGCGCTATACAAGTCATTCATTCATACGGCGAGGTGGAGCAGGGGTGGCGGTTGCTATGCAAAAGCCTGCTGGCGTAAAGGTGAACTGGAGCGGTTTGTAGCCGAAAGGGAAGCCTTCTGATGGGGATGGAGAACCACTGGGTTGGGGCTCAGACTGATTGGCTGATTTGCAAGGGGGTGAGGTGAAAGACTGATGGACATCGGCTGCAGGTGCCAACTCTGAACTTTCATCAGGAGACTGGGTGGGAGACAATGTGAAGGAACCGGAGGCACTGTCAGCAACCCAATCTACTATCGCCTGTACTTGTCCTGGCCTCAACATTCATACAGCCTCATTAGGCGCGCCAAAATACCGCTGCAGGCTCTGTCGCCTACTCGCACCTGAGGAAGGTATTTCACTAGTGCGTGTAGGTGGCACAGATCGACCACGTCCTCTCCCTGCAACAGGAGCGCCACCAGCAGCACCACGACCCGGGCCACGTCCCCCTTTTTGATGATCTCCTCATATTTTCAAAATTTATGATCGCGCCCTAAATGGGTGTTTTTGTCTATAGCATAATACACATACAGTGTCTAAAGCGTTTATGAAAACGCAGAAAATGCTATTGTGAAGAAAAAAAACACTGCAAAATTTAAATTTTTTGCAATGTTTTTCCAATATCAGAATACACGGATAGTGTCTACAGCGTGTATGTATGAACACGAAGAAAATGCTATTGGGAAAAAAAAAACACTGCAAAATTAATTTTTTTTGCAATGTTTTTCCAATATAAGAATACACGGATAGTGTCTATAGCGTTTATGAAAACGCAGAAAATGCTATTGGGAAGAAAAAAAACACAGCAAAATTAAATTTTTTTGCAATGTTTTTGCAATATCAGAATACACGGATAGTGTCTACAGCGTGTATGTATGAACACGCAGAAAATGCTATTGGGGAAAAATAAACACAGCAAAATTTATTTTTTTTGCAATATCAGAATACACGGATAGTGTCTACAGCGTGTATGTATGAACACGCAGAAAATGCTATTGGGAAAAAAAAAACACAGCAAAATTTTATTTTTTTGCAATATCAGAATACACTGATAGTGTCTACAGCGTGTATGTATGAACACGCAGAAAATGCTATTGGGAAAAAAAAACACAGCAAAATTTAATTTTTTTGAAATGTTTTTCCAATATCAGAATACACGGACAGTATGTAAAGCATTTATGAAAACGCAGAAAATGCTATTGGGGAAAAAAAAAAACACCGCAAAATTAAATTTTTTGCAATGTTTTTCCAATATCAGAATACACGGATAGTGTCTACAGCGTGTATGTATGAACACGCAGAAAATGCTATTGGGAAAAAAAAACACGGCAAAATTAAATTTTTTTGCAATGTTTTTGCAATATCAGAATACACGGATAGTGTCTACAGCATGTATGTATGAACACGCAGAAAATCCTATTGGGGAAAAAAAAACACAGCAAAATTAATTTTTTTTGCAATGTTTTTTCCAATATCAGAATACACGGACAGTATGTAAAGTGTTTATGAAAACGCAGAAAATGCTATTGGGAAGAAAAAAAACACTGCAAAATTTAATTTTTTTTGCAATGTTTTTCCAATATCAGAATACACGGACAGTATGTAAAGCGTTTATGAAAACGCAGAAAATGCTATTGGGAAGAAAAAAAACACTGCAAAATTTTATTTTTTTTGCAATGTTTTTCCAATATCAGAATACATGGACAGTATGTAAAGCGTTTATGAAAACGCAGAAAATGCTATTGGGGAGAAAAAAAAAAACACTGCAAAATTAAAATTTTTTGCAATGTTTTTTCAATATCTGAATACACGGACAGTATGTAAAGCGTTTATGAAAACGCAGAAAATGCTATTGGGGAAAAAAAAACACTGCAAAATAAAAAATTTTTGCAATATCAGAATACACGGATAGTGTCTACAGCGTGTATGTATGAAAATGCAGAAAATGCTATTGGGGAAAAAAAAACACTGCAAAATTAAATTTTTTTGCAATGTTTTTCCAATATCAGAATACACGGACAGTATGTAAAGCGTTTATGAAAACGCAGAAAATGCTATTGGGGGAAAAAAACACTGCAAAATAAAAAAAATTTGCAATGTTTTTGCAATATCAGAATACACGAATAGTGTCTACAGCGTGTATGTATGATGTATGTATGAACACGCAGAAAATGCTATTGGGAAAAGAAAAAAAAAGAAAAATTAAATTTTTATGCAATGTTTTTCCAATATCAGAATACACACAGACTATGGTGTATCTCTTACTATATGCAGTGTTGGTCCTAATGGTGCACTGAGCTTGCAGGTAAAACTTTTATATTTTGTCTGGCACTGGCCTCATGGCACTGTTAAAAGACTGTGCACTGCACCCCAGCCAATACAATTGATTTAGGAATCTCTTCAATAATTCTCTCTGCCTCTTTCTCTTCCTTAATCCTTACTAAAGAAACTCCCTACTCTACTCTAGCTATGTAGATCGCTCACTGATCTAACTAATTAGAAGCAAAGTTAAGGAATGCTGACTGCCTGACTGACTGAATAACACTAACTCCTAAAATCCTCTCAGCAGCACAGGAACCTGTCTATAGCAGAATGACGCTGTGTGCTGTGTCTGGACTATATATAGAGGCAGGGTCACATGCTGCACTGCCCAATCACAGCCATGTCATTAGTAGGCATGGCTGTGATGGCTTCTAAGGGCACACTAGTGAAACGATCGTCGATTGGCTGCCCTGCAGCTGTTAAAAAGGCGCCAATACAGCGCCGAACACCGGACCCGAACTTACAGCCAATAGTTCGGGTCCGGGTCCGGAACACCCAAAAGTCCGGTACAGACCCAAACTTTACAGTTCGGGTTCGCTCAACCCTAGAAGTCACCTAATTAGTAAATAGAGTCCACCTGTGTGTAATTTAATCTCATTATAAATACAGCTGTTCTGTGAAGGCCAAGGAACACACCAGACAGGTCAGGGATAAAGTTGTGGAAAAGTTTAAGGCCCCTTTCACACGGGACGAATCCGTATTTTTTTTTACCCCCACTTAAACATCCGTTTCTCAGCAAGGATCACTCCGCTGATCCCTGCTGAGCAGGCAGATGACAGAGCGGTCCCTGCACACTGTGCAGGAACCGCCCTGTCAGATCTCCGCTCTCCCCTATGGGGGATCGGATGAACACAGACCATCTGTCCATGTTCAACCGATCCGCTCTGCAGACGGATAGAAAAATAGGATTTTCCTCCGTCTGCAGAATCGGACCATAGTGAAGACAGATGATATCGGGTGTCAGCGAATGTTCACCCGCTGACACCCGCTATCCCATAGGGATGCATGTATGTCCGTATTTCATCCGAAAATGGATGAAATACGGACATACGGTCCGCATGTGTGAAAGGGGCCTAAAGCAGGGTTAGGTTATAAAAAAAAATATCCAAGCTTTGAACATCTCACTGAGCACTGTTCAATCCATCATCGGAAAATGGAAAGAGTATGGCACAACCTACCAAGACATGGCCGTCCACCTAAACTGACAGGCCAGGCAAGGAGAGATTTCATTAGAGAAGCAGCCAAGAGGCCCATGGTAACTCTGGAGGAGCTACAGAGATCCACAGCTCAGGTGGGAGAATCTATCCACAGGACAACTATTAGTCGTGCTCTCCACAAATCTGGTCTTTATGGAAAAGTGGCAAGAAGAAAGTCATTGTTGAAAGAAAGCTATAAGAAGTCCCGTTTGCAGTTTGTGAGAAGCCATGTGGGGGACACGGCAAACATGTGGAAGAAGGTGCTCTGGTCAGATTAGACCAAAATTGCATTTTTTGGCCCAAAAGAAAAATACTATATGCGGTGTAAACTAACACTGCACATCGCCCTGAACACACCATCCCTACCGTGAAACATGGTGGTGACAGCATAATGTTGTGGGGATGCTTTTCTTCAGCAGGGACAGGAAAGCTGGTCAGGGTTTTTGGGAAAATGGATTTAGCCAAATGCAGGGCAATTTTAGAAGAAAGCCTGTTATACAGTCTGCAAAAGACTTGAGACTCGAGTGGAGGTTCACCTTCCAGCAGGACAATGACCCTAAACATACAGCCAGAGCTACAATGGAATGGTTTAGATCAAAGCATATTCATGTGGTAGAATGGCCCAGTCTAAGTCCAGACCTAAATCCAATTGAGAATCTGTGGCAAGATTAAAATTAAAAAATATGTCTATGCACCCTAAAGAGATATAGGCATTAGCAGCGCTAAACTCTTGTATCAATCCTAGAAACATTCATTTTAAACACATACAGTGCCTTGCAAAAGTATTCACCCCCTTGGCTTTTTACATATTTTGTTACATTACAGCCTTTAGTTCAATGTTTTTTTAATCTGAATTGTATGTGATGAATCAGAACACAATAGTCTAAGTTGGTGAAGTAAAATTTGAAAAATATATACATAAAACTATTTTTCAGAAATAAAAAAATGATAATTGGCATTTGCGTATGTTATGCAGCCTTTGTTATGAAGCCCATAAAAAGCTCTGGTGCAACCAATTACTTTCAGAAGTCACATAATTAGTGAAATGTTGTCCACCTGTGTGCAATCTAAGTGTCACATGATCTGTCATTACATAAATACACCTTTTTGAAAGGCCCCAGAGGCTGCAACACCTAAGCAAGAGGCATCACTAACCAAACACTGCCATGAAGACCAAGGAACTCTCCAAACAAGTAAGGGACAATGTTTCTGAGAAGTACAAGTCAGGGTTAGGTTATAAAAAAATATCCAAATCTTTGATGATCCCTAGGAGCACCATCAAATCTATCATAACCAAATAGAAAGAACATGGCACAACAGCAAATCTGCCAAGAGACACCAAAATTCACGGACCGGAAAGGAGGGCATTAATTAGAGAGGCAGCACATAGACCTAAGGTAACCCTGGAGGAGCTGCAGAGTTCCACAGCAGAGACTGGAGTATCTGTACCTAGGACGACAATGAGCTAGGGATGGGCCCGGTGCTCGATGCGAACCCACGTTCGCATCGAGCACCGGGCGTTCGCTCGCTCGGCGAGCCCAGAACTATTTTGGCCGCTCGCATCACGTTCGTGTGATGCGAGCGGCCCCGCAATGCATTGCGGCCGGCGCGGCCGGCGCAGTGCATTGCTGGCTGATGATTGGCCAAGCATGCACTGTGACCCCGCATGCTTGGCCAATCACAGCCCCGGAAACTCGAAGAGCCATAATTGGCTACAGGCAGGACGCCTGTAGCCAATTACAGCTCAGGGGCTTTAGTACACGCCCCCCCTATAAAAGGCCGCCACGCCGTCTGCGCCGGTCACATGCTGTTCCGGCGCAGATAGAGCAGGATAGATCTGTGACACTCTGCTGGATTTAGTTAGTTAGAGAGATTTACTTAGAGAGATTGAGTTAGATAGATTCATTTACAAAGATTGATTTAGAAAGAGGGGCTTGTAGTGTGTTCGTGGCAGGCAGGCAGAGCTCCTATATTTTGTTCCCAGAAGCACCTATAGGACTTGTAGTGTGTTCGTGGCAGGCAGGCAGAGCTCCTATATTTTGTTCCCAGAAGCACCTATAGGACTTGTAGTGTGTTCGTGGCAGGCAGGCAGAGCTCCTATATTTTGTTCCCTGAAGCACCTATAGGACTTGTAGTGTGTTCGTGGCAGGCAGGCAGAGCTCCTATATTTTGTTCCCAGAAGCACCTATAGGACTTGTAGTGTGTTCCTGGCAGGCAGGCAGGCAGAGCTCCTATATTTTGTTCCCAGAAGCACCTATAGGACTTGTAGTGTGTTCGTGGCAGGCAGGCAGAGCTCCTATATTTTGTTCCCAGAAGCACCTATAGGACTTGAAGTGTGTTAGTCCCATCACACAGAGATCATATATTTTGTTCCCAGAAGCACCTATAGGACTTGAAGTGTGTTAGTCCCATCACACAGAGATCATATATTTTGTTCCCAGAAGCACCTATAGGACTTGAAGTGTGTTAGTCCCATCACACAGAGATCATATATTTTGTTCCCAGAAGCACCTATAGGACTTGAAGTGTGTTAGTCCCATCACACACACACAGAGATCATATATTTTGTTCCCAGAAGCACCTATAGGACTTGAAGTGTGTTAGTCCCATCACACAGAGATCATATATTTTCTTCCCAGAAGCACCTATAGGACTTGAAGTGTGTTAGTCCCATCACACAGAGATCATATATTTTCTTCCCAGAAGCACCTATAGGACTTGAAGTGTGTTAGTCCCATCACACAGAGATCCTATATTTTGTTCCCAGAAGGACCTATAGGACTTGAAGTGTGTTAGTCCCATCACACAGAGATCTATATTTTGTTCCCAGAAGCACCTATAGGACTTGAAGTGTGTTAGTCCCATCACACAGAGATCATATATGTTGTTCCCAGAAGCACCTATAGGACTTGAAGTGTGTTAGTCCCATCACACAGAGATCATATATTTTGTTCCCAGAAGCACCTATAGGACTTGAAGTGTGTTAGTCCCATCACACAGAGATCTATATTTTGTTCCCAGAAGCACCTATAGGACTTGAAGTGTGTTAGTCCCATCACACAGAGATCATATATTTTGTTCCCAGAAGCACCTATAGGACTTGAAGTGTGTTAGTCCCATCACACAGAGATCCTATATTTTGTTCCCAGAAGCACCTATAGGACTTGAAGTGTGTTAGTCCCATCACACACAGACCTATATTTTCTTCCCAGAAGCACCCATAGGACTTGAAGTGTGTTAGTCCCATCACACAGAGATCCTATATTTTCTTCCCAGAAGCACCTATAGGACTTGAAGTGTGTTAGTCCCATCACACAGACCTATATTTTCTTCCCAGAAGCACCCATAGGACTTGAAGTGTGTTAGTCCCATCACACAGAGATCCTATATTTTGTTCCCAGAAGCACCCATAGGACTTGAAGTGTGTTAGTGGCATCACACAGAGCTCCTATATTTTCTTCCCAGAAGCACCTATAGGACTTCTAGTGTGTTAGTGGCATCACACAGAGCTCCTATATTTTCTTCTCAGAAGCACCCACAGGACTTCTAGTGTGTTAGTGGCATCACACAGAGCTCCTCTATTTTCTTTGCAGAAGCACCCATAGGACTTCTAGTGTGTTAGTGGCATCACACAGAGCTCCTCTATTTTCTTCTCAGCAGCACCCACAGGACTTCTAGTGTGTTAGTGGCATCACACAGAGCTCCTCTATTTTCTTTGCAGAAGCACCCATAGGACTTCTAGTGTGTTAGTGGCATCACACAGAGCTCCTATATTTTCTTTCAGCAGCACCCACAGGACTTCTAGTGTGTTAGTGGCATCACACAGAGCTCCTCTATTTTCTTTGCAGAAGCACCCACAGGACTTCTAGTGTGTTAGTGGCATCACACAGAGCTCCTCTATTTTCTTTGCAGAAGCACCCATAGGACTTCTAGTGTGTTAGTGGCATCACACAGAGCTCCTATATTTTCTTTCAGCAGCACCCACAGGACTTCTAGTGTGTTAGTGGCATCACACAGAGCTCCTCTATTTTCTTTGCAGAAGCACCCATAGGACTTCTAGTGTGTTAGTGGCATCACACAGAGCTCCTATATTTTCTTTCAGCAGCACCCACAGGACTTCTAGTGTGTTAGTGGCATCACACAGAGCTCCTCTATTTTCTTTGCAGAAGCACCCATAGGACTTCTAGTGTGTTAGTGGCATCACACAGAGCTCCTATATTTTCTTCTCAGCAGCACCCATAGGACTTCTAGTGTGTTAGTGGCATCACACAGAGCTCCTCTATTTTCTTTGCAGAAGCACCCATAGGACTTCTAGTGTGTTAGTGGCATCACACAGAGCTCCTATATATTCTTCTCAGCAGCACCCACAGGACTACCGACTACAATGGCTGGAAGACCGCCAAGGGGAGGCAGAGCATGCAGAGCCAAGAACACAGGGCAGGCAGGCTCTGTTTCTAGTGGACGTGGCCGTGGCCGTGGACGTGGTCGTGCATCGTCATCAGCACGTGGCCATGGGACACGCGCGTCTTTGTTTTCGGCAGCTGGACATGTGGAGCCGCATCATGCTGAAGGCTTGGTAGAATGGATGACCAAGCCCTCCTCATCCTCCTCATCCTCTCTCACCCAGGCTCAGGGTACTGGCAGAGCATCATCAGCCACCCCTTCCCTAGACCCACCATGTCCTCCTGAGGAGTCCCCCGAACTCTTTGAGCACAGTGTTGGGTACATGCTCCAGGAGGATGCCCAACGATTCGAAGGCTCGGATGATGATACCCAGCTTGAGGAATCTGGCAGTACTGTTCCACCAGCTGCAGCTTACTGCCAGGTTTGCTCTAGTGGTGAAGAGGGAGGGGATGATGAGGTCACTGACTCCACGTGGGTGCCTGAAGGGAGAGAGGATGAGGAGGAGGACGAGGAGGAGGAGGATGCGGCGTCACATGTCCAACGAGGCAGGATGCCCCCTGGAGGCCAGGTAGAGGCCAGCACAGCAACTGTACAACACCGCAGAGCTCCGCCTGTGCAGGGCGCTGCCTCTGCACGTTATCAGAAAAGTTCTTTGGTGTGTGCCTTTTTTGAGACGAGTGCATCAGATCGCACCACTGCTATTTGCAATATTTGTCTCAAGCGTATCTCGCGTGGCCAAAACATCAGCCGCTTGGGCACCACAAGCATGACCAGACATATGGCGACCTGCCATGCAGCTCGTTGGCAGGCACACATAAAAGACCCACACCAAAGAACTAAGCGGACCTCTCCTTGCTCCTCCTCAGCTGGGATCTCCATCACCACTACACCTTCAGTCCTCTCTGAAAGCTGCTCTGAGAGGACTGAAGGTGTAGAATTAGGTGTGTCACAACCAAGTACTTGCAGTACACCGACGTCCGATTGCAGCAGGCAAATTTCCCTGCCCCAGCTGCTGGACCGTAGAAAGAAGTACACTCCCAGCCATCCACATGCCCAGCGGTTGAATGCTAGCCTGGCTAAATTGCTAGCACTTCAACTGCTGCCTTTTCAGTTGGTAGACTCGGCCCCCTTCCGTGAGTTTGTTCAATGTGCGGTTCCTCAGTGGCAGGTTCCCAAACGCCACTTTTTCTCACGGAAGGCGATTCCGTCTCTCTACCGGCATGTGGAGGGCAATGTCCATGCCTCGCTGGACAGGGCGGTCAGCGGTAAGGTGCATATTACCGCTGACTCATGGTCCAGCAGGCATGGACAGGGACGGTACCTTTCTTTCACGGCCCATTGGGTCACTCTATTGGCAGCTGGGAGGGATGCAGGACAAGGTGCAGTAGTGTTGGAGGTTGTTCCGCCACCACGCCTCCAAAACGCTACTACTGCTACTGGTTGTGACACACCTCTCTCCTCCACCCCCTCCTCTTCTTCTTCCTCCAGTGCTCTGTCCTTGGAACCAGCGGTGCTCCGTAGGCGTACAAGGGGCTACGCAAGTACGCAGGCAAAAAGATGCCATGCCGTGCTTGCGCTGGTGTGTTTGGGGGACAGGAGCCACACTGGGCCAGAGGTTCTGGCAGCTCTGCAGGGGCAGGCCGAGAGGTGGTTGACGCCACGTCAGCTTAAGCCAGGAATGGTCGTTTCTGACAATGGCACCAACCTCCTCTCCGCCCTGCGACAGGGGCAGCTCACCCATGTGCCCTGCATGGCTCACGTCCTCAACCTGGTGGTGCAGCGGTTCTTGGGCAGGTTCCCAGGCTTACAGGATGTCCTGAGGCAGGCCAGGAAAGTCTGTGTGCATTTCCGCCGATCTTATAATGCCAGTGCTCGGCTGACTGAGCTGCAAAAGGAGCTGAACCTGCCCAAGAACCGCCTAATATGTGACATGCCCACCAGGTGGAACTCAACGTTGGCCATGCTGCAGCGACTGCACACGCAGCAGAGGGCCATCAATGAGTACCTTTGCGACTATGGCACCAGGACAGGGTCAGGGGAGCTTGGTTTTTTTTCCCCACGTCAGTGGAGCATGATCAGGGATGCATGCACTGTCCTCTCACCATTTGAGGAGGCCACGAGGATGGTGAGCAGTGACAGTGCATGCATCAGTGACACTGTCCCTCTTGTCCACCTGTTGGAGCATACGCTGCGTGGGATAATGGACAGGGCACTTGAGGCAGAACAGAGGCAGGAAGAGGAGGACTTCCTTGCCTCTGAAGGCCCCCTTTATCCGGACAGTGTTCCTTCTGTCCCACCCATCACACAGGAAGAGGATGAGGAGGAGGAGGAGGAGGAGGAGGAGGATTGTGTGAGCATGGAGGTGGAGCCTGGCACTCAGCATCAGCAGCAGCAGTCTTTTAGGGATGATGTACAGTCCCAACAAACCAGTGGACTTGTACGTGGCTGGGAGGAGGTGGCTGGCGATCATGTCATCCTCAGTGACCCAGAAGACTCCGGACCGAATGCCTCAGCTAACCTACGCTGCATGGCCTCCCTGATCCTGCAAAGCCTGCGGAAGGATCCTCGTGTTCTTCGGATCAAGGAGAGGGACCATTACTGGCTGGCCACTCTCCTTGATCCGCGGTACAAGGGTAAGGTTGCGGACCTTATCTTGCCGTCGCAGAGGGAGCAGAGGATGAGACATCTCAGGGAGGCCTTGCAGAAAGGTCTGTGCAACGCGTTCCCAGAAACTGGGAGGCTACAAACTCCTGGTCCTGGGCGACGAGTTGCTGAGGCTTCGGTCAGTAGCAGAAGGAGCGGTGGGGAAGGTGGACGTCTGACCGATGCGTTCAGACAATTTTTTAGTCCGCAGCCCCAAGGTATGATCGGTTCCAGCAACCATCGCCAGCGTCTGATATACATGGTGCAGGAATACCTTGGGGCAAGGTCAGACTTGGACACCTTTCCCACCGAAAATCCTCTGGCTTACTGGGTCCTGAGGATGGATCACTGGCCAGAGCTTGCACAGTATGCAATTGAGCTACTGGCCTGTCCTGCCTCCAGCGTTCTTTCCGAACGCACATTCAGTGCTGCTGGAGGATTTGTCACCGATCATAGGGTGCGCCTGTCCACCGCCTCGGTTGATCGACTGACCTTCATCAAAATGAATCAGTCTTGGATCACCACCAGCTACCAGGCACCTGAGGCGGATATAACCGAATAATTTTTAATATCACATCCCTTCAAGACTGCCTATGCTGATGCTGAGTGACTGTCCTCTTATGTTCACTGACTATCCTCTTCCTCCTCCTCAATGATCCATGCCACCACACCAGTGCCTAAGGCACAATTTTTCAGCCCCTGTTTAACAGGGGCGTGTACATACAATTTTTATAAAAAAATGCTTCGCAACACGTGTGACTGCTGTGCTCCAAGTACAGTATCTGTGAGGGGTTGCAGTGTTGTGGCACCAGCACCAGTGCCTAAGGCACAATTTTTCAGCCCCTGTTTAACAGGGGCGTGTACTTACAATTTTTTAAAAAAATGCTTCGCAACACGTGTGACTGCTGTGCTCCAAGTACAGTATCTGTGAGGGGTTGCAGTGTTGTGGCACCAGCACCAGTGCCTAAGGCACAATTTTTCAGCCCCTGTTTAACAGGGGCGGGTAATTACAATTTTTTAAAAAAATGCTTCGCAACACGTGTGACTGCTGTGCTCCAAGTACAGTATCTGTGAGGGGTTGCAGTGTTGTGGCACCAGCACCAGTGCCTAAGGCACAATTTTTTCAGCCCCTGTTTAACAGGGGCGGGTAATTACAATTTTTTAAAAAAATGCTTCGCAACACGTGTGACTGCTGTGCTCCAAGTACAGTATCTGTGAGGGGTTGCAGTGTTGTGGCACCAGCACCAGTGCCTAAGGCACAATTTTTCAGCCCCTGTTTAACAGGGGCGGGTAATTACAATTTTTTAAAAAAATGCTTTGCAACACGTGTGACTGCTGTGCTCCAAGTACAGTATCTGTGAGGGGTTGCAGTGTTGTGGCACCAGCACCAGTGCCTAAGGCACAATTTTTCAGCCCCTGTCTAACAGGGGCGGGTAATTACAAATCTTGATCTAATAGTTCACAGCAGGGCCCATTCCTGCGCCCACCAAGAGTAACTATGAGGGCCTACAGTCTTGTGGCAACACCGTCCACCACCACCGCCAAAGGCCCAATTTTTCTGCCCTGTTCATCAGGTGCTTGCAATTACAAATCTTGATCTAATAACTCACAGCAGGGCCCATTCCTTGCGCCCACCAAGAGTAACTGTGAGAGCTTACAGTCTTGTGGCAACACCGTCCACCACCACCGCCAAAGGCCCAATTTTTCTGCCCTGTTCATCAGGTGCTTGCAATTACAAATCTTGATCTAATAACTCACAGTAGGGCCCATTCCTGCGCCCACCAAGAGTAACTGTGAGAGCTTACAGTCTTGTGGCAACACCGTCCACCACCACCACCACCCCCAATTTTTCTGCCCTGTTCAACAGGTGCATGCAATTACAAATCTTGATCTATTAACTCACAGCAGGGCCCATTCCTGTGCCCACCAGTCTTGTGGCTACACCAACATCTAATAGGGCAAATTTCTGCAGAGTATATACGCCAGGCCCCTACTTTCAAACATCCAACTTACAAACGACTCCTACTTGCAAATGGAAAGAGAAAACAGGAAGTGAGAGGAAATCTACCCCTAGGAAGGGAAATTCTATCCTGTTAGATTTAATTTGGGAAAAAGGTATCTCCTCTCTACTGATACTTTATCACCAATCCTTGTTTCAATTAAAACCCCACTTTTTCCAAAAACATTTGTCATTGGGACGGAAAGTGAGGTGACATGTTCTGAACAGATGTGCAAAGACAGCAAATGTTACAGGGGTGATAACCCATCCCTATGTTCTCCAAAAAGCTTAAAAATAGATTTTTTTGGGATGGAGCTACACTTCATAATGTACCTGTTCAGATTCTCTTAAGAACAAACCTAAAGCCGCAAGTGGTTTTAAATGGCTTCTTTTTTTCCTTTAAAAATGTCATTTTGTGCAAGGACAGTTCTAAACACGGGAAACACATGCCACTTCACAGGCATACTTTAGACACCCCCCAGGTACCATATTTAAAGGAAAATTTCACTTTTTTTTTTCACTTTATGAATCATTAAAATGACTGCTCCCGAAAAAACGTTAGTTTTTAAAAGTTCTTTTTGCATTGATATATGTCCCCTGGGGCAGGACCCGGGTCCCCAAACCTGTTTTATGACATTAACATGCATATTGGCCGTTGTAATTAGCACTTTTGATTTCGAACGTTCGCGTCCATTATAACGTATAGGGTTCGAAAATTCGCGCAAACTTTCGGTCGGTTCGAAGGTTCTGGTGCGAACCGAACCCGGGGGTGTTCGGCTCATCCCTAGCTGGGAGTTTTGCAAGGAGGAATGGGCCAAAATCCCAGTGGTAAGATATGGCAAACTCATAGAAACTTATCCAAAGCAACTTGGAGCTGTGATAGCCGCAAAAGGTGGCTCTACAAAGTATTGACTTTAGGGGGGTGAATAGTTATGCACATTTACTTTTTATGTTATTTTGTCCTATATGTTGTTTGCTTCACAATAAAAAAAAAAACATCTTCAAAAGTTGTGGGCATGTTCTGTAAATGAAATAATGCAAATCCTCAAACAATCCATGTTAATTTCAGGTTGTGAGGCAACAAAACACGAAAAATGCAAGGGGGGTGAATACTTTTGCAAGGCACTGTAATAATATATAAATCCAGCACAATGTCCTGATAATAAATAAAAATAAAAAAGTCTCCGTAGAGTAATCAGGTATAACAACATAACCAACAGTACGTGGGGGAGTGTTGAAAAAATTGTTATTATAATTAATTCCTCAGAATCTTCATCTCTTCACCACACCAAGTGGGACACCGCTCCCTCAAGATTTTACACTCACCAGAAATCAGGTGAAAATCATCATAAAACTCCACAAATAAGCGGACTTCCTCCTTTGGTCGTCAGATCATGGTACGGACTACCTCTTTAGCTTTTAACGTAATTTCACCAGTATTAGGTCTGTATGGGTTCACACTGTGTTCTATCCTGGAATGCCAGACTCCAATAGATTGCTACTGGATCCCAAGCTCATCAGCGATCATGCCCAAAGGATAAAGACGTTTTTAATTAAACCCCAAACCCCCCCTTACATATTGCACTTACAAATATAGGATTTAAAACCAGTGTGTAAACAGTAGCTTGCCTGCCTGGTGTCACTCCACTGCTCCTAGTATTGAAAGGATTGCGGCAATGCCCGGGTTGAGCTCCATGAGGGTAGACAAGCTGAGTGTCCCTGTAGCTTCACCTTAACGCGTATCGTCGTAGACTTCATCAGAGAGCATGGCTTCCCGACATGGCTCACTCTATCTCTGTCTTCAGGTTATTTAACCCTCCGACTGCCTCCAATTTTAATCAGTGCAGCGATCGCTCTCATCACTGCATAATTGCTCTATACTCATGATGTGTGTAGTTTGGCCACCATACATTGCATTAATACATCCACCAAACGTGCAATGCAACTTTGATAACAAAATGTACAAACTATATGATATGTTCTAATGTCTTTGGATGGATCCTTGGATGGGTTTGTGCTTCATGTTTAGCGCATCAAAACCACCACAATATATAACTGGATACATCTTCTCCATGAATTTCAACTATCCATTTGATATGTTATCTCTGTTAGGGCTGGGCTCAGCCCTTCCTTCTCTGAGCTGGCCGCTCAGCTGTCGGCTAATTGCCAGCTCCCATCTCTCTCCACAGTTACTCAGCTGTTGATGATCCTGCTCGTCAGTCCTGCCTACTTAACCCATCCAGTCCAGAGGATCTCTGCCTTCGCCTTGGTCAACATCACAAGAAACATTGCCTGCATTCCTGTTTAAAGAGTGACTTTACTGACATCCCTTCTGGCTCCAGATCCTGCTTGCTGTTCCACTACATTGATCCCTGACTTCTGGCTTGGCTGACTATCCATTTCGGTTAATGAACTTTGGCTATGTTTTGAACACGTTTTTTCTTTTTACTTTTATTATTAAACAAGTGTAATTTAACTGTACTTCTGTCTCGGTCTGATTTCATGGTTTCTGACAATCTCATTCTAAATGTCTTATATGAATCCTTCCAAAACATAAATACAGAATAAAACATAAAAAATACATAATTAAAAACATCTATAATTCACAATTAAAAATTGAAAAATATTTTAAAAATTCAAACAGTCACTATTCAATAATTGATGTACTGCAAGCCCCATAAATTTATATGTAAATCCAAAATAATAAGAATCGATATTATTAGTCACTATCGAAGAAGTTTAAATCCAGCTCAATGTTAGTACCTTTTGGACTCAAATTGTTAGTCAAAAAAATCCATTTAGTCTCACATTTTGACAGTTCCCTGACTCTATTTTCACCTCGCCAAAGAGGTTTGGTCCTATCAATACCCCAAAACTTCAGGCCTGCAAATTCTATACCCAGATAAGAGGTGTGGAAATGGGCACGAAGTTTGCGCCAAGCCTTGAGCGAATGGGAGGATAAATATATCTTTGGTAAGGAGAAGAAGGAAATTCTTTTTTACAAAAGATTTATAAACGATCTGATATTCATTTGGGCAGGGACTGAACAATCGATTTTATGGAGGAGTTGAATAACAACACTAATAATATAAGATTAGATTTTCATTATAGTAGAGAATATGTGAACTATCTTGATTTAACTATAATGTTACAGAATAATGCTCTGACTACTAACTTTATGGCTAAGAAACTGTACTGCAGACGTTGATTTTGGAGCTCAAACACAAATCATAAAAAAAATGTTTTGAAGAAAAAGGCTGACACCTTAGTGCTGAACAAAGCAATCGAGGAAGTAGGGCAGATATTGCAGGCTGTATGTTTAAAAGATTTTATTTCTCGAGCATGGACGTGCGGACGTAGCGTCCGCACGGAGGGAGGAGTTCAGGGGCCGGAGGGCTGAGGAGATCAGGCGTGTAGCCAGGGAGGACGCGGGATCGTTCCGTGGGGAAGATGTAGCGGACGCCCGCTGGCCAACTCGTCCTCCCCGGAAAAGCAGCACAGGAGGCTGGGGCTCCATCTCAAAGGCAAGGCAAGCTACAAAAAACGGCGGTTTTAACCGGCATCGAAATGGGACGTGCAGCACCAGCGCTTCTTCCCCGCCCTGCCTCCACCTAATCCCCCTCCTCAAGTAGAGCGCGGCAGACTCACAGGCGGCAGCAAGGTAAAGGATGTCAGCATAGCTGTGAAAAAGCCCGACAGTGAGTATCCGTCACACAATTCCTGAAGCCCGCACCACCAGGAGGTAAGATCAAGTGATCCAGAGATATGGTTGACAGAGGATTTTTTTTTTTTTTTCTCTTCCCAAAACCGAAAATTATACCAGGACATGTTTACCTACTGTCTCCTATTTTTTTTTTTTTTTTTGTCTTATCTATCAGTCCCTGTCTGCTCCTTGAGGTTGGAGGTCATTGTTATGTTTTTATGATGAAGCTATGTGAAATACCTCAGGGTGCTTAGGCCGCTTTCCTCAAGGGGTGATGGCACACGGTCCCTATTGAAAAATCACAGAGGTGCCCCAGTCGGGAACAAGCAGGGGCCTGGGCGCAGCAATCAATAAACAGGGGGACACAGGGGGATGAACCCTGCGATTACCTCTCGGGGGGGGGGGTGACAGAGGCGGTTACACCCCAGGAATGTAAGGACTTCATACCCCCTCTGGCTCTGCTAGATCAATTAACATAACATGACGGAAAATACAGGGGGCCTCTGGAAGGTTACACCACAATATATTCTATGAAAAAGGGAACTGCTTTTGCTTTCTTTTTTTTGTGTTTTTTTTTCTCTGCTAATGCTTGAAATGTTTGAATTGCAACGAGGCAGCTGTCTTTAATATAGCGAGCAGGTGTAAAGGGTGAGGAGACAGAAGACTACAGAAGGGGTCCCTGAAATAGCCCTCTTACAGCTATCTTATCTGTAACTTCGTACCAGGGATCAGCAAAAACAGGGATCACAGGGGACAAGTTCATGCGATTACTGCTCTAGGATGGACGGCGACAAAGGCTGAAACACCTCAGAACGCACAAACACCACATCCTCCCCCACTTGACTAGAGCGATACATATAGTACGACAGGCGAGATAGCGGGGTGAGGGGAGGTCATACCACATTCTATACCTGGATAAGTGAACTGCTTGCCTCCCTCCAATCCCTGAAACGTTTTATATTCTGATGGGACACCTGGTACAGAATGGCACAAAATGATTGACTGAAACAGCCCCTCTTTTTTCTACGGGGTATCAGAGGAAGGCCCAACACATGCCCACCAACCCTAACCATCCTGTCTGGAACTTCGAGTCAAGGGCCAGCAAACAGGGTCGGTAGGGGACAATTTCATGCGATTATCGCATGGGAAGGCGATAAAAACTGAAACATCTCAGGAATATACAGACCCCACACCCCCCCTCACCGGATTAGAGTGACATACAAAGCAGGATAGAGGAGATAGGGGGATAGGGGGATTTTGGGAGGATATACCACAATATTCTACCTGAAGGGGTGAACGGTTTATCTGCTTCTTTTCTTTTTTCCTTCCGTGCTCGCTTTTTTTTTTTTTTCCCTTCAACTCCTAAAGGGTTCTGAACCCCGTCAAGGCAGCTGGGCGCAATTATTGTGACAGCCCTAAGATAAGGGTTAGAGGTGGAGGAAAAAGGGCCCAGGCGGCCCAGGCATATAACAAAACTGGGGAGGAGGATAAGACCCACCAGGAAGGTCAATATGAGTAAAGACCAAGCGAAACAGACAAAGAAGGCGACCACCAAAAGTGGTAAGGGGGAGACAAGCACAATTAAGCATTACTTAAGACAAGCCGCAAGTCCAAAAACATCTGGAAAAGAGACCCAGGTCAGAGCCTCCCCGGAGAGCAGGGGCGGGGCCGAAGGCGAAATCAATAATTCTAGAGCGGACCTCACTATGGAGACCCAAATAGACCTTAGCCGGGGGGAAGACCAGCTGGCAGGAGCTCATATCCCCAACAATTTAGAAATGGAGGCAATGCTTCTACGCCTTGAAAATGCTATTAAATTAGAAATCAATTCTCTCCGGGTGGACATGGGCCACCTGCTGTCAAGGGTAGAAGCGGCAGAAGGGAAAATGGAGACGATGGATATGGAAATTTTGAGATTAAAATCACAACTGAAAAGCGCCTCCTGCGCCCAGAGAGACACCCTCTATAAAATCGAGGACCAAGAGAATAGGGACAGGAGGCAAAACCTGAGGCTACGGGCCGTCCCGGAACAAAGAGGGGAAGACTTAGACAAAAAGCTATGGGCAATCCTGGGCCCAATAAGTGGCAAGGACCCAGACCATTATCCTGGCATAGAAAGGATACACCGAGTAGGAAGAACGGAAAGGCGAGACTCGGAAAGGACACGGGACATTATAGTTAGATTCAGCCATTTCAAAGAAAAAGAGGACCTTTGGGTGAAAATAAGAAATAAGTCTCCCTTGTTGTTTGAGGGCGTAGAGGTGCAAATTTATGCGGATCTATCGGCCCGTACCCTTGAAAGGCGAAGACATCAAAAACCATTGCTGGAAATCCTCAGAAAGGAAAATATAAGATACACTTGGGGCTTTCCCTCATGCTTAATTGGGTTAAAAGAGGGGTCTACGGCCAGGTTGAGGTACCCCGAGGAAGTGCAAGGTTTCTGTGCGAAACTCGGGATCCCAGCCCCGGAGCTCCAGGGCTGGAATGAAATGGAGGGGGTGGGGGATCTTGGAGGGGAGAGTGGAGGGAGGATGAGGGGCGGGGAGATCTCACACTAGAGGTAGTAAAAAACAATCCTGATCAAGTCGGCCCTGCCCACCCCCCTACGTGTCGCCCGGGCATCAGGCGGCGGGGGGGGGGCGGAGGGCCTAACAAACTCCACCTCACCAAGAATCTGGAGTCTGAAGGAAGCCACACAGGATGGCCCCCAAGGACCCAGATACCCTAGAATGGGTAGGAAAGGAGGGGGGGGGGGGTGGGGGGGGGGGGGGGGGGGGGGGGGGGGGGGGGGGGGGGAAGGGAGCGGGGGGGGGGGGTTGAGGGTAACAAAGGGGAGGGGGTCCACATCCGCTGCTAGGTCGTCATCATTAGTAAAACCTCGAGAAAAAAAAAAAAAAAAAAAAAAAAAAAACAGAAAAGAAAAGAAAAATTCAAAAAATAAATGAAGGATACTGAAATTAAATTTATATCTTACAATGTCAAAGGCCTAAACTCACCCGGCAAGCGCCTTAAGGTGCTTAAAGAATTAGAGAGATATAGGGCCGGAATAGCTTTCCTGCAGGAGACTCACCTGGCACACACGTCCAATATTAGACTGTTTTCTCCGGCTTTCCCAATTTGGTTCTATGGAGACACTTTTTCAAGTAGGGCAAGAGGAGTGGCCATCGGGTTCGCGAGGGACATGGACTTCAAGGTAGAGGACAGAGTGACGGACCCTGAAGGGAGATTCCTGTTCCTCAGGGGATCTCTCCGGGGGGTAGAACTCACACTGGCTAATGTGTATGCCCCCAACAGTAGAGCTATCCCATTCCTTGAAGCAGTGCTCCGTCGACTAAGGGTCTTTAAGAAGGGGTATTTGATCCTGATGGGGGATCTTAATTTTGTAATGGACCCGGCCATGGACAGTACGTCTGGTGCGACGGGGAGGAGAAACGAGCAACTAAAAAGGATAAAAAAAAAACTCTCGGACGATCAATTGTTGGACGTTTGGAGGATCCAGCATCCACAGATAAGAGACTATTCGTTTTTTTCCCCCGTCCACCAGACGTACTCCCGCCTGGATCACATTCTAATAGAACATGGCATACTAGATAGGGTTAAGGACTCAGAGATAGGAATAGCATCTCTTTCGGATCATGCGCCGGTTCTCATGGGGCTCAGGTTCCCTGAATATAAACAATCCCCAGGTGGATGGAAACTCAACCCAGAACTACTACACGACGAAGAAATTAGAGACTATATTAGAAAGGAACTGGAGTGGTTTTTCCAATCCAACGATAACGGGGAGGTATCAGAGGCCCAACTATGGGACGCCCATAAAGCGTTCGTAAGGGGGCTCCTGATTGCAAAAGGCGCATGGAGAAAAAAAAGAGAGGATGAGAAAAACACAAGCATTGTTGGCTGAGATCAAAACCCTCGAGCAAAAACACAAAGGTGGGGGGGCACTAACTCAGGGCATATATTTAGAGCTCATGGAAAAGAGAGAAGAATTAAAAGATATAGCCGAGCAAGAAACCAGACAGAAGTTCAATAAGATGGCAGGGGAACAGTACGCTTGGGGTAACAAGCCGGGGAGATACTTAGCAAGAAAGCTACAAAAAAAGAAAACCAGAAATTTCATTGAAAAAATCCAAACAAGAAACGGGGAGATGAAGTTTACCCCTAGAGAAATAGCATCTACATTTAGCGAATACTATAAAGAACTGTACGAGGTGAAAACCAAGGGAAAAAATGACAGAGAGGACAAGAGCAGGAATAGTAGCGAGTTTTTAGAGAGGGCAGAGTTAACTGCCCTAAGTGGGGAAGAGAGAGAGGAGCTTGAAAGACCGATAACCGAGGAGGAGATCCTAGCAGCCATCGCCAACTCACCAATAGGGAAGAGCCCGGGCCCGGACGGTTTTACGACCTTATATTATAAAACGTATAAGGATATCCTCATCCCGAGAATGCAGCGATACATGAACGGGTTGGGGATAGACTTTGACCTGAGCGAGGAGGCCTTAAAAGCCACGATCACCCTCTTGAGGAAGGATGGGAAGGATGGATCAGTGTGCTCAAATTATAGGCCTATCTCATTGCTGAACTGCGATACAAAACTATACGCCAAGATTCTGGCAGATCGAATAAAGGGGCATTTGGGCACACTGATCCACCCAGACCAGGTGGGTTTTGTCCCGGGTAGAGAAGGGAGGGACAATGGGATCAGGACATTGCTGGCTATGCAGCAGATGAGAGATTCTAGAACCCCCAGTCTACTTCTCTCAATCGATGCAGAAAAAGCATTTGACAGGGTAGACTGGGGGTTCATGTTCAAAACATTGGAGAGGATGGGCTTTGGCCCGAGAATCATCCAAAAAATCAAGGCCCTGTATACCCACCCGAAAGCAAACATTAAGGTAAACGGAACGGTATCCGCTGAGTTTGAAATGTTCAACGGTACCAGGCAGGGGTGTCCTCTGTCCCCCCTCCTGTTCATTCTATCCCTGGAACCACTGTTATCTACAATTCGCGGAAATCGGGGGGTAGAGGGCTGTAAAGTCGGTAGCGAGGAGCACAAACTGGCGGCCTTCGCGGACGATGTTCTTTTCTACATCAGTTCACCCCAGAAATCTGTCCCCATTCTCCTCAAAATTTTAAAAGATTATGGGAAATTAACGAATTTTAGAATCAACATTACAAAAACGTTTATTCTTAATATTAATCTTAGTAAAAGCGAGAAACAGAACGTTCAGAAAATAGCCAGCTTTGTCTGGAAGAAACGGATAAAATATCTGGGAATAGAGCTGGCCAACAACCCAAGGAAAATGTATAAAATAAACTATATACCGCTCCTTGAGGACATAAAAAAAAAATGCCAAGATTATAAGGGAAAAAGCCTTTCCTGGACAGGCAGGATCAACACGGTAAAAATGATGATCTTGCCTGTCATAACATACAAATTCCAGATGCTTCCCCTCCCTCTACCAAAAAATTACCTTGGAAAGCTAAGAGCCATAATAATGAATTTCATATGGAACTCAAAAAAAAACATAGAATCTCTCTCCAAATTCTAAAACAAGATAAAAACCTGGGGGGCCTGGCGGTCCCAGACATAGAAAGCTACTACCAAGCCATAGTACTACTGAGAATTGCAGAATGGTGTAAAATAGGGAACACTAAGAGATGGGTTAGTATAGAAGAAGCACTGAGTAAAGTTAATCTGGGAAAGATGGTGTGGAATCCCCCGAAATTTAGGTCACTGGGTGAGAATACACACATAATCACAAGCACTACTTTGAAAATCTGGGATAAGACTTATAAAATATTTAACAAGACATACAACTCACCACTTATAGCACTTAAAAATAATCCGATGTTCCCGCCAGGGATCAAGGAAATAGGGGGCGAATGGATTAGTAATGATGGCACTAGGTTGGGGGAAATTATTTCCAAGGGGAAAGTTATGGCACTGCACGAGTTACAGACAAATAAGGCACTCTCCATAAATGTCTGGCGGTATCGTCAGCTAATTCATTTTGTGGGTTCTCTTCAAGGCCCACTAAGGGGGGCTGAGGATCTAACAAAATTTGAGAAAATATTCACGGCAGAATGTTCTAAAAAAAGAATTTCCAGAATCTATAAATTGCTTCTAGAAAAAGATAGAGCTGAGATACCGCCTTACCTTATCAAATGGGAGAGTGAACTAGGAACACAATTAGAAGTAGGCACAAGCAAAAGGATTTTAAAATTAGCGCACGGGTCTGCCGTAGATGTGAAAACGGCGGAAACAAATTTTAAGTGCATGGCTAGGTGGTACAGAACCCCTGATAGGGTTAGTAATTTCCAGGCGGATGTATCAGCAAACTGTTGGAGGGGATGCGACCAAAGGGGTACAATGGGTCACCTATGGTGGAAGTGCCATAAAATCCAAAAATTTTGGGAGACTATCTTAAGATTGATAAAAGAAATTACTACGATCGAGGTGAAAAATGACCCTTGGGTAGTCTTGATGCATGCCACACCTATGGGAATTAGGCAATATAAAGACACATTGATCCCACATTTGCTCAATGCGGCGAAAAAGGTAATCCCGAAGAGGTGGAGGGACAAGGAATGCCCCCCCGTATGGGAATGGGTAGATGCGGTCGAATCTACATACATGATGGAATGTGTACTGAATTTTAGAGAAGGGGACAGAGAGGCTACGAGGGCCAGATGGGAGAGTTGGAGAAAATTCAAGAGGTCTTGGAGCCTCAGGGAGGCTTTGAGAATTCAGCCTTGACATTAGAAGAGCCCGAGGGGGATTGAGGCGTTAGACTGACTTAGCCGTGGAACAGCAGTCCCCACGGGCACACAAGGACACAGGCGAGAGGATTAACAAACAATAAGGAAAACGACGTCCTAGCAGCGGATAGGGAGGGGGGGATGGGTAGGGGGGGGGGGTCGAGGGGATAAGGAAAAATAATAAAGCTGGCAAGGGAGACGAGCCGGGGGTAAAGAGCCTGAAGGGCAGGGGATGCGCGGCTAGACCCACGGGTCCGGCTTGCGTGAGTGGTCAGGGAAACCCTATGTATGGTTGATTTTGAATCTCCCTTTAATGCAATAAAAAAATAAAAAAAAAAAAAGAGAACCAAAGATTCCACAAATGATGCTAAGAAAATAAGAGGGGATGGAGATGCGGGTATAGCTGACACTCCCCCAGGAATGTTCTTTCTGAAGTGGAAAAAAAAAAAAAAAAAAAAAATTCAGTATTTATGTTTTGGATGGATTCATATAAGACATTTAGAATGAGATAATGTATCAAATGGATTGTTGAAATTCATGGAGAAGATGTATCCAGTTATATATTGTCGTGGTTTCGATGCGCTAAACATGAAGCACAAACCCATCCAAGGATCCATCCAAAGACATTAGAACATATCATATAGTTTG
>CM053026.1:709282439-709326321 GCA_028564925.1 Lithobates sylvaticus | reverse complement strand
ATTCCGACGGAATTTCGCTCAAACTGTCTTGCCTACACACAGTCACACCAAATTCCGACGGTCTGTAACACAGCGGCATAAAACACGTTCGACAGCACTATAAAAGGTACGTTTAATGCTTCCGAGCATGCGTCAAATTGTTTCCGAGCATGCGTCGCAATTTTGCGTGTCGGAATTGCATACACACGATCGGAAAATCCGATAGAAAGGTTTTCCGTCTGAAAAATTGAGAACAGGTTCTCAATTCAAAGTCCGTCGGAAATTCTGACAGAAAAAGACTGATGGGCATACACACGGTCGGAAAATCCGATGAAAAGCTCCCATCGGACTGTTTCCATCGGAAATTCCGACCGTGTGTACGCCGCATTAGACTATTGTGTTCTGATCCATCACATATAATTCAGATTAAAAAAAACATTTGAACTAAAGGCTGTAATGTAACAAAATAGGTAAAAAGCCAAGGGGGTGAATACTTTTGCAAGGCACTGTAATATTGAACCATATGGACTAAGACTGGGATGCCATTAAAGTTCATGTGTGTGTAAAGACAGGTGTCCCAATACTTTTGACAATATAGTAAATTATTGTTTTATGCTGGGGGGGGGGGGGGGGGGGGGGGGCGCTTTAATCATAGAGCCTGAGTGACTGCAGTGAGAAGCAAATTTCCCTCTAGTGGCTAATTTACAAACCTGCGTATTTAATATAATAACCCAAATCATGTACAGCAAGGCAAGCATATACTGTATAATGTCAAGAGCCTATCACAGTTCACATACGCACTCACAATCCATACATACCGGTACCTTACATTTAATAGCTCATTGTAGCTTTACAAATGGGAATAGTAAAGCTCAGCAATTATACATCATTTACAAAAAGGTCATGAAAAATATGTGATGGGTATAGGAAAATGTATCACCTGGAACTCAGCACTCTATTATATAAATCACTGAAGGACAGGCAATTCAGAAGTGATTTGACAAAAGTCGAGTTTTAGGATAAAACCTCCTAATGCACTGAATGTCAAGGGCAAACGGCAATCAATTTTCTCCTCCACTACTGATAAAATGCAGTTGTTCTGCTTCAGATGTTCCCTTAAATGAGGTCTCTGCACATGACACCAGGACACCAGAGAATCCAAGGCTTATCTATGCCGGAGAAGTCAGTGATTAGGGAAGCCATATCTTCAGGACTAAAGTGAATCTGTTTTTTTTTTTTTTGCCCTGCATGGGCGGGCAAAGCACATACTCACTTTATACAGTGCCTTGAAAAAGTATTCATACCCCTTGAAATTTTCCACATTTTGTCGTGTGACAACCAAAAACATAAATGTATTTTATTGGCATTTTATGTGATAGACCAACACAAAGTGCCACATAATTGTGAAGTGGAAGGAAAATGACATGGTTGTCGAATGTTTTTACAAATAAATATGTGAAAAGTGTGGCATGCATTTGTATTCAGCCCCCTTTACTCTGATACCCCTAACTAAAATCTAGTGGGACCAATTGCCTTCAGAAGTCACCTAATTAGTAAATGGAGTCCACCTGTGTGTAATTTAATCTCAGTATAAATACAGCTGTTCTGTGAAGGCCAAGGAACACACCAGACAGGTCAGGGATAAAGTTGTGGAAAAGTTTAAGGCCCCTTTGACACGGGACGAATCCGTAATTTTTTACCCCCACGTAAACATCCGTTTCTCAGCAAGGATTGCTCCGCTGATCCCCGCTGAGCCGGCAGATGACAGGGTGGTCTCTGCACACTGTGCAGGAACCGCCCTGTCAGATCTCCGCTCTCCTTTATGGGGGGATCGGATGAACACGGACCATCTGTCCATGTTCAACCGATCCGCTCTGCAGACGGATAGAAAAATAGGATTTTCCTCCGTCTGCAGAATCGGACCATAGCGGAGATGGACGATATCAGGTGTCAGCAGATGTTCACCCGCTGACACCCGCTATCCCATAGGGATGCATGTATGTCCGTATTTCATCTGAAAATGGATGGATAAAATAGGGACATACGGTCCGCATGTGTGAAAGGGGCCTAAAGCAGGGTTAGGTTATAAAAAAAATAAAAAATATCCCAAGCTTTGAACATCTCATAGAGCAATGTTCAATCCATCATCGGAAAATGGAAAGAGTATGGCACAACTGCAAACCTACCAAGACATGATCGTCCACCTAATCTGACAGGCCGGACAAGGAGAGCATTAATCAGAGAAGCAGCCAAGAGGCCCATGGTAATTCTGGAGGAGCTGCAGAGATCCACAGCTCAGGTGGGAGAATCTATCCACAGGACAACTATTAGTCATGCTCTCCACAAATCTGGCCTTTATGGAAAAGTGGCAAGAAGAAAGCCATTGTTGAAAGAGAGATATATGAAGTCCCGTTTGCAGTTTGCGAGAAGCCATGTGGGGGACACAGCAAACATGTGGAAGAAGGTGCTCTGGTCAGATTAGACCAAAATTGCATTTTTTGGCCCAAAAGAAAAATACTATATGTGGTGGAAACTAACACTGCACATCACCCTGAACACACTATCCCTACCGTGAACCATGGTGGTGACAGCATCATGTTGTGGGGATGCTTTTCTTCAGCAGGGACAGGAAAGCTGGTCAGGGTTGATGGGAAAATGGATGGAGCCAAATACAGGGCAATTTTAGAAGAAAACCTGTTAGTCTGCAAAAGACTTGATACTCGAGTGGAGGTTCATCTTCCAGCAGGACAACGACCCTAAACATACAGCCAGAGCTACAATGGAATGGTTTAGAGACTGTGAGAATGTGAGACTAAATGGATTTTTTTGACTAAAAGGTATGAACATTGAGCTGGATTTAAACTGCTTCGATAGTGACTAATAATATCGATTTTTATTATTTTGGATTTACATTTGGGCAGGGACTGAACAATCGTTGAAAGATTTTATGGAGGAGTTGAATAACAACACTAACAATATAAGATTAAATTTTCATTATAGTAGAGAATATGTGAACTATCTTGATTTAACAATAATGTTACAGAATAATGCTCTGACTACTAAAGTTTTCTTCAAAGCCACTGATAGGAATAGCTATCTACCAGTAAGGAGTGGACACCAGCCTTTATGGCCAAGAAACTGTACTGCAGACGTTGATTTTGGAGCTCAAACACAAATCATAAAAAAATGATTTGTAAAAAATAATTTCCTTCTTCTCCCTAACAAAGATATGTTTATCCTCCCATTCGCTCATAAAGAGGTTGGCAAGGCTTGGCGCAAACTTCGTGCCCATTTTCACACCTCTTATCTGGGTATAGAATTTGCAGGCCTGAAGTTTTGGGGTATTGATAGGACCAAACCTCTTTGGCGAGGTGAAAATAGAGTCAGGGAACTGTCAAAATGTGAGACTAAATGGATTTTTTTGACTAAAAGGTATGAACATTGAGCTGGATTTAAACTGCTTCGATAGTGACTAATAATATCGATTTTTATTATTTTGGATTTACATATAAAAAAAAGGCTGACACCTTAGTGCTGAACAAAGCAATCGAGGAAGTAGGGCAGATATTGCAGGCTGTTTGTTTAAAAGGCAAAGAGAGACCCAATGACACAAAAAAAGAATGGGGGTTCATTAGCAATTACCACATGCAATATAGAGAAGTGGAAGATATTTTTAAAAAGCATTGGAGGATATTAGGTATGGACAAAACTTTAAAAAGAGTATTACCAGATAACCCCATTTTTATTTATCGAAAAGCACCTTCTTTTGGGGATGGGATAGTAAAGAAAGTTTTTGGATCCGCCCATATGACCACAGATGTTCTGACACACACCTGGTTTTTACGCATGCAGAAAATGTAAGGCGTGCCAGCAGGTTAATACTCATATTAGAGGTCTTACTAAGTTCAGTCCATTATCTAATGGACGTGAATTTGAGATAAAAGATTTTATTTCTTGCAATTCGACATATGTGGTCTATGCCCTGCAGTGCCCTTGTGGCCGAACTAAAAGGACACTAGGTAAGTGAGTCTCAGAGTATAATTATAACATATGCACAGGGTATAAAGATCACAGTGTATCATTACACTTTAGGCGTAAGCATAACAGGGACCCTGCAGGCCTATTGGGGTATTGATAGGACCAAACCTCTTTGGCGAGGTGAAATTAGAGTCAGGGAACTGTCAAAATGTGAGACTAAATAGATTTTTTTGACTGACACTTTGAGTCCAAAAGGTATAAACATTGAGCTGGATTTAAACTGCTTCATTAGTGACTATTAATATCATTATTACATATTATTAATTTTTTTTAGGGGATTTACATATAAATTTATGGGGCTTGCAGTACATCAATTATTAAATAGTGACCGTTTGAATTTTTTAAATATTTTTTAATTTTTAATTATGAATTATGAATTATAGATGTTTTTAATTATGTATATTTTATGTTTTATTCAGTATTTATGTTTTGGATGGATTCATATAAGACATTTAGAATGACATAATGTATTAAAATGGATTGTTGAAATTCATGGAGAAGATGTATCCAGTTATATATTGTCGTGGTTTCGATGCGCTAAACATGAAGCACAAACCCATCCAAGGATCCATCCAAAGACATTAGAACATATCATATAGTTTATACATTTTGTTATCAAAGTTGCATTGCACGTTTGGTGGATGTATTAATGCAATGTATGGTGGCCAAACTACACACATTATGAGTATAGAGCAATTATGCAGTGATGAGAACGATCTCTGCACTGATTGAAATTGTAGGCAGTCGGAGGGTCAAATTACCTGAAGACAGCCCATAAATAGAGTGAGCCGTGCCATGTAGCCATGCCCTCTGATAAAGTCTACGACGATTAGGGTGAAGCTACATGGCCACTCAGCTTGTCTACCCTCATGGAGCTCAACCAGGGCATCGCCGAGATCCTTTCAATGCTAGGAGCGGTGGTGTGATACCAGGCAGGCAAGCTGCTGTTTACATGCTCGTTTTAAATCCTAAATTTGTAAGTGCAAAATGTAAGGGGGGATTTGGGGTTTAATTAAGAATTGTTTAAAACGGAATTATACTATAAGAGCTTCTTTATCCTTTGGACATGATCGCTGATGAGCTTGGGATCCAGTAGCAATCTATTGGCCAAACTACACACATTATGAGTATTGAGCAATTATGCAGCAATGAGAGCGATCTCTGCATTGATTGAAATTGGAGGCAGCCGGAGGGTTAAATTACCTGAAGACAGCCCATAAATAGAGTGAGCCGTGCCGTGAAGACATGCCCTCTGATGAAGTCTACGACGATTAGGGTGAAGCCACATGACCACTCAGCTTGTCTACCCTCATGGAGCTCAACCCGGGCATCGCCGCGATCCTTTCAATACTAGGAGAATCCTATATTTGTAAGTGCAATATGTAAGGGGGGATTTGGGGTTTAATTAAAAACTGTTTAAAACTGAATTATGCTATGAGAGCTTCTTTATCCTTTGGGCATGATCGCTGATGAGCTTGGGATCCAGTAGCAATCTATTGGAGTCTGACATTCCAGGATAGAACACAGTGTGTACCCATACAGACCTAATACTGGTGAAATTACGTTAGAAGCTAAAGAGGTAGTCCAGACCATTATCCGATGACCAGAGGAGGAAATCCGCTTATTTGTGGAGTTTAAGGCTTATTTTCACCTGATTTCTGGTGAGTGTAAGATCTTGAGCGAGCGGTGTCCCACGTGGTGTGGTGAAGAGATGAAGATTCTGAGGAATTAATTATAATAACAATTTTTTCAACACTCCCCCACGCACTGTTGGTTATTTTCTTACAGCTGATTACTCTACAGAGACTTTTTTATTCTTGTTTATAATGAGGACATTGTGCTGGATTTATATATTATTATGTGTTTAACCACTTGCCGCCTGCCATATAGCAAAATGACGTCGGCAAAGTGGTCTGACACACCGCAACCCCGATCTAGGTAAAGAGTCTCTGATGGAGACTCTTTACCACGTGATCAGCCATGTCCAATCACAGCTGATCACAGTGTAAACAGGAAGAGCCGTTGATCGGCTTTTCCTCACTCGTGTCTGTCAGACGCGAGTAGAGAGCCGATCGGCTGCTCTCCTGACCTGACAGGGGGGGGGTCTGTGCTAATTGATTATCAGCACAGACCCCCTGATGATGCCCACACTGGACCACCAGGGACACCACCAGGACCACCAGGGATGCCCACCACTAGTCACCACCAGGTATGATGCCCATGGCCACCAGGGATGCCAATCAGTGCCCACAATGGATGCCAATCAGTGCCAAACAATAATGCCTGCCAATCAGTCATGCCCATCAGTACCATCCATTAGTGTACATCAGTGCCACCTATCAGTGTCCATCTATGCCCATCCGTGACACCTATCAGTGCCCGTCAGTGAAGGAGAAAACTTACTTATTTACAAAGTTTTGTAACAGAAACAAAAACAACGTTTTTTTTCAAAATTGTCAGTATTTTTTTAATTTGTTTAGCAGAAAATAAAAATCCCAGAGATGATCAAATACCACCAAAAGAAAGCTCTATTTGTGGGAACAAAATTATAAAAAAATAGTTTGGGTACAGTGTATGATTACCGCGCAATTGTCATTCAAAGTGCGATAGCGCTGAAAGCTGAAAATTGGTCTGCGCAGGAAGGGGGTTTAAGTGCCCTGCATTGAAGTGGTTAAAATTAATATTTTTTGGGGAATGCCTATATCTCCTTAGGGGGTGTAGACATATTTTTTACTTCCCGATTCACTTAAGAGCAGCAGCTGGAGGGTCTGTGACCCGTCTATTTTAACAGATTCATGAGCGCTGAGAGAAAGTGGATGTTTGCTGTTTAGTGATTATTTACTTTTACTGTTTTAAGACTTGAAAATTGCTGAGCTATTTTGCAAAGAAGAATGGGCAAAAATGTCACTCTCTAGATGTGCAAAGCTGGTAGAGACCTCCCCAAAAAGACTTGCAGCTGTAATTGCAGTAAAAGGTGGTTCTACAAAGTATTGACTCCGGGGGCTGAATACAAATGCACGCCACACTTTTCAGATATTTATTTGTAAAAAATGTTTTAAACCATTTATTATTTTCCTTCCACTTCACAATTATGTGAAACTTTGTGTTGGTCTATCACATATAATCCCAATAAAATACATTTACGTTTTTGGTTGTAACATGACAAAATGTGGAAAATTTCAAGGGGTATGAATACTTTTTCAAGGAACTGTAGCAAACCTGTGTTTTGCCTATGCAGTTCAAAGCATCTGTTTCACTATATTGCAATTCTCAGCACATACTCCCCCTAAGCTACAATCAGCCATGAAGAGTGAAAAAAAAACTGCTACTTATCAGTATATAGGAGCAAATGATAGCCAGTGCATGCGAACAAACTACACCAAATGGGAGCAATAGACAGTGTTCACATTTACAGACAGTCATTAAAAACGGCTTCCGTAAATCTTCAAAATCTATGGGGCAAGCAACAAGGTTTATGCTCAGCCTAAGACACAACCATTGTAATGTGCAGCCATAATTATAAAGTTATGCTTTCAAAGCTTATGTAGAACTTAAAGGGGTTGTGTTTTTTCACTTTAATGCATCCTATGCCTATAAGGTGAAAAAACACCTGGCAGTGACCGCGCCCCCCCGCCCCCCAGCCCCCCCATTTTACTTACCTGAGCCCTGGAACTTGAACCTGTAAAAAGAAAAAAACGAACCCTAATGCCGCGTACACACGTGCGGACTTTTGCCGGCGGACCTAGTCCAGCGGACAATCCCGCGGGACTTTCCAGCTAGGTCCGCTGGACTTTCCGAGCGTGTGGACTTGCCCACACACGCACGGACTTCTCCAGCGGATAATCCGCCGGCCAAAAGTCCGCGGGACTTTTGAAAATGAACGGACTTGCCCACACACGGAGCAGTCCGTTCATTTCGAACGTAACTTCAGGTTACGTAGCTAGCGTAGGCAGTAAATGCCGCCGCGCTAGCTCCGCAAGCTGGCATGGATTTAAAGGGAATCCCCACGCCGAAAAAACGGCGTGGGGGTTCCCCCCAAATCCAAGTCAGACCCTCATCCGAGCACGCAGCCTGGCAGGCCAGGAAAGGGGTGGGGACGAACGAGCGCCCCCCCCCCCCTCCTGAGCCGTACCAGGCCGCGTGCCCTCAACATGGGGGGTGCCCTGGGGAAAGGGGGGCCGGGGGGCCCCCCCCCCCACCCCAAAGCACCTTGTCCCCATGTTGATGAGGACAAGGGCCTCTTCCCGACAACCCTGGCCGTTGGTTGTCGGGGTCTGCGGGCGGGGGCTTATCGGAATCTGGGAACCCCCTTTAATAAGGGGGCCCCCAGATCCCGGCCCCCCACCCTATGTGAATGAGTATGGGGTACGATGTACCCCTACCCATTCACCTAAGGTGTAAAATGTAAAGTACAAAAACACACACACTTTTGAAAAAATATTTTATTGCACTGCTCCGGGGGTCTTCTTCCGTCTTGGGGGTCTTCTCGCCGGACTCTTCCGCTCTCTTCTGCTCTTTTACCTAGCTCTTTCACGAACGGAGGAGTCCGGCTACCTTCTTCGTCGTCGCCGCCGTCGTCTGGGGGTCTCGATCCGCCTTCGGGGGTCTTCCGGGGGTCTCTTCTGTTCTTGCGGCGGTCGTCGTCTTCCGCGCCGCCGGCGCCTTCTTCTTCTTCTTCTTGTCCTTCTTCTTCTTGTTCTTCTTCTTCCGATGTTGACCCGACGCTCTCTCTGCCCGGAATGCCTGTGCCGCTCTGCGCTGAGACTTATATAGGGGAATGGGGACAGGGTCACATGTTCATGTCACATGGTGACCCCGCCCCCTTGCGATGTCACAGTCCCAGCATCCTCCGGGACTGTGACAACACAAAGGGGCGGGGTCACCATTTGACATGTGCATGTGACCCTGTCCCCATTCCCCTATATAAGTCCCAGCGCAGAGCGGCACAGGCATTCCGGGCAGAGAGAGCGTCGGGTCAACATCGGAAGAAGAAGAACAAGAAGAAGGACAAGAAGAAGAAGAAGAAGGCGCCGGCGGCGCGGAAGACGACGACCGCCGCAAGAACAGAAGAGACCCCCGGAAGACCCCCGAAGGCGGATCGAGACCCCCAGACGACGGCGGCGACGACGAAGAAGGTAGCCGGACTCCTCCGTTCGTGAAAGAGCTAGGTAAAAGAGCAGAAGAGAGCGGAGGAGTCCGGCGAGAAGACCCCCAAGACGGAAGAAGACCCCCGGAGCAGTGCAATAAAATATTTTTTCAAAAGTGTGTGTGTTTTTGTACTTTACATTTTACACCTTAGGTGAATGGGTAGGGGTACATCGTACCCCATACTCATTCACATAGGGTGGGGGGCCGGGATCTGGGGGCCCCCTTATTAAAGGGGGTTCCCAGATTCCGATAAGCCCCCGCCCGCAGACCCCGACAACCAACGGCCAGGGTTGTCGGGAAGAGGCCCTTGTCCTCATCAACATGGGGACAAGGTGCTTTGGGGTGGGGGGGCGCACGGCCCCCCTTTCCCCAGGGCACCCCCCATGTTGAGGGCACGCGGCCTGGTACGGCTCAGGAGGGGGGGGGGCGCTCGTTCGTCCCCACCCCTTTCCTGGCCTGCCAGGCTGCGTGCTCGGACGAGGGTCTGACATGGATTTGGGGGGAACCCCCACGCCGTTTTTTCGGCGTGGGGAGTCCCTTTAAATCCATGCCAGGTCACGGAGCTAGCGCGGCGGCAGTAACTGCCTACGCTAGCTACGTAACCTGAAGTCACGTGCTAAATGAACGGACTTGCCGATGAGCGGCAAGTCCGTTCATTTCAAAAGTCCCGCGGACTTGCCCACTAACGGCGGGATTGTCCGCCGGACTGCCAAGTCCAGCGGATAATTTTAAAACCAAACTTAAAACTTTGGTCCGCCGGACTTTGGCGCCAAAAAGTCCGCCGGCGCCCACACACGAGGGGATTATCCGCTGGACTTCAGTCCAGAGGATAATCCCGCGGGATTGTCCCTTCGTGTGTACGAGGCATTAGAATCACTTTAAGTTTGCCAAACCTTCACACCTACCAATAAAATTATTTTTATTACCCTGATAGGTTTTATTTATAGTATATCTAAACATTGAAATCGCCCAGATCCGGTCATATGGGTGGCAGTTGGAATCAAGAGGCTGCAGGATGTGGCGGGGGGGCTAGGTACTTTTGATCGACTCAAGACCAGGTATCAGCTGCCAAACTGGTATCTGTTTAGATACTTGCAATTAAGGCATGCCTATGTGTCTCAGTTTGGCTCTGATGTTCTGGATCTTCGGTCATCTGCATTGGAGTTGTTCTTGCATGAAGATTCCCTGGTCAAGCCTATGTCAACAATGTATGAAGAACTGTTTACGGTAAGGCCGATGGCACTAACCAAATGTAGAGAGGTTTGGATGCAGCTCATCCAAGTTTCCAGGGTGAGGATTGGGACGATTTATGGGAGGTACCATTTAAGGCCCAAGTGTCAGTTAGAGATCACCTCATACAATTTAAACTGGTTCACAGGATTTATTATACCCCAGCACGGTTAGTCTCGATTTACAGCTCCACTTTGGTGGAGTGCTGGAGATGTACAGCAGCACCGGCTGATTTTGACCATATTTTTTGGCATTGTACGGCAATACAACATTTTTGGTCTGAGGTCCTGCGTATGCCACAGGAACTCCTGTTGGTGCCGGCTCCCCTGTGGTTGATGGAGGAATTGGTACCAAAGAGGGCAGAAAGGACGTTTTTATATATCACCTTATTTTATGCACGGAAAGCAATTGTTCTATATTGGAAAAAATCTGAGGCACCGTCGCTTGAATTTTGGAAGGGTATGGTCAATAAATCCTTGCCCTTCTACAAGGCAACTTACGTGGCTAGGTGTTGTCACCGCAAATTTAATAAGGTTTGGCAGGGGTGGCTAGCAAATTCGTCTACTATTAGCATTAAAGGAGTAGTTTGGTAGCAAGTTCACCTAATGGATAAAGTAGGTGGTGACTTGGGAATCACTTTCCTTATTATATTCATTGTGTTATATGCGGTAGGTGGGAACATCTTTATCCTACTACTACTACTATCCTACTACTGGTTTGCCAACCCCCCCCCCCCCCCCAAAATATGGAGCATGGGCCACCACTGAGCAATTGTTGTCACTAATGCAGCCATTATATATAAGGACTGGTAGACTCAATAAATGAAATTGTTGTTTTGGATTTAGATACATCCCAAATCCAGAAACCTCACTCCACTTATTCCTGCTGGCACTCTTGTCTTGCAGCCCTGAATTGTGGGCCATTATCACAGTTTTACTATACAATACATTAAAGTAGAAGTTCAGTCAAACACTTATGCCACCTACACACGATCAAACATTCCGACAACAAATGTTCGATAGGAGCTTGCTGTCGGAAATTCCGACCGTGTGTAGGCTCCTTTGAAAAAATTTTGTTGGAATTTCCGACAACAAAAATTTGAGAGCTGGTTCTCAAATTTTCCGACAACAAAATCCACTGTCGTAAATTCCAATCGTGTGTAGACAATTCCGACGCACAAAATTCCACGCATGCTCTGAATCAAGTAGAAGAGCCGAACTGGCTATTGAACTTCCCTTTTATAGTCCCGTCGTACTTGTTGTACATCAGCGTGTTCTTGATGATCGGAAATTTCCGACAACATTTGTGCGACCGTGTGTGTGCAAGACAGTTTGAGCCAACATCTGTCGGAAATAAATCCAGGACTTCGTTGTCGGAATGTCTGATCATGTGTACGCGGCATAACTATACTTAAATCTACTCCCATCCCCATTCTAAGCCTATTCTATCTACCTTGTGAAAAGAAAGATCTGTAAACTTACCTATTCTGAGGGTGCAGGTACAGTCACATGATCCGGTCCCAGTGCCGGCTTCAGTATAGGGAAGGGATAGCCAACAATGAATGCCCCATAGTAGCCTATGGTTGACATTATTGCCCGGACATTGCAGCCATTGTCGGCAATTTAGCCTCTTTACTGAAGGCGGCCGCTGGGGATACCATGTGACCAGACCGGAACTCCATGAGAATAGGTAAGTATACAGAACTTTCCTTTCACAAGGTAGATAGAAAAGGCTTAGAATGGTGGTGGGAGTAGATTTAAGTACAATATATACAGTAGTTAGTGTTAGGACACATTATTCTCATTTATGTATTAATGAGAGAACGTCTGATTCTAAAAAAAATATGGTTTCCTGATTTCAGTTATTCTCTTTCACTTTAAACTATTCCTGTGTTTTCTACAGAAAATGTAATGCATATATTGTGACATATTTTCTGGCATTGTTTTATCTAACTAAGACTAATTGCAGAATTAGAAATGGCTGCTGGTCTTAGGGCTGCATATGTGGTATAGATTGTTTCCTTTCACTGAAAGCAGCTCTGATATTCATGACTTGTGGGGAACGTTCTTCAAGTCAGACCATCCTGACATGATACACATAATACAATGCATGTCTTTTATGAGGGCCACAATAATACACATTCAGAACCCTCTATCAATCCTTTTATTTATTTTTCCAGGAACTCAGCAAAAAGAGGAAAGCTAGGTTTATGCTGATTTTACTATCATGAATATCAAATATACTGTAGTATTGCAGAATGTCATTGCAGAGCTCTTTGTTTCTTTGACTTACAGTGGAACCTTGGTTAACCACTTAAGCCACGGACCATTTGGCTGCCCAAAGACCAGAACACTTTTTGCGATTCGGCACTGCGTTGCTTTAACTGACAATTGCACGGTCGTGCAACGTGGCTCCCAAAAATGTCCTTTTTTTCCCCACAAATAGAGCTTTCTTTTGGTGGTATTTGATCACCTCTGCGTTTTTTATTTTTTGCACTATAAACAAAAAAATAGCGACAATTTAGAAAAAAACACATCATTTTTTACTTTTTGCTATAATAAATATCCCCCAAAAGTATATAAAATAACATATTTTTTCCTCAGTTTAGGCCGATACATATTCTTCGGTGGTAAAAAAAAAAATCACAATTAGCGTTTATTGATTGATTGATTGGTTGGTTGATTGGTTTTCGCAGAGTTATAGCGCTTACAAAATAGGGGATAGTTTTATGGCATTTTTAATAATATTTTTTTACTAGTGATGGCGGTGATCAGCGATTTTTATCGTGACTGTGGCATTATGGCAGACAGATCTGACATTTTTGGTGCGGTTTTGGGACCAGTCACATTTATACAGCGATCAGTGTAATTAAAAATGCATTGATTACTGTGTAAATGTGACTGGCAGTGAAGGGGTTAACCACTAGGTGGCGCTGTAGGGGTTACGTGTGTCCTAGGGAGTGATTCTAACTGTGGGGGGGAGGGGCTATGTGTGACATGACATTGATCACCGCTCCCGATTACAGGGAGCTGTGATCAGTGTCCTGTCACTAGGCAGAACGGGGAAATGCTTGTTTACAATAGAATTTCCCCGTTCCTCCTCTTTGTGAGATGATCGCGGGTATCCCCGCGGACATCGAGTCTGCGGGACCCGCGATCACACTCACGGACATGGCGGCGGGCGTGCACCCGCAAACTGCTTCTCAAAGGGAAACATACAGGTACGTTAATCTGCCTGTACGTGCCCTTCTGCCGACGTATATCGACCGGCTCACACTGATATACGTCGGTAAAGTGGCACGGGTGAGCAAAACAACATACCTGTATGTCGCTGCGTCATCCGTGGCTAGCGAGCGCGCACCCGCCGCTTGCAGCGGGAGCGTTCCCGCGGGTCCTGCGTACTCAATGTCTGCCACTGCGATCGTAGCACGGAGAGGCAGAACGGGGAGATGCCAATGTAAACCTCCCATCAAATCATTCCCTGCATCTATTACCTTTTGTACCACCACCCCCTCCCTTTAGAAAGTAAGCTCTACAAGGGCCCTCCTGTCCCTTCTGTATTGGACTGTACTGTAATTGTGCTGTCCCCCTTCTACATTGTAAAGTGCTGCGTAAACTGTTGGCGCTATATAAATCGTGAATAATAATAATAATGTAAACAAGGCATTTCCCTGTTCTGCCTAGCAACATGACAGGGATCTACTGCTCCCAGTGATTCATAGCAGTGATCTCTGTCATGTTCTAGTGAGCCCAACCCCCTACAGTTAGAACATGCTGAGGGATTACAGTAAACCCCTTGATCGCTCCCTAGTGTTTAACCCCTTCCCTGACAGTGTCATTTACACAGTAATCACGTGCAAAAATAATTAAAGAGTGTGGGACTTTAAATGAGGCAGATACAAACACAAATTTAGGAGTTAAAATATTTATACATTTTAATGTACATGAATGTCAAATTGCACAACGTTGTATATGTCGATTAGTAACTTAATGCATGTACAGACATCTTAAAAAATACACAGTATACATATAAATGGGGTGTAAAGATATAATTGTCATAACAGGGGAACAATTCCACACAGTTCATAAATGTGACTAGTAATGTACAGTAAAATTCATAAAAGTATTGATGGGAATGTGAGGGGGTGTATCCTCACAAGCTCGACGCGTTTCGTCGGTTGACCGACTCATCAGGAGCGGATAGTGAATATCTGTAAATAATAAAAGTTCTTAATCAAAAAAGGAGGGGGGGGGTAAGAGAAACCACCCCCCTTAATATGAAAAACCCCATGATATACAAAATATATGTAAAAAGGTAAAAATGGAACAAAAAAATGAAAGAATGAAAAAATCCACAAACTTACATCCCATTGGAACACTGAACTTCAAGAAATCCCGATATGCAAGGGTCACCACGTCAAGCCTCCCCGGGAGCTGGGGTATATAAATCTGCCCACAGATAACAGGTCCACACCGGAGATTCCCCGGCCAAGCAACAAATATGTATAATGAGTATTATGCCAGAATAGGCAAGTAGGTCTGTAAAGTAATTGAGAAATGTTGTATATGATGCACCCGGCAGCACTGTCCAGCACAGAGAGAAATAAGAATACATGAAAGAGAGGCAAGTAAGAGAAAGTGAAACACATAAGAGAAAGAGATAAAATGTGGAAAGAGCAAGTGAAAATTGTGACAAAGTATAAATGAACAAAAAGAAAGAGAACCAGTGAAGGTGAGAGCAAACTAAAAGAAGATATGCCGATAAGACATACCTATACCTGTAAGATAGTGTTAGTAGGAAATAAGCATGGAAGTGCAGTATACTGCAGAATAAAAGAAAAAAATTAAAAGGAAATAAAAAAAAAAAACCTTACTCTACACCCAGCTTCTGGCAAGCTTGCCAAAGCAAGTGTGATGTCCCTGGGTTTACCCTGAGATCATGGGGAAGCTGAGGATCACAAATCCTGGGAGAAGTCGCTCCTGCACAGTGGGATTTTGTTATCCTCAGCCCTGCATTACGATCCATTACAAACTCATCGCTCTTTTCAGGGTTCTTCTTCTTTGCTTTTCAATTTACATTTCACAAGCAATATTTTAACAAAAACATTGATACATAGGTGTTCTCGTGATATCACCATGACACCGTAACATTGAGGATGTCATGGACGCACTGCGCATAGTTCTGCAACAGGTCAGAGGCGCACAGGTTCACAGAAGCGCAGTCCGGCTAACAGGCATCCAGTGGTGAATAGAGGTGTGCCAATGCGCATGCACAGTGACGCCCAGTGGCCTTTAACCCCCCTGGCGGTAATCCCGAGTCTGGCTCGGGGTGGAACTTTAGTACCATAAGCGGTAACCCCGAGACAGTTTTTACTTACTTACCTTGTCCCCTGGATCCTGCGATGTCTCCACGCTGTGTGTACGAGCTCCTCTGCTCGATTCACACAGTGCCCGAGTGCCGCTGATCTCCGTTCCCTGCGACGTTACGACGCACGGGAGCGGAGATCAGCGCCAAATTCAAAAAAGTACAAACACACAAAACACATACAGTACTGTAATCCTACAGATTACAGTACTGTATAAAAAAATTACACATCCCATTCGTCCCTAGTGGTCTGTCCAGTGCCCTGCATGTAGTTTTATATTATAAATACAGTTTTTTTCTGCCTGGAATTTGGAGATTGTCCATAGCAACCAAAAAGTGTCCCTTTGTGTCAAAAGTGATTTTAGACCAGCTAGAAACAGCGATAATAAATTAGAATCACTTGCAGAATTGAGTGATAGTGATTTGTGGGGAAATTCGTCATCAAACACTAAATCTAATGACAGCGACAATTCTGCAACTGAGCAAAGTTCAGTGTTTTTGATTTGATTTAATTATTTCATAATTTTTATAGTTATTTATTATATTTTAATTTATGATTTTGTGTTTATCATATCCGGGATGTCTACTAGACTCTGGTTTGGACAGATTTAAGTGAGTTATTCCTAAGAATTTCAGGTCTACAATATAAAACGCCAAATTTCCATGCAAAATAATTGTACCGATTTCAGCGCCTAAAACCAGAAAGAATCATACCGCCAGGGAGGTTAAAAGGGGCTCCAGTTGCATTGATCCTTTGCTGTTTGATCTGCAGCTTTACCCTGTGACCTGATCCTGAACCCGCATCTGATCCAGGCTTCCTGACCTCGCTGCTGTCTCCAGTCCTGAACTTTGGCTTTCCTTGACCCTGCTTTATTTACCTGTCCACCTGAACTTCCGTTACTAAACCTGCCTGAACTTTGACCATTCCCTGCCTGCCGTTTATGCCTGATTGATCCGCTGTGTATTATCTGACTAGTCTGAACTTGCTCCTGCCTGCTGTCTTGCATCCTTGTGCATCTGCATCCACTGCGCCTCAGCGCACCTGCATCCGCTTACCTGCATCCACAGCACCCAAATCAGTTCCTGTCTCTGCCAGCTGTCATCATCTCCAGTCAAGAGAACTCTGCAGGCACTCATACCTCACTGCGCTCCTATGGTCATTGTCCCAACTCCAGTGATCCCGGAGCCAGGGCTGTACGAGAGGTCTCCCTCTGCACGTCAGGCTCACCTCCAAGGTACGTGTCAGAGGATCACTGAATGGCACTGGGTGTCAGTTGGGCACCTGAACTTCACCGAGCTCTGGGTATGGGAGGTTTATATATCAGCCAGCAGCAGCCCGAACAATAGCCCTGATGGTAAAACATCAACCATGTGGCAAAAATATAGTTGGGACCCACCACTGGGCCCATTCAATCCCGGGATTCCTAGGTTTCAAGCAGAAAAACTCTTCCAGCATACTGTTTTTTGTCCTCTAGAAATTTGGTTGTTAATAAGCAAATATTGTTTACAATAGTGTCCCAGGACCTCTAGAAACCTAATTAACAGAAGCTCACAAATACAAAACCCTTGATACCATCAGTATGACAAAGCTTTATATAACTTATTGATTCACTCATAAGTTTAATTAAAGCAGAATTCCGGGATCGGCAAAAAATCCCCCATTTGTACCCCCCCCCCCCCCTACTCAAAACACTAAAGCGTTATTACATTTGTGAAATTCCTTACCATTGAAGAGAAAAATCTAATTGAATTTTCAGGAAGTCAGCTCTGTAATTAAAAAAAGGCATCATGTATTCTGCCAAGGAGGAGCTGTTAGAACAGTGATTACATCATATCCTCTTCTCTCTCTCTTTCTGTACTGTAAACTACATTTCCCATGAATCTTTGGGAATTGCAGTAAATGTGGGAGGGTACACTAGGCCTGTACATGTTAAATGTAAATAAGCCCACTTCAACATAAATCACTCCCCTCATTCTGCAACCAGCCACACTACTCAGTAACACACAGCAGGATAGGTAGGTTACAGCCTTATAAATGCAAAGCATGTTTGTGCCCCCCCCCCCCCCCCAGCTACAACAGGAGATAAACATATTGTCATACAGTGGGGACGGAAAGTATTCAGACCCCCTTAAATTTTTCACTCTTTGTTATATTGCAGCCATTTGCTAAAATCATTTAAGTTAATTTTTTTTCCTCATTAATGTTAACACAGCACCCCATATTGACAGAAAAACACAGAATTGTTGACATTTTTGCAGATTTATTAAAAAAGAAAAACTGAAATATCACATGTATTCAGACCCTTTGCTGTGACACTCATATATTTAACTCAGGTGCTGTCCATTTCTTCTGATCATCCTTGAGATGGTTCTACACCTTCATTTGAGTCCAACTGGGTTTGATTATACTGATTGGACTTGATTAGGAAAGCCACACACCTGTCTATATAAGACCTTACAGCTCACAGTGCATGTCAGAGCAAATGAGAATCATGAGGTCAAAGGAACTGCCTAAAGAGCTCAGAGACAGAATTGTGGCAAGGCACAGATCTGGCCAAGGTTACAAAAAATGTCTGCTGCACTTAAGGTTCCTAAGAGCACAGTGGCCTCCATAATCCTTAAATGGAACACATTTGCGATGACCAGAACCCTTCCTAGAGCTGGCCGTCTGGCCAAACTGAGCTATCGAGGAGAAGAGCCTTGGTGAGAGAGGTAAAGAAGAACCCAAAGATCACTGTGTCTAAGCTCCAGAGATGCAGTCGGGAGATGGGAGAAAGTTGTAGAAAGTCAACCATCACTGCAGCCCTCCACCAGTTGGGGCTTTATGGCAGAGTGGCCCAACGGAAGCCTCTACTCAGTGCAAGACACATGAAAGCCTGCATGGAGTTTGCTAAAAAAAACACCTGAAGGACTCCAAGATGGTGAGAAATAAGATTCTCTGGTCTGATGAGACCAAGATAGAACTTTTTGGCCTTAATTCTAAACGGTATGTGTGGAGAAAACCAGGCACTGCTCATCACCTGTCCAATACAGTCCCAACAGTGAAGCATGGTGGTGGTAGCATCATGCTGTGGAGGTGTTTTTCAGCTGCAGGGACAGGACGACTGGTTGCAATCGAGGGAAAGATGAATGCGGCCAAGTACAGGGATATCCTGGATGAAAACCTTCTCCAGAGTGCTCAGGACCTCAGACTGGGCCAAAGGTTTACCTTCCAACAAGACAATGACCCTAAGCACACAGCTAAAATAACGAAGGAGTGGCTTCACAACAACTCCGTGACTGTTCTTGAAAGGCCCAGCCAGAGCCCTGACTTAAACCCAATTGGGCATCTCTGGAGAGACCTAAAAATGTCTGTGCACCAAAGTTTACCATCCAACCTGACAGAACTGGAGAGGATCTGCAAGGAGGAATGGCAGAGGATCCCCAAATCCAGGTGTGAAAAACTTGTTGCATCTTTCCCAAAAAGACTCATGGCTGTATTAGATCAAAAGGGAGCTTCTACTAAATACTGAGCAAAGGGTCTGAATACTTAGGACCATGTGATATTTCAGGTTTTTCTTTTTTAATAAATCTGCAAAAATGTCAACAATTCTGTGTTTTTCTGTCAATATGGGGTGCTGTGTGTACATTAATGAGGTAAAAAAAAAAATGAACTTAAATGATTTTAGCAAATGGCTGCAATATAACAAAGAGTGAAAAATTTAAGGGGGTCTGAATACTTTCTGTCATGCTCTACAAATTTGCAGGTTTTACACAGTGGTTTTCGACATTGGTACATATCCCTGTTAGAGGGATTAGGCAAGGCATGATATTGATTTTTTTATTGATTTTTTTTATTGATTTTGATTAATTTGCTGGGTGCTATTTTTTTGTTTAAGGTTAGGTGCTGTTCTATATGTTATTTTTGGTTTGTTATGTATACTGTTCTGCAGGTGTGGGTCTGATAATAGTATGTTCCAATGTTTTTGCACGATGGATTCCATTTTACGATGTTTAATATGGAAACGAGTGACAAACCTACACAGACATGTCATTTTTTCTGTTAGTTCTACCTATGGGATTATTGTGTAATGTTGCGTACACACGATCGGAATTTCCGACGGGAAATGTTCAATGTGAGCTTGTTGTCGGAAAGTGCGACCATGTGTATGCTCCATCGAACATTTGCTGTCGGAATTTCCGCCAACAAATGTTTGAGAGCAGGTTCCCAAATTTTCCAGACAAAAAACGTTGTTGTCGGAAATTCCGATCGTGTGTACATAAGTCCGACGCACAAAAGTTCACGCATGCTCGATATCAAGCAGAAGAGCCGCACTGGCTACTGAACTTCATTTTTCTCAGCTCGTCGTACGTTTTGTACGTCACCACGTTCTTGACGTTCGGAATTTCCGAGAACATTTGTGTGACCGTGTGTATGCAAGACAAGTTTGAGCCAAAATCCTTCGGAAAAAGATCCACGATTTTGTTGTCGGAAAATCCGATCGTGTGTATGCGGCATAAGTATTGATTATAAGCAGATTCTACCAAGTCAAGAAGCAAACTCTGTTCCTTATAGTCATTATGGCTTGTTCAATTTTGTCTGAGACGACAAAATTGACCTTTAGGGATATAGTTTTTCCATGTTGGGTGATTGTATGATATACTGCCTACCTCTTGTGAGTAGCCCATTATGGGGGCATTTAACATACTACACTTAGTGGCGCTTTTTTCTTCTCTCCTTGTCTGTTTTCTGCAGAGTGAGCTGCGCTCTGGATTTTAAGCTGACACAAGTATATGGACTTATACCGAGAATACTTTGGACTATTATTTTTGTGTTTGCCTTTGCGCCTATAACCCACTTTAGTGCTTGTATGGTGTATGTATGAACATCCCTAGTCACAACACAGAAAGAAAGAGCCAAAACATGCTGATTTACATCAGCATGTGGTACAAGTAAATGTCGGCATGGAAAAAAATACATAAAAGTGCAGCGCTAACTTTGTAATCAATAACACAATAATGGTGGAACCCTCTAATGTATGTAAATCTCAATAAACTTCATTATCAGTGGGGTCTCATATGTGCCTATAAGTGCGGTCTCATATGTGCCTATAAGTGCGGTCTCATATGTGCCTATAAGTGCGGTCTCGTATGTGCCTATAAGTGCGGTCTCATATGGGCCCATAAGTGCGGTCTCATATGTGCCTATAAGTGCAGTCTCATATGTGCCCATAAGTGCAGTCTCATATGTGCCCATAAGTGCAGTCTCATATGTGCCCATAAGTGCAGTCTCATATGTGCCCATAAGTGCAGTCTCATATGTGCTCATAAGTGCGGTCTCCAATGTGCCCATAAGTGAGGTCTAATATGTGCCCATAAGTGCAGTCTCCTATGTGCCCATAAGTGCGGTCTCATATGTGCCCATAAGTGAGGTCTCATATGTGCCCATAAGTGAGGTCTCATATGTGCCCATGAGTGCAGTCTCAAATGTGCCCATAAGTAAGGTCTCATATGTGCCCATAAGTGCAGCCTCAACATCATCAGTGCCTATAAGTGTGGTCTCATAAGTGCCCATAAGTGCGGTCTCATATGTACCCATAAGTGCGGTCCCATATGTGCCCATAAGTGAGGTCTCAACATCATCAGAGCCCATAGGTTCAGAGTGGGGATCATTACGAGACACCGGGCAGATGACAGAGCAGAGATCTCGGGCTCTGACAGATCTTGTATATGAAACACCGCTCACCGTAATGTCTCGCCTCCTGGGCCGGCATTGTGATAGACAGCACACTGATCCAATGCCGGCCCAGGAGGCAGAACATTATGGCGAGCGGTGTTTCATATTCAAGATCTGTCACAGCCCGAGATCTCTGCTCTGTCATCTGCCCGGTGTCTTGTAATGATCCCCACTCTGCACTGAGAGATGGTGGGTGGGGGCGGGAGGGGGGGCGGTGTTGGCAGAGAGCAGAGGAGGAGGTAGGAGGAGAGGAAACCACCTCTGTGGGCAGTACAGACCGGGGTCTGTGAGACCCCTCCGCCCACTACAGCATGTGGGGACAGAAGTACAAGTCCCTGCTTGCTCTAGAGAACTACAAATGGAAAGTGCCAAGACCGCTGGCTGAGGGTACAGGAGGAATAGCAGCCACCGGCCGGATTTCACAGGGCAGTAACGTTTTTTCTTCAAAATCAGAAGTCTACTACAGAGGAACTACAGAGCTCAGAAGAAGATAGATGGCATAGTCAGTGAAAGTAGGAGATCAGCAACAAGGATGAGGAAAAACATTTTTTCCCAGAATTTTTGCTTTAAGAGATATTTTAATATAAGAACTATTGTGGTAGTTGATGTTTCAGATTTAATCATCCTACATTTACGTATAAATGTAAAAGACAGCTGACATAGCAGATGCTCGTCATTAGAGAAACAGATATGCATTTCCTCCAGAGATGTTATATAAAGCAATTTCATATATTAAATTTGGCTTATAATGACCAAAGTGTAATTTACAAGAGTGTTGTTAGTTTGCAGTTTCTAAGCATTTTGATAACTCTCATCGCTGTTCTCTGTACTTAAGCACTATGGAAATGATTGTGGTAACAACTGCAGAAAGGAAAAAATCAGCAGATTGCAAAGGCAGACCATCGGGACGAGGTCAAATGCAAAGTTTGCAGGCCGGAAATTTTTTTTCTCTAAGAAATTGCTGTGTGCGATTTAGATTAGCTTGGTACTGCAATCTGTTATTGGCTCCTGTCTAAATTAGCCCTAGTATGTGTATGAATGGGGCCTTAGATTGTAAGGCAGGGGCTGATGTGAATGTACTATATAGTGCACATTACATTTCCAAAAGTATTGGGATGCCTGCCTTTATATGCACATGAACTACTTAGTCCGTAGGGTTCAATATTGAGTTGCTCCAACCTTTGCAGCTATAACAGCTTCAACTTTTCTGGGAAGGATGTCCACAAGGTTTAGGAGTGTCTATGGGAATGTTTGACCATTCTTCCAGAAACGCATTTGTGAGGTCAGGCACTGATGATGGAAAGAAGGCCTGGCTCGCAGTCTGAGCTCTAATTCATCCCAAAGGTGTTCTATCGGGTTGAGGTCAGGACTGTGCAGGCCAGTCAAGTTCCTCCAACCCAAACTCTGAGACAGTCCGCCCCTCCTCCAGCACACAGAAGGGGATTGACAGCCTCTGCTGTGCATTTTTTCTATGAGACCTTATAGTGGGGGGGAGGGTGTCCTCTCTTTCCACTCAGGTCTCTGTGCTGTGCAGTGTGTGACATAAAAACCCACTTCCCCTGCCTGCTAAGGAATAGCCTTTAATTTGTGTGTTTTAGAAGGCTTTAGAGAAGAGATGGCTGCAGAAAAATAGGGACAACTTATGTAGAAGGATTTGCTTCTGTGTATCACCTGAGGCTAGTCACTTCAGTGGGCAAACATTGAGGAAAATTGTTGCCCATACTTACCATAATTTTCCTTTCCTGGATCCTCCCCATGTCAGCCTACTATGACCCCTCCAGGACCACCTTTTTCCTAGCCCATAAAGGGCGGCTGTCGGACCAGCTCGACGTTCTAACACCCTTCCTCGCGACGGAAGATAGGGTGGGAATCCCCGGCTGACATGGGGAGGATACAGGAAAGGAAAATTACGGTAAGTATGGGCAACAATTTTCCTTGTTCCTGGACCTCCCCATGTCAGCCTACTATGGGATGTACCAAGCAACCTTCAATAAGGGAGGGAAAGAATAAAACACAGAAAGAGAACTGCTGCTAAACAATTTTAATGGCCGACAGCCGCAGAAATAACAGAAGAACCAAACATTTCCGTAGGGGAGAAGGCTACATTTAGCCTATAATGCTGGATGAAGGTGTTGGGTGCGCTCCAACTTGCTGCCCTGCACACTACCTCGGGTGCCACCTTAGCATAAGCTGCCCATGATGCTGCCATACCCCTAGTTGAATGCGCCTTGATCTCCGCCGGAGAGGGAAGGCCCAAGGATTTGTAAGCGATCTGGACGGTCTTCACATCCAGGATGAGACAACCCTAGGGGGGGCCGCCATGCCCTTTTTTAGACCCCATAGGAAAGACGAACAGCTGATCTTGCTTACGAAACTTCTTAGCTCGCTCCAAGTAGACCGAAATAGAGGAGACCAAGTCCAATTTCTTCCAATCCTCCTGAGACTGATCGTCGGTAAAGGCTGGGAAGACAGATTTCATGTGAAAATCCGTAGAGACTTTCGGTAGAAAGCTAGGAACTGGTCTGAGAATGATCTTGGCGGGATGAAAAGGCACATAATTCGGAGATTCTCCTAGCGGATGCTATGGCCGTCAGGAATACTGTCCTCAATGTTAAATGGAATAAAGAACAGGATGATGTTGGGTCAAAAGGAGAAGCCATCAAGGCTTTTAAGACCAGACTCAGGTCCCATTTTGGAAAGAAAGACTTTAGGGGAGGCCTAATTTTAATGGCTGCCTTCAGGAACCGGACCACAACCGGATTCAACGCCCACCTAGAATTTGTCATTGCAGAGAGGGCAGAAACCTGGACCTTCAGGGAATTATAAGCCAGACCTTCATCCAGTCCCTGCTGGAGAAACTCCAAGATGTTTGAGACTGAAGGAGATTTTTCCAGCCTTCCATACTCGGTTATAGGTCGAGTTAGTAGATTTCTTGCGAGATCGTAACAAGGTGCTCAGCACTCGCTCTGAGAGGCCCAAATTCTTCAGAGATCTCCTCTCAATTTCCATGCCATTAGCCTCAGGCTCCTGGGGTTTGGATGACGTATTCCGTTCTGGAGCAGGAGATCCTGACAACATGGCAGTGGGATTGGTTGACACGTCTTCATTTTCCATACCAGCGGGAACCATGGCCTTCTGGGCCAAAATGGTAGAATTGCTGCGAATCTTCAACAGGGTCTTGAGGATTAAAGGGAGCGGAGGGAACACATACACTAGGGGGAAGTCCCATGGTCTGGACAGAGCATCTTGGCCATGAGCTTGTGGATGGTATGTTCTGGAGAAGAAGCACGGAAGCTGGGCATTCTCCCCTGATGCCATGAGATCTATTACAGGCAACCCCCAGACTCTGAAGATCCTCTGCAGGAGGTCTGGATTCAAGGCCCAGGTTCCAAAAAGCTCAGACTCAGATGGTCTGCTAAGGTATTCTCGGGCCCCGGAAGATAGGCTGCCGTCAGAGAGGTAAGATTCTTCTCGGCCCACTGGAATATCCGGCATGCGACTTGGAGCAGGACTCGGCTCCTGGTGCCCCCCTGGCGTGACACATATGCGACAGCGGTCTTGTTGTCGGACAATATCTTTACAGCTTGACCTTTCAAGAGCAGCCAGAAGGCTAGAAGAGCACACCGGACAGCCTCCAACTCCAGAAAATTGGATGTTTGCGGGACGTCGGGGGCCACCGACCTTGAGCCTGCTGACCCAATCAGTGGGCTCCCCATCCCAGGAGACTGGCATCTGTAGTAAGGTGGTCCTTACTGGTTCCGGAGGCCGAAGGGATACCCCCCGGGCAAGGTTGCGTGAGACTGTCCACCAAAGCAGGGATTGACTTATTGACCTTGGAATGCCGATCCCATTGGAGAAGGAAATTGCATTGAAAAGTCCTTCTGGCCCATGGGACTACCGGGATCGTGGCCGATAACACTCGCTGCAAGGGATGAACAGGTCATTACTCTCCTGGTGTGAGTCTGAATGTCCCGAATTTTCCTCTGAGAATGAAAGACTCGACCCTGTCTTGTGTCGAACTTTACCCCTAGGTATTCTAAAACCTGGGTTGGTTGTAATTGGCTCTTTCGAAGGTTGACTAGCCACCCAAACCGAGCCAGCGTTTCGCAGGTGAGAGACACGTAGTGAAGGAGAAGATGTTCTGAAGAGTCTAGTAGCAACAGATCGTCCAGATAATGAAAAACTTGAACGTCCCTAACTCTGAGGGTCGCGATGACGGCTGAGAGCACCTTCGAAAATGTTCTGGGTGCCTTGCAAAGACCAAACGGGAGGCACCGAAACTGGTAATGAGAGCCTTCTACCGTGAACCTGAGGAGACGGTGATGAGTCGGATGGATGGGAACATGTAAATAAGCATCCACCAAATCGATGGAGGCCATCCAGTCTCCTTCTTTCACCACGGATATGATTGTCTCCAGCAATTCCATCTTGAAGGGTGGGACCCTCATATATGAATTTAGGGCCTTCAGATCTAAGACTGGTCTGAAACCTCCTGAGGCTTTCGTCACCAGGAACAATGGGGAATAGACACCCAGACCTCGTTCTCGTCTTGGCACCAGAATGATGGCCCCTGCTGTCAGGGCTGGAACTTTGGATTCCATAAACAGGGACTGCGGAGGTCTTGTCCCAAACTCAAAACGATAGCCGTCTTGAATTATGGACAACACCCATGCATCCTGAATTTCGTCTGCCCAAACTCCCTTGAAATGAGCGAGCCTTGCGCCCACCTGAGGGTTCTGGGTGGAGAAACCTTCAAAAGGTCTTATCGGAGGACTTGGGGGCTTTGCCCTGCTTGGACCTGGAGGCCTTCGGAAAGGAAGAACCGGCTGGCCTCCATTGCCTGGAGAATGGTCTGCCAGGCTTGTACGAACTTGCCTCCTTAAAACTTTCCATGGACCTTCTTGCCGGGTGAAAGGGCTGCCGCTGCCTCCTCCTTTCTTGTGGGAATAACACCAGACACACATTGGATCGCTGACTCCAAGGGTTTTCCGAAAAGTAATTTACCATCGAACGGCACTGAACATAGGCTCTGTTTTGAGGAGTGATCTGCCGCCCAGTGCCTTAACCACAACGCTCTTCGGGCTGTCACGGAGTGGGCCATGATTTTTGCCATCATTCTGACCTGGTCAACAGCTGCTTCGGCCAGAAATTCGACAGCTGTTTTGACGAATTGAAGAGGCAAGGGACCGCCAGCTCCAAGCTCCTCCCCAGAACAACCATCCAACTCCGAGACCCAAATTTTGAGCGCTGCTGCCACAGTGGTGAGGGCCAACGCCGGCCTGCACGCTGCCCCCGCCACTGAGTATAATCTTTTCAGATCCATATCTGCTCTCCGATTCATGGGATCTCTGAAAGAGACTGAATCTTCTAGTGGAAGCGTAATATGACGAGCCAAACGTTGCAGGGAGGCATCCACCCTGGGAGTAGTGTCCCATAATTCCGCATCCTTTAAATCGAATGGGTACAACTTTGAATATCTGTTGTTAACGTTAAACCTCCTTTCTGGCCTGGCCCATTCATCTTCCAGTATTTCCCGGATTTCAAAAATAAGTGGAAAAGACGGCAAGGATTTCTTCAATTCCGGATAGTATTTCCGTTGCTTCCTTGGAGGAGGAGTCTCTTCCTGCCATTGCAACGCGTCTTTCACCGCCTCTACCAAGCTGGGGACTAAGGCAAAATCAAAGGTGCGTGACTCCGGGGTGACCTCAGCTTCTGAGGAATTGGAGTCGGACTCCCCACCTGTCTCCAGATCCGGATCTGCTGAAGAAGAAGCTGGAAGGTCAATTCCCTTAGATGCTCCTCTTAGCCCTTCCCTGACTGCGGACCTAATACATGGGCTTCAGATGCGTTATCCCGCGCAGCCTCTTTAAGACAGGAAGCACACAGTGGAAGCCCTTTCCCTGGTAGGGCTTCAGCCGCACAGGCCCAACAGCCTGCCTCTTCCGATTGACTTGGAGAAGACGACCTGCCCCCTGTGCTTGCGACTAGATCTGGACTTTCTAGATGTTCTTCGATGGCTTGAAGTTTGCTGGCTCTGGTACGAGCGACTGCAATGAGGCTCCGACGAGGGAGATCTGGAGTACCGGGACCGTTGAGGGAACCGTTGCTGCATGCGACTCTGCGACTTAACATGTCGCGACTTCCTCTTGCTTTTACGAGGCAGCATAGCGGGCATTTAGCGCGCACTGGGCTTTTCTCTTTGTAAAAAAGACAGAAGAGGTGCTCTCTTTTAAAAAAAATAAAATAATAAAAAATAAAATTAAAATAAAAAATACAAAACAAAATTACTTTAAAAAATAAAAAAAAAAGGTAAAAACCTCTCCATGGGTTCTTCAGTGCAAACGGGCAGGAACACAGGCAGGCAGATAAATTTGTGAGGAGAGGGAAAGGCTCAATCCATAGGCACAGCGGTATAAGCAGGCAGCAACCAGAATGCAGAAGCCACAGTCTTCTTACCTTAGATGCAGAGCAGCACTAGCAGGCTGGAGCGGTCAGAGCAGCAGCAAGGAAGCCCAGATCGTGGGAGACCGCCCCTTTAAGCCTGGGCAGCGGTGTGAGTAATCAGAGCGTCCCGGCGGTTGCTAAGCAATCAGACAAGCAGGGAAGCTGCCGTGGCGTCACCCGCTGACTCAGGCCACTCTAGAGCATGAGGGCGGACTGTAGAGCCCAGCAGACCACTAGCCACCAGGGAAGGTAAACAAAAAACATATTTTTTCCAGCAGAACAATAAACATAAACTGCCCCACAAGTTAGCCGGTTTCAAGGGGGCTCTGGAGGAACTGAGGGCGGACTTGAGAGCCCAGCAGAGCACTAGCCACCAGGGAAAGTTGAAAAATGCATTTTTTCTGAGTGTCCATAAGCCACAAGCCTGCCTGTTTCTTCTCGTCTGCCATTATACAGTTATTTAAACTGAAATCATGTGTCCCTGCACCAGGGGAACCCACCTCCTTGGGAGATTTACAGCCCATCTGGGGGGGTCTTCTGTGCCGGGAGAGGCTTAACCCGGACAGGACATCCATTCGACCCAGGATCTTCACTCCAAAAAAGTTTTCTATATGCTTTTTTTTTTTTTTTAAAGGCGTCCGGAGCGAGGACGAAAAAAGAACGTCGAGCTGGTCCGACAGCTGCCCTTTATGGGCTAGGAAAAGCAAGACAAAAAAAAAAAAAAGCAAGACAATCGGATATTGTGTCGATATGTCATTATTCTTGCCATTTGCCTAGGTAACAAATGTGCCCATGATATGCATATGTAGCAAAATTCTCATGTGTATTGTAAAGTCCTATAGTCTTACAGAGGCTTACAGTATATGAATATTTTACTTCCCAGTAAATTTCTGCATGCATATTAAAAGAAAGAAAAAAAAAACACAATTACATACATAATTTAAAAGTTACACAGAACCAAAAATAACATTATTATTCTAGAAATGTCAGGTTTAATAACAACTCGTGGGTCGCTGTTGATGTGGGCAGACAACTCTGAAATGTTGATTAATCCTTCTGCAACCAATATAAAAATGTATGGATAATGCAGATGATATGCTTATCATGGCAATAATATATTTAAGAAGTGTGTGTGTTTCTGTGCTGTGTGTGGGCATGTAGGTAAATAAAAACTGGCATATATTTGTACTTGTATAACGCCATTATGTTACAACATAAAATTATCACTTTTAAAATGAATAAAGTGAAACTATGCCGCGTACACACGATCGGAATTTCGGCCAGCAAAAGTCAGATGAGAGCTTTTGGTCGGAAAATGCGACTGTGTGTATGCTCCATCGAACTTTTGCTGGCCGAATTCCAGACAGCAAAAGATTGAGAGCAGGTTCTCAATTTTTTCGGTCGGAAAAAGTTTAGATCGGAAATTCCGATCGTCTGTACCAATTCTGATGCGCAAAATTCCTACGCATGCTCGGAAATAATTAAACGTTCAGAAGTATTGAACTTCATTTTCTCGGCTCGTTGTAGTGTTGTACGCCACCGCGTTCTTAACGGTCAAAAGTTCAGCAAACTTTTGTGTGACCGTGTGTATGCAAGCCAAGCTTGAGCGGAATTCCGTCGTAAAAACCATCCAAGATTCTTCCGACGAAAAATCCGCTCGTGTGTACGCGGCGTAACTCAACTTTCATTGAGAAAAAGTTTGCATATAAAGAAAAAATAATATAGTGTATACAATTGCGACACAAATCATATTGTAATTGAATGTCATTGAAAATTACCTTTTCTTTTCAATCTGCAGCTCCTGTAATCTTCTGTAAAATGCAATATGGCTACCTGGAAGTGTTGTGTACAGAACACCCCCCGCAAACATAATTTCCTGCTTGATTTTCCCAGAAGTCTGCACTAAGATACAAGTCAGATTTTTGGCATCCCTTGCAACAGGGAGATACTCCCAATAGGAAATCACGTCTAAAGGGATGCAGACCCAGCAATTTCACTAATTAGAGGCCTGCAGGTGCAACAGCTGGTTGATAATTATAAAACCACTCTCATTAGACTCACTCAGAACATGGGCACAGTGGGAAAAAAAAGGATCTTTTTAGAATAACAAAAGGAAGGAATCTGCACTTCAGCCCCGGAAGATTTTATCCTCTTCCTGACCAGAGCACTTTTTACAATTTGGCACTGCGTCGCTTTAACTGACAATTGCGCGGTCATGCAATGCTGTACCCAAACAAACTGCATGCTTTTTTCCCACAAATAGAGCTTTCTTTTGGTGGTATTTTATCACTTCTGCAGTTTTTATTTTTTTTGCGCTATAAACAAAAAAAAAAGACAATTTTGGAAAAAAAAAAAACAATATTTTTTACTTTTTGCTTTAATAAATATCCCCCAAATTCTTTTTCAAAAACAAATTTCTTCATCAGTTTAGGCCGATACGTATTCTTCTACATATTTTTGGTTAAAAAAATTAGCAATAAGCGTATATTGATTGGTTTGCGCAAAAGTTAATGTCTACAAACTATGGAAAAGATTTATGGCATTTTTATTATTATTTTTTTTTACTTGTAATGGCGGCGATCTACGTTTTTTAGCGGTACTGCGACATTGCGACAGACAGATCGGACACTTCTGACACATTTTTGGGACCATTGACATTTATACTGTGATCAGTGCTATAAAATGCACCGATTACTGTGTAAATGTCACTGGTAGTGAAAAGGTTAACACTAGGGGGTGATCAAGGGGTTAAATGTGTGTTCTAACTGTGTGGGGATAGGACTGAGTAGGAGAAGAGACATATCGCTGTTCCTACTTAGTAGGAACAAACAACATGTCTCCTCTCCTCTGACAGCACAGGGATTTATGTGTTTACAGCGGCGCACTCCCTCTGGTGGCCAAAAAAGGGAAGAACGTACCCATACGGGATTTCGCCCAGGAGAGCCATTGTGCCGCAGTATATCTGCGTGAGCAGGTCGGGAACCAGTTAAAATCCTTGTAATGTACATAGATCACCCAGGGGGAAGGTTTTTTTATAAACAAAAAGGGAGTTACTGTTTAAATCCAGCAATGCAGAATCTTAGAGCTTCCCGCTCACATTATCGGGTGGCTGGCTTCTGGGACTCAATGGCCAGCTGGTTTCATTTTCTAGGCCGAGATAGTTACATAGTTAGTCAGGTTGAAAAAAGACCCAAGTCCATCCAGTTCAACCACAAAAAAAAAAATATCATACAATCCCATATACCCAATTCTATACCCACAGTTGATCCAGAGGAAGGCAAAAAACCCCAGCAGAGCATGATCCAGCAGAGATGATGTCAGCGTCAACATTGCCAAATCAGTACAATGAGCTGGGCGTGTGCAGCTCGCTGTACAGGGGCAGACCTGCAGCTAAGTAACTTTAACTACTTCCCGCCCACCATATAGACAAATGACGGTGGGCGGGATGTTACCTTGTTCTGGGCCGACGTCATATGACATCGGTCTAGTTTCACCACGCCCAGGCGCCCGCAGGTGTGCTGTGTCCCTGGGACACGGCGCAACTCCGATCTTGGTAAAGAGCTGTGTGTCCAATCACAGCTGATCACATGTAAACAAGAAAATGACGGTTATCGGCTCTCCTTGCCTCATACTGACAAAGTGTGAGGAGAGGTGAGCTGATTAGTGGCATTTCCTCACAGGGGAGACCTGTACAGGTAATCAGGACACTGATGATCACTACCCTGATTATCAGTGCAGCCTCAATAGTGCCCAGCAATAGTGCAGCCCCATCAGTCAGCCCCAATAGTGCCCAGCAGTGATGCCAATCTGTGCCCAGCAGTGATGCCAATCTGTGCCCATCAGTGATGCCAGTCTGTGCCCATCAGTGGTGCAAAGTCAGCGCTACCTTTTAGTGCTCATCAGTGCCTGCCTATCCGTGTCGCCTATCATTGCCCATAAGTGCCACCTATTAGTGCTCATCAGTGGCGCCTATCAGTGCCCATCAGTGCAGCCTTATCAGTACACATCAATGAAAGTGAAAAATCATTTATTTAAAAAAAATTCTGACAGAAACTAAGAAAAACATATTTTTTTTCTACATTTTCAGGTTTTTTTTTCAGCTTTTTTTAGCAAAAAACCCAGTGGTGATTAAATACCACCAAAAGAAAGCTCTATTTGTGTGAAAAAAGTGATAAAAATTTTATTTGGGACATTGTTGCATGAATTCGCAATTGTCATTCAAAGTGCGACAGCGCTGAAAGCTGAAAATTGGCCTGGGCAAGAAGGGGGTAAAAGTGCCCAGTATTGAAGCGGTTAATGCAGAAGAGACAAACCATGTCTCTTCTACATTAGGCCCCATTCACATTTTGACACTGTGATTTTCACGTGATTCTGTGTGTTGCATAGGGCAGCCCATTCACTTGAATGTATATAAAAGAGTAAATGCTGCGCAGCCTTTAATCTTTTATAAATATTCCTGTGATTTTTTTCACTTCATGGTTGCAACTTTAATTATTAATATACTTCTGTGTGATAATCATGTACACATTCACTTGGCTGCCCTATGCACGATTGTCACCAAAAAAAAAGTTCCAGATTACACAATATTTAAAGGCACACTTTGCTGTGATTGTCGAACGATCCTGTTGTGCGACAATCACAGAAAAAGCAAGGATAATGGCACCCAAACGCGCACAGTACGTTGTGCTGTGATTACCTTGTGATTTGGAATCGCGGACAGAATCACAGAGATTCTGGATTGTGAATGGAGCCTTAAAAAATCCTCCCTGTCTGCCCATTTTTATTTTTTACAATACAGTTCCACTCTAAAGTACAACCAAGCTCTCATTTTAAATTACATAAAACATTCCAGCTGCATTAAAATAAATGAGGTTCAATATCTTACAGTTAGTTTTTTTCTAAAGCAGCTACAGAGAGGGAAAAAAGTATTTGATCCCCTGCTGATTTTGAATTGCCCACTGACAAAGAAATGATCAGTCTATAATTTTAATGGTAGGTTTATTTTAACAATGAGAGACAAAATAACAAATATATCCCAAAAATATTCCCCCCAAAAAATATCCAAAAAATATTTCATATTATAATTGATTTGCATTTTAATGAGTGGAAGAAGTATTTGATCCCCTTTCAATCAACAAGATTTCTGGCTCCCAGGTGTCTTCTATACTGGCAACGAGCTGAAAATAGGAGTACTCCCTTAAAGGGAGTGCTCCTAATCTCAGCATGTTATCTTTATAAAAGACACCTGTCCACAGAAGAAATCAATCAGGTTCCAATCTCTCCACCATGGCCAAGACCATGGCCAAGACCAAAGAGCTGTCCAAGGATGTCAGGGACAAGAATGTAGACAAGAAGGTTGGAATCGCCAAGCTGCTTGGTGAGAGGTTGACAACAGTTGGTGCGATTATTCGCAAATGGAAGAAACACAAAATAACTGTCAATCTCCCTCGGTCTGGGGCTCCATGCAAGATCTCACCTCGTAGAGTTTCAATGTTCATCAGAATGGTCAGGAATCAGCCCAGAACTACACGGGAGGATCTTGTCAATGATCTCAAGGCAGCAGGAACCATAGTCACCAAGAAAACAATTGGTAAAGTTTTCTAATAAACATCTGAATGATTCAGAGGAGAACTGGGTGAAAGTGTTGTCAGATGAGACCAAAATCGAGCTCTTTGACATCAACTCAACTCTCCGTTTTTGGAGGAGGATGAATGCTGCCTATGACCCCAAGAACACCATCCCCACCACCAAACATGGCGGTGGAAACATTATGCTTTTGGGGTGTTTTTCTGCTAAGGGGGCAGGACAACTTCACCACATCTAAGGGATGATAGATGGGACCATGTACCATCAAATCTTGGATGAGAACCTTGTTCCCTCAGCCAAGGCATTTAAAATGGGTCGTGGGTGGGTATTCCAGCATGACAATAACCCAAAACACATGGCCAAGGCAACAAAGGAGTGGCTCGAGAAGAAGCACATTAGGGTCCTGGAGTAGCCTAGCCAGTCTCCAGACCTTAATTCCATAGAAACGTCAGCCTTCAAAACCTTAATGACTTGGAGAGGATCTGCAAAGAGGAGTGGGGCAAAATCCCTCCTGAGATGTGTGCAAACCTGGTGGCCAACTACAAGAAACGTCTGACCTCTGTGATTGCCAACAAGGGTTTTGACACCCAGTACTAAGTCATGTTTTGTGAAGGGGTCAAATACTTATTTCACTTAGTAAAATGCAAATCAATTTATAACTTTTTTGAAATGTGTTTTTCTGGATATTTTTGTTGTTATTCTGTCTCTCACTGTTAAAATAAACCTACCATTAAAATTATAGACTGATAATTTTCCCTCACTGTATATTGTAGTTTTAGTAGAAAGGCCTCTCCCCTGCCAGCAGCTGCAGAATGGGACTGTTGCTCTCCGCAGGAAAGCAGTGGTCTTTTTGCTGAGCTTCAACACCCTCTACTGGGTCACACCTTTAGCTCTACAATCACCAAAGCTTATGCTTTCTCAGGTTCAGAAGGAAGGGGGTGGTGATAGGAGTTGTGTCAGATGGCCCCACAGATAACAAGGGTTGCACTCTGCAGTATGCTGGCAGGGGACAGGCTTTTCTACTCAGGCTGCAGTTGCTTTAGAACAGCTTTACTCAATGTTTGTATGCCTGAGGAAATCTTAAAAAAAACTTCTGGTCTCAGAGAACCCCTGAAATTTTTTTCTGATTTACAACTCATGGGATGTTAGCGTGAACAAGGAATTGTATATAATATATTAATAATATAATAAGGAGGTGTAAATAATAACATTTATACTTATAGAAATAGTGCATTCCCCCCACCACCACCCCGCATGCACACACAGTTTCACATACAGTACACACAGTCCCAAATGCTCCTCTCCTGAGTTTTTTCCTCTCCTATTAATTTTATCCTCTAAAATCCTTCCAAGTCCTGTATTCTTTCTATCAACCAAAATCCTTTCCACTTTTCATTCTGCGACTTTTACCCTCATTACTGGCAACAATTCCCATATGATAGATATGTTGTGTTACAAAAATAAAACTCAATACCACAAATGGCATGGGGTAAACTTGTCAACTTGCAATAAACATTTTATTTTAAATTTAGGTAAATATTTAAAAAATTTTAAATGCATTAATTTTAATACATTTATTTGAAACATTTATCCAAAATGGAGCAGCTAAATTCTTTTTTTGGGTGATGCAATATGACAAACACCAAATCGTGGATGTAATTACAACATAACATATACAATGCATACAATAGTAGCAATGCAGTTTTAAAGGTGCATAAAAATAATTTAAAAAACACTCAACAGATTGCAAAGTATTGCACACATTTCATCGGTCTTTTCAATTTATGCCAAGAACTTCTATGTGTGTAATGTTTAAATTATAATATTACATTCTATATATCACTGTAGAATATATAGTTTTCCACTATCTAAGTATATACTATTTACATACATGCAAAACCATAACAGTAGAAAAACCTAAAGTATCTTCCTGTGTTTAAATAATATAAAGTCATGAATGTTCAAAAAAAACTGTTAATTGTAAAAATGTACCAATACTTTACATAAATGCCCGATGATATTATTTAATGAATACAGTAAAATTTAAACTGTTAATGTTTTGACTAAAAAAAAAAGAGTCTTGACTGTAAGACAATACAACTGAGGAGGTATGTTGCAGACAACTTCCATGTATAAAATAATATGCAATTAAAGTTAAATACTACAAGTTGACTAGAACAATAAATATTTTATAGTAACTGTGCATATAAAACTATATTTCCACAAAAAAAAAAAGAAAACACGAAAATACAAGTTTTTAATAATGATTGTTTTTTCTAATTTTGTCTCAGGTTCAAAGGGCATTTACTTCCACCCAAACTTTCTCATTTCCAGGAAGGAATATCACTTTTGGAATGACCCCTGTGTCAACAGACCACACAAAATACCTTTTTTGATAAAAGTTGTGCTAAGATGACCAAAGACCATTGGGGTTAGGTTTCAGCACACTTTAAAAAAAGGACAGTTTGAAACTCATTTGACCCAACATTGCGGATGGGCCACCAAAGGTTTTGCACCTAATTCTAGTACCATTTCTTCCGGTACTAACAGGTTTGAGGTTTAATCAGCCTTAATCTTTCAATTCACTCTTCACATGTCAAATCATTGCTGAGTTCCTTTTTTCTTCTGCTCTAACTCCTGAAGACGTTCTTCTCTGGCTTGAGCATGCTGGGAACCCACCTTATGAGCTGTCTCGGTTGCAGCAATGTCTATTTGGGCATACCTTGTGGAACCTCCTCCTGAAAAAAGTTACAAAAACGTTAGTCCATATTTGATGCTAGGATGAAAATAAATATTGCTTTGTGGAAAACCAGTAACATTGATCATATTGTACTTTTGTGATGGTCAGTAATTCATCATCTCTGTTAGGATAAACCAGAATTTAATTAGAGCCAAAACAAAAGCCTAAGCATGTAATAACTCAACCATTGCACACAATAATTGACTATTAAATATAATTGAATTTACATGATGTGTAAAGTGTACCAGGCAGTGTTTTCCGTTTACAAAGTCCATTCCACCAGCAATCTTTTCTCCAGTCAGCACACATGGACCTGGCTATAAAGGATAATGAGAAGCAAGTATGTGTGAACTTTAGCTGGCCATTATTCTCTAGAGCCAAGTTCAGCTCATTTATACCGGCTGGAATACCGGCTATAGGAGGATTTGGTGCTAACAAGATGGGAACATTGTCCAGCACTGGAAAGGCCAAACCATTAAAAGCTTATTTTTCAGCATCTGAAATCTATAACTTATCATTTATTCAAGAGGGCAGTTACACTTTACTGTGAATTAGAATTTTTTATCTTTTAGAATGCATCAACATTCATAGTGACTATACAATTTACTATACATCTGATAGCCTGGAGATCCCTATATTTAAATTCTGATAAGTTGTTTCTGGAAACATTTATACCAAGCAAACAACAAAAAAGCTGTTGTAGAACATTTTAAGTGTACTATGAAATATAAGAGAACAGGGTGTAATAGGCACCTCATTTTAGGCAACAGTGAGTAATACTTTACTAAATCATGGGAGTTCACTTAAGAAAACATTTATGTAGTTTAAAGTTTATAAATTATTTCAAATCTATAACCAAGTTTCTCAAAAAACTGTTTGTGGATAACTCTTACACAAAAAAAAAAAAAAGTAGACAAAACAGATGGAAGTTGAAAGGAAATGGGAAAGCTCTTTATCGTGTAGCAGTTAATTAGAGAGCTTTAGCTGTAGCTGTAATATAGCGGAAGAAATAGAATGTTCTTTATACAACTCCTAAGGGTGCGCGATACAGTGTTTATGGTTCACAACCTAGTTGTGAAAAAACCTAAGCCTGTGTCCCTCACATTGAATACATTAGGTCAGTTAGACGTGGTAGAGCAACATTGAAAAAAAATCTTGACATTCATAGGAGAGATGCTCAAAAGAGAGTCTTTCTAAAAATGTTTACAGGTGACTCTACCTTAGCTGCTTCTGAATGACCCTCTTGAAACAAGTCTAAAGGTGGCCACACAGGTTCCAATTATTGGTTAGGAAAGATTTGATTATCAATCAGCCAGAAAGTATTAGCAGTTCTCATATTAACTTTTCTATTATGTGTCTTGAATGTTATGCCAATGGCATTGATTGGTGTGCTTGCAAAACCTCCATACTGATGTTAGGCATTTGTATCCCCTGGCGGCGCTGGTAGTTCCTGCTTGCATCCTATAACCCCCTAGGAGAAGCACTCTCCCAGGGGGGTTAACTTGTGGGCATACTCCCGAGTCCAGCATTTGCATCCATAGACGCAGAATGCCGGACTCGGCCCTGCCCCTGGCGCCCACATCATTGGATTTGATTGACAGCAGCGGGAGCCAATGGCTGCTGGTCAGTGACATAGGATGCATTAAGGTGAAAAAACATGAGGGTGTACAACCCCTTTAAGATAGTAAAAAAGACATCTAGTCATTCCTGGAAACCTACTCATTAGAACTGTTCTTTTCTGATTCTTTTGAAATGTGACAAAAATGTGTGAATTACTGCATTTGAAAGACTGTCCCTTTGAGTGCTAGTTAAACTGTTGGTTTATGTTAAAAAAAGGAATATTTTAAAAGTTAACTAACTCTAACAGCCAGTCTAGTAGCTGAATTTTCTGTATTTTAAGCTGTAATTCACCAACCTGAATATTAAAATAACAAAAAAATCTTTAAACTGTCTATAGAATCAGTTCTAGAAATTTTTGGAAATGTTGACTTGGGTTTTCACTAGAAGCGTGCCCATAAAAAGTTGGATAAAAATAAAGTACAGCAAAATATTCCAGTTGCAAATGTCAGTCCAGTGAAATAAGATGATAAGGCCACTTTTTTTGGATGGAGTAGACCTAATGCCCCGTACACACGAGCGGATTTTCAGTCGAAAAAATCTTGAATGGTTTTTCCAACAGATATCTGCTCAAGCCTGGCTTGCATACACACGGTCACACAAAAGTTTGCTGAACTTTCGACCGCCAAGAACGCGGTGACGTACAACACTACGACTAGCCAAGAAAATGAAGTTCAATGCTTCCAAGCATGCGTCGAATTGTTTCCGAGTATGCGTAGGAATTTTGCTCATCGGAATTGGTACAGACGATCAGAATTTCCGATCTGAACTTTTTCCGTCGGAAAAAATTCGGCCAGCAAAAGTCCCATGGAGCATACACACTGTCGCATTTTCCGACGAAAAGCTCTCATCGGTCTTTTGCTGGCCAAAATTCCGATTGTGTGTATGCGGCATAAGAGTTTTCTTGATCTAAAGAAGAGGAATTGCACCCTAAATTGTTATGTTAGTTTTCTGCTACTCTCTCCTGATCAATAAACCTCTGGGGTCTACCCCTTTCCATTGCAAGTGACTTTGCTACTTCTGCTCTATTGCAGACCCTCTTCCCTCTTCATCTCTTGAGTAGAATGTGGTAGTTAATAGATGTTTCAGCCTCTGTGTTCCTTTAGGCCCCTTCCACACTGGGACGGTGGGGGCGTCTGCGGTAAAGCGGTACTATTCGGTATTCGCCGCTAGCGGAGCATTTTTAACCCTCGCTAGCGGCCGAAAAAAGGGTTAAAACCGCCCGGAAAGCGCCGGTGGTATAGCCGCGCTGCCCCATTGATTTCAATAGGCAGGAGCGGTGAAGGAGCAGTGTATACACTGCTCTTTCACTACTCCAAAGATGTTGCTAGCAGGACTTTTTTTACCGTCCTGCCAGTGCACCGCTCCGGTGTGAAAGCCCTCGGGGCTTTCACATTGGAGAGTCAGCAGCGGCTGTTCCAGGGCGCTTTGCAGGCGCTATTTTTAGCACTGTAGCGCCTGCAAATCGCCCCAGTGTGAAAGGGGCCTAAGTGTTTTCCATGATACTGATGTTATAACCATTGACTGAGTAAAAGCTGAACTCCAGAAAAATATAAAAGACACAAATTAATGAAACTCTGTATTGATTAAAATGGAATTCCGGTTTACGCCTAACTAGCCTTAAAACTACCCTTCCCCCCACAATGCATCTGCTAAAAAACCTGTATAAGAAGGATGTATATACTTACCTATTTTATGGCCGATTCAATCCAGTCATGTGATCAGGCTCCGCTGTGTTAGCCAGTGTGGCTGCAGTGGAGAGGAGGGAGCACAGACAACAGATAGACTGTTGACGCCTTTGGGTGATATCACTGCTCCAGGCTTACTAGCCGCTGTTCCTTTCCCCTGTGGCCGCCGCTGGCTGACACAGGGGATCATGTGACCAGACCAGACTGAAAATAGGTAAGTACTGTATATACCTTTGTGTATAAAAGACAATTAGCGCCACCTACCTAAAGTGTTATGTGCTATAAATAAACTATAACGTTTACTAATTAGTACTCTATAGCTGCTGTACACTTTCAGTGAATTCAACTCACCATACAACATTTATAAAATAAAATTTAAAATATAAGTGCAGTGCTATTAATCTATCATGTAAATATCCAGTGATATCAAATTATATTCAAATAAATAAATCTATATAATAATGTGTACAATTAAAGTTCATATGCTGAATCTTTTCTGCATTGAATTATTGTGACTTCTCAATTATTGTGACTTCTTAATTCATATATCGTCCACCACTGTGCAAATCGTGCCTTCAGCAGATTATGTGCACACCTTCACCAGCTGTTATACCTGCTCACCTCCTACATGAGTCAGAAAGACTCAAAACAATTCCTTTCTTTTTTTCAGCTATGGTCTCATCTTTTCCACGTCAGACCAGCTATTCTGTATCCACTTTCCAATCAGTAGCCTCCCAAGGGGATTGCAAGAAAGATCTCTCATATAAACTGCCCCACTGCTTTTCTCCTTCCTCCACACCAGCGTTAGTACTTGGCATTTAAGATATTCGGCTAAAACCAGCTCTGTATAGTCCTGCTCACCACTGTGGCAGCGTGACCTCACGGGCTCGGCTCCTCCCCTCTACACGCGTATTGCCCTCTGAGTGGGCTTTCTCAATAGAACGGAGAGCTGCTGACTGTCAATCAGCAGCTCTCCTCTCTGCTCCTCCACGCTCACTGGAGTGCTGAGCTGTGGAGAGGTAGGGAGTGGCCGTCTCAGGCTCACTGAGAGGCTGATTTCTGTGACTTCAGCAGAGAGAGGACCTCTCTGCTGAAAACGGGTCACAGGAGTGCAAAACAAATTGCACTCCTGTGACCAATAGAAGCCCAGCCAAACGAGCTCAGGCTGGACTTCTCCTTTAACTACATCAGAAAACTGGGTCGGGTCCATTTGTCCCTCTATCTACTCCCCCACTGTTTAAGGAAGTGTTCTCGGGAACACTTACAAGTATATAAACTAGGATTGAGGGGGAGGGTGATATAGAATATAATGGGTCAGACAGGTCAAACAGGGGTCAGTCCCTATTGGTGGGTGGAATGGGGAAAGATGGGGGATGGGCTATGGCAGATGATAAAAAGGTTTGCATCTTACAAACAACCATTGTAAATGGTGCTATTTGTACTAAAATAAAAAATATGCAAAATGTGACTGTGACAGGAGTCACTTTGGGTGGGGGGCTGGTGGAACTCAGAATCCCTTGGAGAGGTTGGAAAACCCTTGTTTCAGCTCCCCATGCACCTCCTATGTCTAAATTACCCTGTGTCTATTAGGGGAACAGGGTGACCAAGAAAATGTGGCTTGGATTACTTAAAATGGAACAGTAATATTTATCCACAATATCTCCCAGGAAATATACAAAGACTATTCCTGGTTTATTTGATTCTGAATTATAGCTGTTAATTGAAAGAGCTGATCACATTGGCCTCTGTACAATGTAGGAAATGGTCTGTCTGCTACTAGGGGCTCCTGCTATTATGTGAAGGTGCCCTGTGTTTATGTTTATGATAATGTGTGTTGTGTCTTCTGAGCTAAAAGACGGCAAGTCTGCCCTGAAAGGTCATACCTCTGAGTCACCTAGTCTGGTTAAATCATTAGTTAATTAGCTATGTTAATTCTGTTTATGGTTACAGTTTGCTAGGGTAATATGATCAGAAGGGGGCGGGGAAATGTCCTCCTGGTTTATATATTTGTGTGAGTTTGTCCAATAAAGGATTCCATGTTCAAGTTGTGTAACTGAGCTAGTCCCACCTGGTTTTTAGTTACAAAATATGGGCTGTAATAGCTGATATCTGAGGATCCAGACTGGAGGAAGCAGTTTACTGACGGATTCACTCAAGCGGAGTGCGACGAGGTTCTGTGACAGTGACAATGCATTACCCACTTTCAGACCGGACCATTTTGCTGGCTTAAGACCAGACCACTTTTTGCGATTCGGCACTGCGTCGCTTTAACTGACAATTGCGCGGTCGTGCGACGTGGCTCCCAAACGAAATTGACGTCCTTTTTTTCCCACAAATAGAGCTTTCTTTTGGTGTTATTTGATCGCCCATGCGTTTTTTATTTTTTGCGCTATAAACAAAAAAAGAGCGAAATTTTGAAAAAAAAAACATTATTTTTTAAATTTTGCTATAATAAATATCCCCCAAAAATATAGAATTTTTTTTTCCTCAGTTTAGGCCGATGCGTATTCTTCTACATATTTTTGGTAAAAAAAATCGCAATAAGCGATTATTGATTGGTTTGGGCAAAAGTTAGAGCGTTTACAAAATAGGGGATAGTTTTATAGCATTTGTATTAATAATTTTTTTTTACTAGTAATGGCGGCGGTCAGCGATTTTTATTGTGACTGCGACATTTTGTCAGACACATCGGACATTTTTGACACATTTTTGGGACCATTGTCATTTATACAGCAATCAGTGCTATTTAAATGCACTGATTCCTGTGTAAATGACACTGGCAGTGAAGGAGTTAACCAGGGGGCGGCAGTGTAGGGGTTAAGTGTTCCTAGGGGTGTGTTACTAACTGTGGGGGCGTGGCTGTGTTTTAGTGAACACTGATCTCTGCTCCAATCACAGGGAGCAGAGATCAGTGTCACTAGTTGCTAGGCAGAACTGGGAGATGCTGTTTACTTCCGCATCTCCCCATTCAGCCTTCCCGTGAGACGATCGCGGGTATCCCCGTGGCGATCGAGTCCGCGGGACCCGCGACCAGACTCACGGGGGTCCCGACCGGCGGTGTGCACGCAATGGCATGGTGGCAATCTTAAAGGGATGTACCTATACGCCCTTTTGACTGTCCGTGCCATTCTGCTGACGTACATCGTCGTGCGCCGGTCGGGAAGTGGTTAACGTGTTTGTTAACAAATGCTAGAAGTCAGCCAGGCTAAATAGGTGAGTTGGAAGCTTTGGTGCACAAAGAGAACTACGATTTAATCTGTATTGCTGAATCTTGGCTTTATTATTCACATGACTGGGTATCATTATTCCTAGCTATGCTCTCTTTCAGAAAGACAGGGTAAAATGTAAAGGTGATGTGTCTGTCTATGTGAGAAGTGATCTCAAAGGGAGAGTAAAATTATGGACAGAGGGGTGGCTGTGGATGTGGTATACTTGGATTTTGCAAAAGCGTTTGACACAGTTCCCCACACACGGCTCATGTGTAAAGTAAAGTCTACAGGCTTGGAAAGATCTGTTTGTAAATGGATAGAAAACTGGCTAAAAGACCGAATTCAGAGAGTAGTGGTTAATGATTCATACTCTGAATGGTCTAGGGATGTTAGTAGTGTACCCCAATGTTTAGTGTTGGGACCATTACTTTTTAAAACATTTATAAATGATATATGGTCTGGGATTAATAGTACCATTTCAGTCTTTGCAGATGACATCAAGCTATGCAGTGGAAAAACATCCTTACAGGATGTCTCCAACTTACAAGCCAACCTCAATGCTCTGTTTAATTGGGCAACTATGTGGCAGATGAGGATTAATGTTGATAAATGTGAATTTATGCACTTGGGGGCTAAGAATATACATGCATCATACATACTAGGGGGAGTACAACTGGAGGAATCAATGGTGGAGAAGGATCTGGGTGTTCTGGTAGATCATAAGCTCAATAATAGCAGGCAATGCCAAGCTGCGGTTTCCAAAGCGAGCAAAATCCTTTGTTGTATTAAGAGAGGAATGGACTCCAGAGAGAGAGATAATTTTGCCCCTGTTCAAATCATTAGTAAGACCTCATATGGAATATGCAGTTCAGTTTTGGAGAACCGGATCACAAAAAATATATGGGGGAACTGGATAAAGTGCAGAGAAGGGCAACCAAACTGATAAGAGGCATGGAGGAGCTCAGCTATGAGGAAATTAATTTATTCTCTTTTGAGAAGAGGAGATAAAAGGGGATATGATCAACATGTATAAATACATAAGGGATCCATATAATGATTTTGGTGTTGAGTTATTCACTTTAAGGTCATCACAGAGGACATGGGGGCACTCTTTACGTCTGGA
>CM053026.1:709270243-709281977 GCA_028564925.1 Lithobates sylvaticus | reverse complement strand
CACCAATCTGGAAAGGTGGACATTCCTTCCTGCCTCGATTGTACTGTACTTCATACCCCCTTTGTGCTTCCTTCATGGCCTGCTGGATCCGGAGAAAGTTGTCCTGGATATGCTTGACCAGTTCCTGTGCAGCTGGAGTAGAGACGTCTGGAATGGAATCTGGAAGAAAGGAGGGATGATAGCCGTAGTTTGCCCAGAAGGGCGTTTGGTTAATGGCAGAATGTAAGGAGTTATTGTAAGCAAACTCTGCGTAGGGTAACAGGCCTGACCAGTCATCTTGGGAATATGAACAAAAACATCTCAAATACTGTTCAAGGGTCTGATTGGTGCGCTCAGTTTGGCCATTGGTTTGTGGATGGTATGCTGAAGACATGGAAGTTTTAATTTCAAGGGATTTGCAGAGGTCTCTCCAGAACTTGGAGGTGAACTGTACCCCCCCGGTCTGAGATGATATTAGCTGGTACTCCATGTAGTCTTATAATTTCTTTGATGAAAATGTCTGTGGTGGCGGCAGCCGAAGGGGTACCTTTCATGGGCAGAAAGTGGGCCATCTTTGAAAGGCGGTCTATCACAACAGAATTGTGGTAAAGGAATTTGAAGGAGGCAGATCTACAATGAAGTCCATAGAGATTTCCCTCCATGGACGTTCAGGGACGGGTAGAGGTCGTAGCAGACCCCAGGACTTGATGTTGGACCCCTTGTTCCTCTGACAGGTGTTACAAGAAAGTACATAATTTTGGCAGTCCTTTCTCCAGCCCGGCCACCAGTAGGACCGACTTACCAAGTCAGCCGTCTTCTGCATTCCGAAATGGCCGGACATCTTGTGATCGTGAAGGGTCTGCAGGACTTGGAGCCTGACTGGAGGAGGAACAAATATTCGGCCATGAGCCCAAAGTAAGTCCTGTTTCTTTTCAAGAAAGGGTAATGAAGGAGTGGAAAACTGGTTGGAGGCTTGTTTAAGAGCTACGGTTAAGTCAGGTTGGATAGCATGGAGGAAGTTGTGAGCGGACAGGATGGTAGCAGGTTCCTTAGAAGACTCTGTGTCCAGAAACATACGGGATAGGGCGTCAGCCTTGCCATTCTTGGAGCCGGGACGGTAAGTGATGTGGAAGTTAAATCGGGAAAAGAACAAGGCCCAACGGGCCTGTCTGGGTCTAAGGCGTTTTGCTGCCCTAAGGTACTCCAAATTGCGATGATCTGTGAAGATGAGAATGGGTTGGGAGGCTCCCTCCAGCAGATATCTCCATTCCTCTAGGGCGAACTTAATCGCAAGTAATTCCCGGTAGCCTACGTCATAATTCTTTTCTGGGGGACTCAATTTCCAGGAGGCAAAGGCGACCGGGTGAAGTAAGGCCTTTGGACCACTTCTCTGTGACAAGATTGCCCCCGTAGCAGAATCTGAAGCATCCACTTCTAGCACATAGGGGAGTTCTGGGTCAGGGTGCTGCAGGATGGGTGCAGAAGAAAAAAGTTCCTTGAGCTTTTCAAATTCGCTTTGCGCTTGGGGTGTCCATTGGAACTTGACTTGCTGACGGGTAAGTTGAGTGATTGGGGACACAATGGCCGAAAACCCCTGAATGAACCGTCTATAAAAGTTTGCAAAACCAATAAAACGTTGGACTGACCTTTTGTCCGTGGGAGCAGGCCATTCTTGGATTGCCTTCACCTTTTGTGGGTCCATCAGTACTCCTCCGGTGGTGATGATAAAGCCCAGGAACTGGATGGTGTCTGTCTCGAACTCGCATTTCTCCCCTTTGACATAGAGCCCATGCTTACGTAGGATGAGGAGGACTTTCCGGACATGTTGACGGTGGGTTTCTAGTGAGTCGGAAAAAATCAGAATATCGTCAAGGTACACAATGAGAAAGTTATCCAGATACTCACGGAAGATGTCGTTGACAAGGTGTTGGAAGGTAGCTGGGGCGTTACAAAGCCCAAAAGGCATGACCAGGTACTCAAAATGGCCGAACCTGGATCTAAAGGCCGTCTTCCACTCATCCCCAGAGCGTATTCTAACCAAGTTGTAGGCCCCACGAAGATCGAGCTTGGTGAAGACTTTGGCAGTCTTGAGCCACTGGAAAAGTTCGGGGATGAGTGGGAGTGGGCAGTGTCGATCCTGACCTCCCTGGGGCCCTAAGCAAAATTCTGCTAAGGGGCCCTCTACTTGACCCATGATGCTGTGAGCTATGTTAACTATTTGCCATTGCCACACAGTCACACCTGACACTTCAGTGCTCCCAAAACATCCTCCCTCCTTTAAACAAAACAGTCAAAGAATAAGTACAACAATATAGAACAGAATGAGGTCCCCAGAGAGCCCCCCTTACATCAGGGTCCTCAGAGAGCCCCCCTTACATCAGGTCCTCAGAGAGCCCCTCCTTACACCAAGGTCCCCAGAGAGCCCCCCCTTACACAAGGGTCCCCAGACAGCCCCCCTTAAATCAGTGTCCTCAGAGAGTCTCCCCCCTACATCAGGGTCCCCAGAGAGCCTCCCCCTACATTAGGGTCCCCCGAGAGCCCCCCCCTTACATCAGGGTCCCTAGAGAGCCTCCCCCCTACATCAGGGTCCCCAGAGAGCCTCCCCTTACATCAGGTCCCCAGAGAGCCTCCCCTACATTACGGTCCCCAGAGAGCCTCCCCTTACATCAGGGACCCCAGAGAGACTCCCCCTACATTAGGGTCCCCAGAAAGCCCCCCCCCCTCTTACATTTGGGCCCCAAACAGCTGACTCCCACCCTTGCAGAGGTTCCCCTGTACCTGGCTGGTGGAGGTAGGAGGCGGCGATCGGCAGCTATATGGTGTCCACAAGCAGGGGGATCTCCCTGGGGCTAGTAGTTTTATCTCCGAATGTATACAGCGGAGAGGGGAGGGGCCTCTGACCCGGGCATCAGCAACAGTGTTCAAGCAGAGTGAAAGTGAAACTGATACCTGCCTGGGTCAGAGGCCCCTCCCTTCTCCTCTCCATCATAGAGCTGCCGATCGCTGCCTTCCACCTCCTCCCACCTCTCCTCACTGCACTCTAAACGGCCAGCCAGAGGTGCAGGGGGGGATGCTTGGTCTTGGGGGCCCCCCACAGCGGCGGGGCCCTAAGCAGCTTGCATAGTGTGCCTATAGGGCCGATCGGCTCTGGGAGTGGGTACCTGTTTTTGATAGTAATTTTGTTGAGTTCCCTGTAGTCCACACAGGGTCTGAGGGAACCGTCTTTTTTTTCTACAAAGAAGATTCCAGCCCCTGCTGGGGAAGAGGATGGTTGAATGAACCCTTTAGCGAGATTTTCATCAATATACACCCGCAGGGCTTCAAGTTCAGTCTCTGATAAGGGGAAGATTCTTCCGAAGGGGATCTCAGCCCCTGGCAGGAGATCAATTGGACAGTCATATGAACGGTGAGGGGGAAGAACTTCAGCCTTTTTTTCGTCAAAAATGTCCATGAAATCTCGATAGGGTGCAGGAACATGTTGCAGGTCCTTGGGACTGGGTTGCATGGCAAGACAGGTGGGAGGCCCTGTGGATTTATCCGGAAAGCAGTGCTGCAGGCAGTAAGGGGAAGAAAACACCACTTCTCTGTTGATCCAGTCAATCCGAGGGTTGTGGGCCTGTAACCAGGGATACCCCAGGATGATGGGGAACATTGGAGAGTGGATTACATCGAAGCGTAAAAGTTCGTGGTGCCCCGAGTTGGTGCAGGTCAGGATGGGACCGGTCTCCTGGGTAACCGGTCCTGAGCAGGGTGGCAAGCCATCAGCCAACTGGACTTGGAGAGGTTGCTTCTTGGGTATCAAAGGGAGGTTCAGGTGCCGTGCCAGGGTCAAGTCCATAAAGCAACTGCATGCCCCTGAGTCAAGGATGGCTCCCAGCTGGAAGGCCTTTCCCGCTACCTGTAGGGAGAGTGGAACAGTCAAGTGAGAATGAGGAACTCCAGTAGTGTGTGAGCTCAAGAGGGACCGAGAAGGGCACTTACTGGGTCTCACGGGGCATTTCTGTAGATAATGACCGGTGCCTCCACAGTAGAGACAGAGGTTAGCTTGTCGACGACGGAGTCTTTCTTCAGCAGACAGGGGGGACTGTGCCAGGCCCAACTGCATAGGTTCCCCATGGGGAGACGAGCGGGAATTCCAAGAAGAAGCAGGTGCCAGGGGAACCCGGGGCATCATCCAGGTGGGCCGGGGGCTTTGGAGCTTCTCTGCCCGTCGTTCCCGCAACCGACGATCAAGTTTAGTGACAAGTTGGCAGAGGTCTGCCAAGGTGGTTGGGACTTCTCCCCGGGCCAGTTCATCCTTTAATACTTCGGATAGTCCCAAACGGAATTGGTACTTCAGAGCAGACTCATTCCACTCTGTATCTGCGGCCCATTTGCGAAAGTCTACTATATAGTCCTCTACGGGCCTTCTACCCTGGGATAGGGTGTGCAGAGTGGATTCTGCCGTACCTGTGCGTTGGGAGTCCTCATAGAGTGCTGCCATGGCGGAGAAGAAAGTCTCTACAGAATCCAGCTGTGGGCTCTTTTGTTCCATCAAGTGGTGTGCCCAGGATTGGGGTTCATCCGAAAGCAGAGAGATAATGAAACCCACCTTGGTGGATTCCAACTGGAAAGTCCTGGGTTGCAGGGCCAGATGTAATAAACAGGAATTTTTAAAAGAGCGAAATTTCTTTCGATCCCCGGAGAAACGTTCTGGTGTGGGGACCCTGGGATCAGGATTAGACATAATATAGGTAGGGGGAGCACCTCCAGGTGCTTGAGGGAGAGTGGAGGTGCTGGCTGCAGGAGGTGACTGGTCCGCTTGATTCGGAGAGAGGGTCAAGTGCTGGAGACGTCCCTCGATCTGGAAGTATCCATCCTGGAGGCGTTGTACAGCCTGAGTAAGGGCTGTCACCTGCTGGCATAAGGCCTCAAGGGGTGAACCAGCTCTGTCGGCCTCGAACATTGGCTGGTTTGTACTGTCACAGGTACTCACCCGGGCCGAAATGCTGAGAGCTGCTCCCCTTGCGACTAGGTGCACGATGCCTCAGGAGTGGGTACAGAGGTCACCGGGCACAAAGATGCACGGGTTGCCAGCAGGTGTGTTGCAGGTGGTGTGCAGTAGCGACGTTGACCAGGAGGGGCTGATGCTGCACTGGAAGTAGACACCTGGCAGGACCGTGATGAGGCAGAGGTTATGGAGGTACCAGAACGTGTACTGGAGGAGGAACCTTAGGTGCATGTGAGAACTGGAAGTCCAGAACACCGAGCAGAAGGTCAAACACAAGTAACTTCAGAGAGTGTCCAGTAGGCAAGCCGAGGGTCAAGCACGAGTAATCAGGCAGCAGAGGTATCCAGGAAGCAGGCCAGGGGTGAAACACAGGTAAGTAACTCAGAGAATGTCCAGTAAGCAGGCCGAGGGTCAAGCACGGGTAATCAGGCAGCAGAGGTATCAGGAAGCAGGCCAGGGGTCAAACACAGGTAAGTAACTCAGAGAAAGTCCAGGAAGCAGGCCGAGGGTCAAGCACAGGTAATCAGGCAGCAGAGGTATCAAGGAAGCAGGCCAGGGGTCAAACACAGGTAAGTAACTCAGAGAATGTCCAGTAAGCAGGCCGGGGGTCAAGCACAGGTAATCAGGCAGCAGATGTATCCAGGAAGCAGGCCAGGGGTCAAACACAGGTAAGTAACTCAGAGAATGTCCAGTAAGCAAGCCGGGGGTCAAACACAGGTAGCAGCAGCGGTGGTCAAGCAGGTTCCTGGTCAGGCACAGGTAATCAGGCAGGTACAGGATACAAGGTACTGGATACAGGGTACAGGATACAGTATACAGGATACAAGGACTGGAGCCAGGACTCAGGAATAGACAACAAACCAGCAATTGTGAGAAAACAGAGGAAGCCTTTTATAGGCCAGGTGAGTGGTCAGGTGGGACACCCGGACGAGTGCGCATGCGCACTCGTCTTCTGTCAGCGCCGCGCACAGCGGTGAGCCGCACTGGCTGAGCTGTGTCAGATACCCGAGTGCCACGGACCCGCGCATACGCACCCGCTACCCGGCGTACCTGTACTGTTCGTTGAGCCGCTCTACCACGCGTGCGCATCCCTGGAACCCGGCGGTGAAGCACGGTATTTCTCTGACACAGGTGTTCTAATCCCTCTCCACTCAAAACTTTAAAAAACATTTTGCCTTTAGTTACAGTATACTTTAATGATTCAACAAGCAACAGGCTTAATAAATTACAGGATATTCAGTGAATATACAACTAGGGATATGAATGGAATTTGTTTTGTACAAAATGTTGTAAAATGCCTCTAAAATGTCTAAGGCCTTGTACACACCGGATTCAGAGAAGTGTGTGCAGCAAGCTTTCTAAGATTTTGGAAAGTTTTCTACAAGATTCAGTTTCCTTGACACCCTGACCTTCAGCTCGAGTTTGGGGATGTTCAGCACTGATTAAAATGGAAATGCTGACTTTTACATTAATGGGAAGCTAGCAGACTAGTATATCTGACTTTTGCTGGACTTGTATCAAAGGGCAAATGCAGTGTGCATTCAGGTGCATTCTGCTTACCTCTGAAATCAGTTCATTGACAGGTGCATTTGTTCTGGATTTGACGTTCTTCTATGCTGCATCGACCTGCCTTAAGTAGCTTTGTCATCCTCATTGACTTTATTCAGGGCGAAGCAGTCAGCAGTGTCAACATAGGCCCTTAAATTGACAGCTAATATCCTCATTAGGGATGAGCTTTATGTTCTGGTCGAACATAAGTTCGACTCGAAGCATTCGTCGAAATATGAACATTATGGGGCGTTCACGCCAAATTCGAGTGGTGCGCCATGCCCCATAATGCACCCCACATTGCTGTCTGATGATTGGCCAAGCATGCACTATGACCCGCATGCTTTGGCCAATCACAGCGCCTTCAGCAAAAAGAGCCATGATTGCCCAAAGGCAGGGTGCCTTTGGCCAAATATGGCTCAAGTCCACGGCCCACACTATATAAGGCCGCCTGCACATCGGCCCTGTGTAGTGTGTGGCTGGCATTGACTGAGACAGAGTGTCATTTCATTTGGATTGAGCAGGCAGGCACATCAGTTAGCTGCAGTGTATTTAATATATATACAGTCAGTCTCGTGTGTGTGTATATATATATATATATATTAGATATATATATATTATATAATATATATATATATATATACATATATATCCACTGTATCCAGTTTAGCTAGATCTCCCTGCAGTCCATTCCTGGTGTACTCTTTCTAATATACTTCAGGCAAGCAGGTGATTCAGTTAGCTGCAGTGTAGTTTATATATATATATATATATATATATATATATATAATATTATATTATATATATATATAATATATATATATAATATAATATATATATATATATATATATAATATACACACATACACACAGTCAGTCTCATATATATATATATCATATATATATATATATATGTGTATCCACTGTATCCAGTTTAGCTAGATCTCACTGCAGTCCGTTCCTGGTGTACTCTCTAATATACTTCTGGCAGGCAGGTGATTCAGTTAGCTGCAGTGTATTTAATATGTGAGGCATAGATTAAACCAGGACGTTCATGGGAGGAGCAAAGAGTTTAGGGTTTACCAGAAGTCAAGGCACAAGACAAAGTTGTCCAATAGATCAGACAGGGTGAGGTCCAGCATCTCAGATAGCTCAGTGAAAAAGAGTAATTGCTAGACACAACAGAGTGTCAGAAACCATGAAATCAGACCGAGACAGAAGTACAGTTAAATCACTTATTGTTTAATAATAAAAGTAAAAAGAACAAACGTAGTCAAAACATTGCCAAAGTTCAGTAACCGGAAAGGATAGTCAGCCAAGCCAGAAGTCAGGGATCAAAGTAGTGGAACAGCAGGCAGGATCCGGAGCTAGAAGGGATGTCAGCAAAGCCAGTCTTTAAACAGGAGCGCAGGAGATGTTTCTTGTGATGTTGACCAAGGTGAAGGCAAAGCTCCTCTGGACTGGACGGCTTAAGTAGGCAAGACTGGCGAGCAGGATATCAACAACAGCTGAGTTACTGTGGAGAGAGATGGGAGCTGGCAATTAGCTGACAGCTGAGTGGCCAGCTCAGAGAAGGAAGGGCTGAGCCCAGCCCTGACACAGAGGTCCCAGGTTCAAGGCCAGGCCTTGACAACTTTTAATTTTCGATATGAGACTAGCATGAAAAAAAAAACAGACTATCATTCATTTGATAATCTCATTGTGTGTACCAGGCTTTAGAGCTGATGAAGGAGGCATTTTTGTTGCAGTGAGAAGTCCTATACAAATAGAGCCAGTTGGTCTAACAGCTGCTGATACAGAGAGTCCTCTAGAGCAGTGGTTCTCAACCCTGTCCCTCAAGTACCCCCAACAGGCCATGTTTTGGGAATTTCTCTTAGATAAACTAGCTGTCCAAATACCAAGCCATTGACTCTGATTTAAAGCACCTAAGCAAGATAAAGGAAAACCTGCAAACACAGCCTGTTAGGGGTACTTGAGGACAGGGTTGAGAACCACTGCTCTAGAGTGGTCATAGCATCCTTCAGAGAGGCACAGGCAGCCTCCACCCCAGAACAGGACATCTCAATACACTTATTCTGAACTATATACACATCAGCAACGACCAGTTGAGCAGGTAGCTGGACAGGGGTGGTCCCCAGGTTGACCATTTGGACAAGCACCTTGCCTCAATAAACTCTGGACAAAGTCCTGGCCACCAGCCAACCACCTTTCACTTCCAGGTCTTGCCTAGGTTACCAGGTCTAGCTCCTTGTAACTTTTTCCGAGCTTCCACTGGGAGGGGTGAATCTCTTGCTGCAGTAGCAGCTGTAATATAAGGTTGAAGAGGCAGTCTTATTATCCCCATCTTCTCAGGCTGATGTTTTTCATCCTGGAATTGCACTTAATAAGCATTTACCAGGTTTTGCAGCTGGATTTGCTCTTCTCGAGCTCTGGGGTGCACAGCTGGCTGGGTTTTTAAACTTGCGGATGACAAGACAGGTCCAATTCCCACAGGGCAGTCAAATCCAGTTCCATGAGAACATCCATCAGGGGGGACCTATGGGTCCCCACTACCCTTTTTAACAGGACACTTCCTATTGGATGTCCAGTGGTAGGGTCCTCTCAGAATCCTAAAGGCAACTGACCTCATCACATAGGCAATATCAGGGGACTGTCATTCAGAATACATCACAATATTTTAGAAGTCTCCTGAATTGGAAGGGGCCTTTTCCCCTTACACTGTGAAGCCAGATATATTGATTTCACTGGTTAAGGGGAAAATGCCTAGTAGGATGGGTCAGAGGTGGGTGGGAAAAAATTGTTTTAACCCAGAATGGTGCTTCAAAAATAATTTAAAAACTGAATTTTCCCATAAAGTAAAACAGTTTTGACCATGGGACAGGAAGTGAATGCATTTCCATTGAGGCACAGATAGCAAAATATAGAAAAGGGTCAAATCCCTCTCTTTTTTAGAGGGTTTTCTTGCCTTTAGTGATATTGTTCCTGTGTGCTCAAATGGGAACAAAGCATTACAAGCATAAGTTTAAAAAAAAGTGATCATCAAGCTGGCTTTTACAGTAATTATATTCAATAAACATTTCTATAATACAGATTATAATTCTACACACCCAGTGCTAAAAACAATTGAAATAATACAAAGAACAATTTCAGCTAGCTGAGCCAACATAGAGTTTCACTGCAGTGCTTCACTTTCCAATCTCATGAATCGGTTGTTGTTACAGACATACAGGGTGTCTTTGTCTATTGAACATATGAGAATTGTTCCTGCACTAAGTATATCCTTGTCTCTACATATATGAATTACATTATTAAAATGGCCTTACAGCAGAACAAAGGTAATGTAGTTATAACTAGATCAATAACGAATGTAGGTGTTATTTTGTGACATTAAATGAAAAGCAAATGGCAGTGAAATGTGTACTTTACAAATGCTATTTTTTTTCCATTCATTTTACTGAAAAACACAATTTGTATGTATATTGTTAGGTAAGACAATTAAAGCCTATTCTTAGAAGCTATACTGTAGTATCCAGGAATTAAACTCAGAGTGTAGGCAGGTGCCTTCAGGGGAATGTATTGTTATAGCAAGAGAGTACAGGCTGCTCCGGCCAGGGAAGAGTTAAGTGTTTACTGCTGGTTTCTTGGGCTTTTTGGATCCTGACTTCTTCCCTGTTGATATTTATACAGGGAAAAGGACAGGCTCTGGGCCATTATGAGCGGGACCACATGAGAGTCTGGAGGTCCATGTCATCGGTAAGGATGTAACCACCAACCATCTGCCACTCTGAGGGACTCACCAGCAATTGACAACACCAGTTTTGGGACTCTCACTTTTTCAGGTATACTGGGGCAGCCACAAGATAGCTAAATAGGGAATGAACTGAGTTTGAATTCACTACTGTAATGTTCCTGAAGTGTTTTTAGTAAAGTTATTTAGCTGCTCTTGAGCCTGGTCTGAAGTTATTTAAGGTGTCTCTGTAAAGAGGACAACTGTTTTCTATGTGTCCTTGCGATGGGCATCTGTTGATCTATGTAGATCAACATGGATAGTGTTAACGAGCCCTATACTGAGGGCACTCCACTCTGGAGTTGGCAGTGACATCACCCATAGGCTTACTATGGGGCAATCGTTGTTGACTGTCCTTCCTCTACACTTAAGCCGCCATTGGGCGCGATTGCATGACCAGACCGGGGCGCCCTGAGAATAGGTAAGTATAGGCATCTTCCTTTCACAGTGTAGTTAGAATTGGATTTAGAAAGGGAGTGGGAGCAGGTTTACGCATAGTTAGCAAGATATACTTATATAAACATGTAGCACTATCCCTTTAAGAATAGTGAACATGCACATGCAGTAATTAGTGGAATACAAACAAACTGAGAGCAAAAGTCCACTACGCTAATTTTGAAATATGTAATGCCGCGTACACACAAACGGAAATTCGGCCAGCAAAAGACTGACGAGAGCTTTTCGTTGGAAAAATGCGACCGTGTGTATGCTCCATCTGACTTTTGCTGGCCAAATTCCAGCCAGCTAAAGATTGAGAGCATGTTCTCAATTTTTCGGGTGGAAAAAGTTCCGGTCGGAAATTCCGATTGTCTATAGCAATTCCGTCGCGTAAAATTCCTACGCTTGCTCGGAAACAATTTGACGCATGCTCGGAAGCAATGAACTTAATTTTCTTGGCTTGTCGTAGTGTTGTACATCACCGCGTTCTTGGTGGTCGAAAGTTCCGCAAACTTTTTGTGACCGTGTGTCTGTAAGCCAAGATTGACAATCCAAGATTTTTCTGACAGAAAATCCGCTCGTGTGTACGCAACATAAAAGTCTGCTAAAAATCTACAATTAGTAAAAATTACTTATTGTGACCACTTACGTTCTCCAGCACCCAATGAACCATCATCTGGGACACTCCTTCACTGCCACCACTATTAAAAATAAGCAATTAATGGAATCCAGAAACCGCTAATTATGGAGGTCACAAGCGTTCTTTCATATTATTAGGCAGATGGTAGCTGGCAAGGGAATCATTCCAACAGCTCCAGGTTATTCCTCTTCACTTGAAGGAATGCTCATGTTATATGCATATCTGCCAATTGTCCCGGATTCGCCGGGACCATCCCAGAATTGCATGTAAATCCCAGTGTCCCGCAAATCCAGCTGAATTCCCGCAGCCAGTGCCGGAATACACAGCTCCATTATTGCATGCATCTCACAGG
>CM053026.1:709158077-709270118 GCA_028564925.1 Lithobates sylvaticus | reverse complement strand
TTGATACTCATTGGGACCTTTGCTGCAGGTTTCGGGACTTCTCTCCCCCTTTTTTTTCCATTGGCTGCTTTCTAGGGTGACTCCTTGTTAGTCACATGGGAGTGAATTTCTCCCCTGGAGTGTGTGCAATACGAAACGCATGGGATCTTTGACTTTTAAAGGAACTCTGGTCAGGAGATTGCCCATTTTCACCCTTCACTGGTAAATATACTACAAAAATTCTACATTTTTTTCTTGTGAATACAAGGAATTTTGTTTGTATATTTTTATTGTTACTATACATCAACAATGCTTATATATCTTTTTTAACAGCAAATTAACCCCCTGAGGAAGACTTTGACCACGCAAGTCGAAACGCGTTGGAAATTTGCATACCGGATTTTTGACTAAATAATATGCAATGTTGTACAGTTAGACATCACTGTAGAAATTGAATGGCGATACCCATCTTTGACCAGAGTCCATATTTTAAATGTTTGTGTTTATGCTGTGTTCAATAAAAAAAAATAACTTTTCTAAACCATTTTTAATGGATTGTAATTCTGCTGCGGAAAGACCCCACTGGGGGAGACTTTCCCATATTGTGACCCATTTGGGGCAGCAGCATTTATATCACTCACATTCATATGTCCTTCCCATGTTACATTAATTTTTTCCCCTGCTGGAGCAAATTGGATCCTGCTTTGCTGGGTTTTTCGCCTTCCTCTGGATCAACTGTGGGTATAGGATTGTAATTTTTTTTTTTTTGGTTGAACTAGATGGACTTGTGTCTTTATTCAACCTTATTGCATTGGATGTTTGTACACTTCTTTCAAGTCTCATTGGTAATCACCACTAACAATCTATTCATTAATTATGAACAACTTCTACAAGCAGCAGCCTCTTTTGGGCCCCAATGTTGAGTGTGGTAGCAGTGTCCACTAAGGACAGGCATCATTCCATCCTTCTGCCAGACCGTATTGGGAAAAAAAAAAAAAAAAAATCAAGCCTCTGCTAAAAATGTTATGAGATCCATGTGCTTAGGATCCGGTATCTGCATATGGCTCCCAAGATACTACTCAATGCCTTACCTTGTTCCACAGCTTCTCCAAACGGGGATCATTCAGCACATCATTTTCTGTGCCATCTTTAATATAGTTATTCTCTTCAGTTTGTGTCTGTTTTTTGCCATCCAGTCCATACTTGGCCAAGATAACTATAGGGAAAACATTAAGCATCAGCGATGACACGTTACTGTGCAAAGGGAAGTAAAACAACTGGTAACTAGAATGTTGATGAATACAGAGTAAAAGATCAATGCACACATTAGGTTTTTATTGAAGAAGTTAACACCATAAAGCAATAACGTATACTATACTGGTGAATGGGCAAACAAAAAAAAATGTAAAGCATGCAAGATACATTTAAATACATCAAAATAAGTACATCTCAGAGAAACAAATATGTCATTGGCTTTGGGATCTCATTTCCCCTTCTATAGGATCCCCCTGACTATTCTCATACTCGTCCCCCCCCCCCCGCCCCCCCCAAAGTCTTGGATGTGCAGCTTCCAAACACGGCCTCATGAAAGGACACTGAGCACTCGCATAGGAGCAGCATCGTCATTTAGATATATACACAAGGGGGGAGACTTACTAAAACTGAAGTGCAAAATCTGGTGCAGCTCTGCATAGAAACCAGTCAGCTTCCAGTTTTTTTTTTCTCCCCGTCAAAGCTTAAAGTGATTGTAAAGTCTTGTTTTTTTCTCCTATAAAAATAACAAACATGTTATACTTACCTGCTCTGTGCAGTGGTTTTGCACAGAGCAGGCCAGTTCCTCCACCTCTCGGGCCCCTCTTCTGTGATCCTGGCCCCCTCCCTCCTGCTGAGTGCCCCCACAGCAAGCAGCTTGCTATGGGGCACCCAAGCACCATAGAATGCATTAAAAATAAATAAAGGCCTTCTGCCTTTACAACCCCTTTAAATTGAACAAGCTGAAGTTAGAAGATGATTGGCTACCATTCACAGCTGCACCAGATTTTGCACTCTCCAGTTTTAACAAATCAACCCAAAATATCTTGTCCGTGCAGACAGTGGTGTCCCAATTCCTGCCCAAAGCAATGGGTGTTAAAGGCAACCCTCCCTTACTCCAGATTATTTACAGTGAGTCAGCATGACACAGAGCTTTGCTGCCAGACAGAAACTAGGGACAGAGACATGCAATGGCATCAGAAACCGTGGCATGCCAACAAAGAAATGGGACTCAAAGCTCAAACTGACTTATTCTAAGGGTCAGTTAGACTCTTACACACATACCGTATATACTCGAGTATAGGCCGTCCCGAGTATAAGCCGAGGCCCCTAAATCACCACAAAAAAAAAAAAAAAAAAATGGGAAAACGTGACCCGTGTATAAGCCGAGGGGCAAAAATGCAGCAGCTACTGTAAGTGGAAAAGAGGGTCAGCAATGCCCATCTGCAGCTGCATGTCCCCTGTACAGACCCCCGTGTCCCCATTGCAGCCCGTATCCCCATTGCAGCCTACCTGTGCCGATCCGTGGGTCCGTGGTCCTGTGTCCGGGGTCCGTGCAGCCGATGAGGTCCCGCTCTGTACGGCGCCATTACAAATTTAAAAGCCGCGCCTCCTCCTCGTCCGTGATAGGAGGAACACTTTTTTTTCCCCAGCAGTCAGTGTGCAGTGTTCCGCCTATCACGGACATTCTCTCATCCTCGTCCATGAGATGAGAATGACAGGCCATCCGTGATAGGCGGAACACTGTACTGCTGGGAAAATTAGTGTCCGCCTATCACGGACGGGCGGGAGGAGGCGGCGCGGCTTTTGAACACCGCCGTCTGTCTGCATGACACGCTATTCATGTAGGCAGACGGCGGTGACTCGAATATAAGCCGAGGGGTGGACTTTCAGACCTAAAAAAGGGTCTGAAAATCTCAGCTTATATTCGAGTATATACGGTACATACTGATATGATAAGAGAGCAGAGAGATGAGCTCATCAGTCTGTTGCTTCTTTTTAATGTCCACTCATAGGCTGGGGTAGGGAGGTGACCAAGCTGTGATGCTTCAGCTGCAGTAGTCAAGAGGTAACCCTACCAAACAGTGCAGCCAAGTTGGTGACCTATGTAAATTTCAGTACTATAGACAGAAATTCAAATCTTTAAACAGGAAAACTGCTCCTGTATATTTATTTCAACATCATAAGACCTCATAAGAGAATATATACCGTTGAGTGATCGCCTGAGTTTGGCTTCTTTTTCTCCATCATCATCTAGTCCTTCAGCCTTTAGCTTTTTCCAGTTTAGTTCATCCTTTTCTTGTATTTTCAGATCGCTGTGGAGTTCTGCCAGTTTTACAGAAGAAAGCTGGAGCTGAAAGACAGAAAAAAAAGTAATCCTGTGAGGATGTATATGTAGTTGCCACTGATAAATAGTATAGGCTTCAGGTTTATTTTTACCCCAGCGTTGCTATCCAGGGAACTACTGATCTTGAACAAGAATGCAGTCAATAAAGTCTCACCCCAACCTTCAGCTTGTTCCATTAGGCTTGAACAATAAAACTTAGAAGCTACTTGGTTACTATGTACAGCTACATCAGATTCTGTGTGCACCAGTTTTGCTGGTTGGAAGCTGACGAGTGGGTAAAAGAGGACCTAGTTGATGGAGAGTGTGATGAGTCAAGCATTATGGATTGAACTGTACATGGGTGTGCATACTGCAAAGGTTGTCATTGGAGTTTGTTATAGGGCACCCAGTGTTAGTGAGGAGGTGGAGACTCAGCTCTTTGCACAGATGGAAAGGGCTGCGACAGTAATATGGGGAAATTTAAACTACCCGGAAGATGACTGGAGTAATTGCACAAGTTTATAAACCTATTACAAGACAATTTTATGGTCCAGTTTATTGAGGCCCCGACTAGGAATGATGCTCTGCTGGACCTGGTAATCTCAAACCATGCAGAGCTTATTATCAATATTCATATAAAAGAATATCCAGGTAGAAGTGACCATAACATGATTTAATTTAATGTTAGCTGTAAACAACAAACACATATGGGTAAGATAAAAACAGTCAACTTTACGAGAGCAAATTTTCCAAGGATGAGGGCTGCTCTCCAGGACTTGGACTGGGAGGGAATATTGGCATCAATGGACACAGAACAGAAATGGAAATTCTTCAAAGTGACTGTATGTGAACTGCAAAGTATATTCCCATGGGCAAGAGGTTTAAAAGGCTGAAAAATAAAACCTATAAAATATGCATAATGTGAATAGTGGCCGTGCAAGCGAACCCCTGGGAATATTATAGAGAAGGGAAGCCACTGGCACAGAACTCAGAAGACTGCTATTATTGTTGTATTAGTGTTGACTAGTGCAAGGATTTGCAGCTTCCACAGCGATTGCTGAGGTAAGAGATGTGTACTTGCTGTATATTGGTTCAAGCTACAACTAAAATCATATTGAAACTTCAATAAGGTCTGTGATAACACCCTGGAGGGGCAAAACGCGTCAATGTAATTTCTATGTTGTAACCAGTGACGCTATTTGCCTCCGTGGAATGCATGCCGTTGAACGGCGATCGCAGAAGTTTCTCTGAGTGTTTATTGCCTCATTGCATCCTGTAAGTAGCGCTTAGTGCGCAGTCTTTTGCTTTAGCCACACAGTACTTCATCATACGAAGTCTCTGTCTCTCCTGTCAGTGGAACGTATGCTGGAAAGCACCTTGTGATCCTGTATGTATCTGTCGCTTCCTGGAGCACCTGCATTGCCAGCCTATGCTATTTGCCTAATCAGCTTTATCTGCTTGCATCGCCTCCTGTAATCTTTACATACCACCAGCTTATGTTGTCTGTTTGGCCAGCTTCACCTGCCTGCTTGCTTCAGCTGTCTGCCTTGCGAGTTCGGTCCTTAACCACTACAATACAGGGCACTTTCGCCCCCTTCCTTCCAGACCAATTTTCAGCGCTCTCGCACTTTCAATGACAATTGCGCGGTCATGCAATGCTATACCCAAATGAAATTTTTATCTTTTGTTTGCACAAATAGAGCTTTAGTTTGGTGGCATTTATTCACAACTTCGTTTTTAATTTTTTGCGATACAAGCGAAAAAATTGCGGAAATTTTGAAAAAAACAATATTTTCTCCTTTCTTTTTTAAAGAAATCCAATAAAAATCTAATTTTGTCATAAATTTAAGCCAAAATGTATTCTGCTACCTGTTTTTAGTAAAAAAAAATTCCTGCTTGCTTCATCTGTCTGCCTGTGCAGGGATGAGTGCAGATAATCATTGGCACATTTTACTGGGACATATGTGGGGACATGTGTTTTTATTATTTGGGGACATGTGTGTTTTGGGGACATGTGTTTACCGTGTTGGTGACACTAGACTGGTGATCAGTGATAAAAAAAAAAAAAAAAAAAAAAAAAAAAAAAACAACAGCTAATACTCACTGATCACCAGCCGGCTGCAGCGATCAGCTCTCCTCTCCTCAGCGACGACTACCGTGTGAGGGGAGGAGAGCCGATTGCTTAGCAACCGGCTGTTTGCTTACATCACATGATGGCTGTGATTGGACACGGCCGTCATGTGATCAGGGGGGCCAATCACAGAGCCCTCCTGCCGATCCAAGATACGCCGTGTCCGGGTGACAGTAACGTCTGCACTAAGTAACTCTGCACTAAGACTTTTTTTTTTTTTTTTTTTTTAATGTATTTTATGTTCATTTATATTTTGACATATTTTTGATGCAAATTATTTTCATGGTCACTGATATATTTCTTTCACTTGTTTGTTCTTGTATATTCACTATTGCTAGCGCTTTTTTTTTTTTTTATTTGTATGGCCTATTTTGGAGTTTTAGCACTTTTTTTCCACATTTGCAAATTAGTCACTCATTGTTTATTCACTTATTTCTTCAGCGCCGGTTTATTTTGTTTGTATGTTACCAGAATAGCTAGCCAATACAGGTGGAGGTTGCCAGTTACTACATCAGAAGTTGGCATGTTTTGTGTAAATACTTTGCCCACAAATCTTGGCAGGACCCAAACCATGTGAGTACAAACTACTAAATTTCTCTGCACTCTGATCGTCAAGTACTCTTTAGTATGCATCATGAAAATGTTCATCTTGACTGCTGTCTTAATATGATACAGAAACACAATTTTCTGTGTTTATAAAGCACAGCCTCCAGGTTGCTCTGCTTCCTCAGGTAGGGAAGACAGCCATTCTACCTCCATACAAACTTCTCAAATCCCCACTCTCAGGACCACATGTCCCAAGGTCAAGCGCATATGCACCCTGTCCATTCCTCTCTGGCTGTTACATGCCAGTGCAGGCATCATCTGACCATAGGCTTAGAGTCCTGTTTTCCAGGAGGTGTAAAAAAGGTAGGCTCCATAGGACCCTGCAGGTGAACAGAGGCACCCCAAGAAGAGGAAATCTGGGAAACATTGTCCCTCACTTAGTTCTGCAGGTGAGGGACAATTACAAGGAAGAAGAAGAAGAAGAAAGAAGAGCATAATTATATCCCCCCCATTTTGTAGACGCGATAATTTTTTGCACAAACCAATTAATATATACGTTTATTGGGATTTTTTTTTTTTTTATTACCAAAAATATTTAGCAGAATACATATTGGCCTAGACTAGAGCTGCACAATTAATCGTTAAAAAATTGCGATCTCGATTCACCCCCTCTCACGATCTATATTGCTGAGTTTGCCTATTCTGTCATATAACAAGTGGAGAGACTTATCTGCTCACTCCGCTGTCAAAAGAAAACATCTGGCCAGTCTGCCAAGTTTAGAATATGAAACATTATAACTAACTCTTCCTTCTTAGATCAAAGGGATACACTTGTTTGTAAAGAAAAAAAAAAAGTCTGGGGCAGTCTGCCAAGTTTTCAACAGCCTGTAAATGCCGGAACGTTTAACCACTTAAAGTCTAAATCTTTTAGTTAAAAAAAAAAAAAAAAAATATTTTTTTGCTAGAAAATTACTTAGAACCCCCAAACATATATATTTTAGCAGAGACCCTAGGGAATATAATGGCAATTGCTGAAATATTTTATGCCACACTGTATTTGCCCAGCGGTCTTTCAAACGCAATTTTTAGGGGAAAAATACACTTCAATGAATAAAACGAAAACACTGCGAGAATCGTGATCGGTCTTCTAAGCAAAAAATAAATAAAAAATTGTGATTCTCATTTCAGCCAGAATCGTGCAGCTCAAGCCTAGATAAAGACATTTAATATTTAAATTTTTTTTTTGGCTAGGTTTTATAGCAGGAAGCAAAAAATAGAGTTTTATTCTTTTTCCAATATTGTCATTTTTTTTTTTTTTTTTTGCTTATGGCACAAAAAAAAAAAAATAAAAAAAAAAAAAGGGGAAGATGGACAATGAACTTTGTGTACAGCATCGCACGGCCACGCAATTGTCAGTTAAAGTAACGCAGTGCTGTATCGCAAAAAAAGAAATAAAATGGACTGGTCAGTAAATCCTCCTGGGGCTAAAGTGGTTAAGGGGAAAGTTCACCTTCTCACTAAAAAACAAAAACAGTCGAGCGAACTTCAAATATTCTGGCCGTCCCACTTGACCCAAATGCATGATGGGAGCGGTCTGTACACCACAATGCACAGCCCTGGAGCGAGTATTACTGCTCACAATGACCATGGAGAAGCACATCTCAGCTGCTTCACCCCCCCCCCCCCTTCCCAGTGAGGGGCTACCCATTGGTCAGTATGGTCACAGTGAGCAGGCAATCCTTATTATTAATACTCACTCTGGGGCTGGGAAGCGTATACAGGGAGATGACATGCCTAGAATATGTTTAATGCCCATAGAACCCTACAGGAAGATTGCTCTTGAATAGGATGACAGGGTCTCTTTAATCCTATCCCAGCAGTAGTCACATGATACAGGCCATGCTAAGGTCACATGACCCTCACCCAGCTCTGCAGACACCCCTAGGACACAGGTCTATGGAGGTCACATGACCCGCACATCCTCCATAGACGGAGGTCACATGACCCGCACATCCTCCATAGACGGAGGTCACATGACCCGCACATCACTCACCCGCTGCGCCTTCTCCCAGACCTGGTTGAGCTTCTGTATGCGGAACTCCACCCCCTCCGGCCGGTTCTCATTCTTCTCCCGGGAATATCTCCCTCCTTCTCCGCCCGCCCGGGCCCCCAGCACCGACAGGGAGCACAGCAACAGCCAGCGGCACACAGCGGAGTTCATGTCTGCCGAGGAGAAGCCGGCCACTCTGCTTGTTTATTGGCCCGCTTCTGCCGCTCAACACGATCCGGATCCTCATTGGATTGGAGAAGGCAGCCGGGATCCGCCTACTCTACAGCTAACCCTATCCGCGCTGGAAGGAATTCTCACAGTCCGAGGATGATAGGCGCTTCATTTCACCAATCACATGGCTGTACTAATAATATCATCCAATATATGTAATATAATGACATATATAAAAATGAATATATATATATATACAGTGGATGTTAAAAAATAAATAATAAAAATAATAAAAAAATAAAATAAACGTCTAAAACATATACAAATAAGGAGGGTTGCACTGATACCACTTTTTTAAGGCCGAGTACAAGCACCGATACTTTGTTTCAAGTACTCGCCGATACTGATTACTTTGTTTTAATATCATGTGACAGTGGCACTAATATGCAGCACTGATGAATAAAATAAATAAAAAAAACTACTGACACAGTGCACGTGTCAGTAGTTTTTTATTTTTTATTTTATTTTAATTTTTTTACATTTTATATATATATATATATATATATATATATATATATATATATATATATATATATATATATATATATATATATATAACAATTCTTTCTTTTTGGGGGGGGGGGGGGGTGTCAGAGGTTTTCATAATTTAGTTTTTTTTACAATTTTAACTTTCTTTTTTTATCAGCCTTTTTTTTGGGGGGGGGGGGGGGGGGTAGCTTTGGTCCCCCTTCCTGCTCTGTTTTATGGCTCAGCCTAAAAAAGATGGAGGGGAGAGAATTTTGAGACTTTAAAATAGGCGTGTAGCCAACAGTCGATGTAGTGAGCATAACCATAGTATAAATGCATATGCAAGGTATATGTACATAAAAAACAACCTTTATTAAATTATCCCCAAAAAATGATATATATATATATATATATATATATATATATATATATATATATATATATATATATCATTTAATATAAAATAATGATAAATATAATAAAATACAAGTGCTTGATCGGCATATGGTTATATCGGACCAAGTTATCCTGCCTGCCCCTGAGTTCATCATTGTGAGGCTGAACTGTGACTGCATTCCTGCTGGATACCCTCTTTTTTACAAGCTTATTTAAGCTTGCCTTCCGGTAAGCGTGCATTGTAGGCGGTGGTGGATCACATTATTGGGTGCTAGTCGAATTTTTATTTCACTTCACTGGATAATCATTATACCTGTGGTTTCACTTTTACCTCACTGGACAATTATTTTATTTGCCTTCATGGATTTATCTCTTTTTGTTTTTCGGATGACTTATTGGGACTGTTAATTTTGCATATATATTCTTTAATATATACACTGTCACTTGTATTTTATTATATTTCTCATTATTTTCTATTAATGATATATATATATATATATATATATATATATATATATATATATATATATATTTTTTTTTTTTTTAATGGGTTCTTCATGGATTTTCACATTTAATAATTTTTTGGAACTTGGTTATTAAGCGCAGCTCATTCTTTCTGTTTTCCATGTTGTTATTTGTGTATATCTCACAATTTTTGAACTGCAGCTGTTTATATTTTTGTTTATAAGGTAGCGCGGTATTCCTTTTTTGTTTTCTTTTATTAAATTATCCATCGACAATTGTAGCCGATATAGAAACATGATAAAACAATTCATAGGCTCAGTACCCACAGCAATAATACAATAAACAATAATGGATGAAATAAAAAAACATTTAAACATGATAAAACCAGAAGGATTGCCACACAATATGCTCTACGTGATTGTTCAGGAGCAGGCGCAATCCAACTATCTATAAGTAGTATATATATATATATATATATATATATAGAAAAATCTGGATAGTAAAACAATATTAGTCCAGATAAGAGTGATGTCAGAACTTGATTGTGTTGTTACTCACAAAACGGCTCCTATGTCAAACACGGCACCGACAGCTAGGGCTCACTCCAGGGGTGTCCACCAGGGGAACTGAGGGGGCCATGACAATACACGACAGATTGCATTGTGACGATCATAAAGAGAGTACAGATATCCATATAGGAGTCACTAGTGGCTTAATTGACAGTCCAAACGGATTCTATAAAAATAATAAAGTATATATGTAGAAAAATGTGGAGAAGCTCGGGGGGGTACCTCGTCCTGAATTTAGATATAAAAAAACGAAGAAAGGGGGTTTTTAGCCAACCTGTCGGACTATCACGGTACCTGAACGGATGTATGTCTCAATACCAAAGATTGATTCTAAATAGTTTTATTAACACATAGTATACAAAAAACATATCATATATAAAAACAGTGAGGATCCTAGCAATCCAAAGGCATGCATATACATATCGCTTGTTGATAGATCAGAATGTTTGAACAAAACTCGCTGATTCAATGCTGGTTGACGCGTTTCGCTTAAAGCTTCTTCAGAACCAGAGCATAGCGGTTCGTGTATCTGTTGTACATATCAAGAAGACAAGGGGGTTATTTATGAGTGGATAGGCAAGTGTTATGTGTTTAAATATATATAATATTAGTCTCAATAAAGATATAAATGGTTCAGAGGGGTATATAGGAATTGCCTACCTTACACTTCTTGTTGGAAAGGTAGGAACTGGTATATGTCTACAGTGCCCAATAGTGTATCTAAAAATAAGTCTCTCAGGAGGACCGTTGAGAACTTGCCGAGTTTGGGATCTAGAGCACGCAAACAGGACAAGAGCTGCAGGTGAGAAAGAGAAGAAAAAAAAAAAAAAAAAAAAAAAAAAAAAAAAAAACCAACGAATCACTAAAGGTTCTGGGATGAAGTAAATGGGTGACCAATCCCATATAAGTATAATATAAACAAGTAAGTATGTATATCTAAAAGAAATACTCACATAAAAGGTAGGAAAAGAAAAAGTAATAATAGTGGAGCTGGGGTGTGCCAAATCGGCCAATAACAGAATGGTATTCTGCGGACAGATTTGTAATGCCGATATCCTGTAATTGATAACAGTAGTAAGGTAAGATATAAATAGAGAGACATATATGTAGATAGTGTATATATAGTTATACCAAATTGAATATATGAATTGTCAGAATCTTAATGAGTATTTAAGCCTATATATGGATAAACTACTGCTGGAGTCTCAACACAGGGAAACCGAACAGTAGTCCTCTGCAAGGGGGATTGATGTAAATCCCATAAGGCGTGCATGGAAAGTGGCCCCCAGCGTCACGCGGCACACTCATGAGGGAGTGCGTCATCACCTGATCGGTAGAGCCGATTAGGTGTGTGGCACCTATAGACATGTGCGCTGTCAATAAATTTGTTTTGTTTCGTTCCGTTTCGTATTATAATTAATCCGTATTTCGTAATTCATGTCCGAAATTTCATACGAAATACGAATTTTCGTTAAATTCGTTAACTTTTCATAACAATTACGAATATTCGTTATTATGAATTTATCAGTATGAGGGGCTCCCACCATCCCTGTGCTGACTTCCTGGGTTTTTAACTTTTAGGTTTGTTACCTTTTCGTAACAATTTACGAATGTTAATATTTGGATCCGAAATTCGTAAATGAAATTTCGTATTTCGTACAGAATTCGGAAGCATAGCAATTCGTATTTCGAATGTACGAATTTACGGAAACTAATCGCGCATGTCTAGCACACAAGGGTTAGACTCCAATAGTATTAATCGGTTCCCGACCGGCGCACGACGATATACGTTGGCAGAATGGCACGGACAGGCAGGAGGGCGTATATATAAGTCCCTCCTTAATGCTGTTCGTGCCATCGGGAGCGGCGCGCTCCCACGCCGGTCGGTACCCCCGTGAGGCCGGTCGGGACCCCCGTGAGGCCGGTCGGGACCCCCGTGAGGCCGGTCGCGGGTCCCGCGGACTCGATCGCCGCGGGGACACCCGCGATCGTCTCACGGGAAGGCTGAACGGGGAGATGCGGAAATACACAGCATCTCCCCGTTCTGCCTAGCAACTAGTGACGCCGATCTCTGCTCCCTGTGATTGGAGCAGAGATCAGCATTCACTAGCTGACAGCCACACCCCCCCCACAGTAAGAAACATACCCCTAGGCATACTTAACCCCTTCACTGCCAGTGTCATTTATACAGGAATCAATGCATTTAAATAGCATTGATTGCTGTATAAATGACAATGGTCCAAAAAATGTGTCAAAAATGTCCGATGTGTCCGCCATAATGTCGCAGTCACAATAAAAATCGCTGATCGCCGCCATTACTAATAAAAAAAAATTATTAATAAAAATGCTATAAAACTATCCCCTATCTTGTAAATGCTATAACTTCTGCGCAAACCAATCAATAATCGCTTATTGCGATTTTTTTTACCAAAAATATGTAGAAGAATACGTATCGGCCTAAACTGAGGGAAAAAAATGTTTTTTTAGATATTTTTGGGGGATATTTATTATAGCAAAAAATAAAAAAGAATGCGTTTTTTTTTTCAAAATTGTCGCTCTTGTTGTTTATAGTGCAAAAAATAAAAACCGCAGGGGTGATCAAATACCACCAAAAACAAGCTCTATTTGTGAGAAAAAAAGGACATCAATTTTGTTTGGGAGCCACGTCGCACGACCCCGCAATTGTCAGTTAAAGCGACGCAGTGCCGAATCGCAAAAAGGGGCCTGGTCCTTTGGCTGCAAATTGGTCCGGTCTGAAAGTGGTTAAACTGTCACAGCAAAAGCTCCGCCTTGTCCCCTGACATACATGTAGTCTAAACAGATGACAAGGCAAGCAGCGTAGCTTGACAACTTCTGTTTAGAAGAAACGTAATTCGTGGCAGAACAGAGCTTGTGCTGTCATCACCCACACCTGTCTGAAGCCGACACCAGTTTTTTAATATTTATGTGCATATTCTTATGGAGTTTTGTAAGCTGATATTTATTAAATATTTGACAGTATCACACTTTTGGAGTCTCATCTTTTCCTGCTGAGCCTTAATATGGAGCAGGAAGGGGGACTGAAGTGGAGTTTAATATCGGGATACCGTATTGCCAATAGATCCATGAAGCAAGATCCATGCAGCTTTACGCTATGCCAGACCACCTATAATTTGGGGTCTAACAATCTGGTAAGAGGCTGTGTGTTTAGCGGTGGTGGGCATGCTGGTCACATACCATTGGGTCTGAAGGATATGATGGACAAATTTTCTTTTCATTGAATACAAATGTTTATTGACATTTTACTACTTGTGGATTGTTTTCACTGTATTTCACAGTTTTTGGTCATCAATTATTGGTTCACACATTTATTTGTTTGAACAATTTTATATTATTATACATAGTGCAAAAATATTATGTTAATGATATTAAGCATTTGTATTTTTCATGCTTTTTGAGTGCAGCTGTTCAAATTTGGTGTTTGGTATTTTTTGGCACTAAGCATAGTTTTCATACATTCACACTACCTGTAGCAAGAGCTGCTCCATTGCCCAAAGAAATTCCCAGCTCTAGCTGACAGGAGGAGTTTGTAGGCGTTGTCCTTATGTAAGGAAGTAAAGTGGGGAGGAGAAAGAGGCAAGTTGGTGGTGTGGTCGGCAGTGGGTCATGAACAGGTCCAGGTGTATTTATGCACCATACCAACCCTGCGTTCCCTCAGGACAGGTGAACTTCAACCTGAGCTCTTATGGCAGGTCCAAGTCTACTCTTGCTATCAGCAAAGTGATGTTACTTTTTTGACTGTCTATGATCTACACATCCCAGCACTAGGTGATAACTTTCCACCAATCCTAGAATAGAGGATTGAGGACCGGGAAGTGATGCAAGAGACTGCCAAGTCACTGTATTTACACAGTTTTTAACTAATGCCGCGTACACACGATTGGAATTCCGGCCAGAAAAAGACCAATGAGAGCTTTTCATCGGAAAATGCGACCGCGTGTAGGCTCCATCGGAATTTTGCTGGCCGAATTTCCGACAGCAAAAAATTGAGAGCATGTTCTCAATTTTTCCGACGGAAAAGGTTTCTATCGGAAATTCCGATCGTCTGTAGCAATTCTGACGCGCAAAATTCCTACGCATGCTTGGAAACAATTCCACGCATGCTCGGAAGCATTGAACTTGGCTCGTTTTAGTGTTATACGTCACCGCGTTCTTGACAGTCGGAATTTGGTGTGACCGTGTGTAGGCAAGACAGTTTGAGTGGAATTCCGTCGGGAAAACCATCAGAGCTTTTTCAGACGAGAATTCCGATCGTGTGTACGCGGCATTAGAGCTACTATATTAATAAATAATTGATACTTTTATTTACTACACTATGCAGGACTACTTTCTTTACCCTTAACATATGGAGTGCATGTGGGAGAGAGCAATTTAAAGGGACCTATATTTAGGATTGCCTGGAGATTCCTGGAATAGAGCCAAGATAGAGGCTACATCAACCCGGATACTACAATTATAAGGCTTCATTATAGCGCTGTTAAGGTGAGCGTTCTGGGAGCACAGATGTGGCACAAGAAGGTGAAAGCACAAGGTTTTGGTTATATATGCACTAATATAGCACTTTAGTGGGAGAACACTACGTGTGATATATCATTCATCGCTGGAGGAATGAACTAACAGTTATTATGAACTTTATTATTTACTTTATTATTGAGTTATAGTATCTGTACTGCACGTTGTTGAATATTGATTATGTTTTGGCATTCAGAATATTTGGATTTACACACCACTGAGGATACAATATATGACACAAGTAGCCTGCGTGGCACCAATCAACACTACAATCCTAGAATAGAGCCATGCAATGGAGAGTAAAACAAGCCAGTTACCTTGTTACGTCACATTTCAAGCAGTCCTCTTATCTTTTAAAACGACTGTTAGCTTAAAAAAAAAAAACAGAAACTGTTCCCAATTTTCCTAAAATTTTTGTTCAACTTCCCATGTGCTAATTGGAGGCACTCATTGTTGCATAAGGGGAGCAGGTTTTCAGCTTGCACTCCTGTATAAAAAACAAGGAAGGATCAGAAACGTTACCTTTGCACCAGTGTCAGGTGTGGAGTGCAGTAATTCCAGATGCTTGTGGAAATCATACAAACATGCAGGGCGTTGTCGAGAGGTGGATGACGATTAAGGCAGCCATTTTTTTACAGGCCCTTTTTTTCTGCTGCCGTTGGTTGCTAAGAAGCTGTTTTTTGGACTGAACAGCATTATCAGTTGCTAGGATGCTGACAGTAGATCATTGGTTGCTAGGACATAGGTGACCAGACCTCACATCAGTGGCTCATATGGTGCACCATAACAGCCAATGATGCTATGCAGGCCGGTGACACAGGGCTGCACATGCACTGAGGAGGGAATGTCTGATTCAGACTGCCCTCAGCAGTGCCTCCCTGAGTTCTGCTAGAGGCAGCTGCCTCAGTTGTCCTCATGGGTGGCACAGCCTGGCAGGCAGATATTTCATCATTATTAGGAAGATATCTGCCCATCTATGGGTAGCCTAAAACGAGTCTTAACAGCTTGGCATTAGAAACTGTACAAAAATATTTGCTTATGCTGCATTTTTAATTCTTTCATCCTCAAATAGAAATTACAGTTTCATTGCTAATGACAGCCGTTGGCATGCTTCCCTAATCGCGTTAATTTATATCGCCAGGAGAGCGGTGGACAGATTTACAGAGTGAGTGTTTCCACCATCTTGATCTGCCAGTAAAAGCTCAGCGGTAGACCTGACCTTTCTGATCCTGGCAAGAGAGCTTTTGACATGCTGTTAGCAAGACAAATGGTGAAATTTAGTTTTATCGGCTGCCTCATGTCGTACATTTATTTTATTATTTCCCAAGCAATAAATATCTATCTTTATTACGAGTCTATAAAAGCTTTTGATTTATTTCAAGAAAAAAAACAGTTGCGCAATGTGTGTGCATTATATTTTAGATGCCATGATATTTAAGCGATATTTAAACCCTCCGTTTTTTAGCACTTTCAGCAGCTGATTTAGTCACTTACTGGGTATACAGCTTTTTTATCTTTTAATCCTTGCCTATGTTCCAATGTAAGCTAGTGCCGTGACCACTGCCCCAGTTTTCCTCTTTCAGGGTGGCTCCTTTGTCTTGCAGCATCCTATGGAGTCACCCTTGCATACAGTGACTGGAGTTGTGTCTCTCCACACTTTGTGCATTAATAGAAACACACAGCCCCATAGCCTAGGATGACAAGGCACTCCCCTGCTTCTCCCTCCTCATCCCCCTCCTTTAAGCAAGCTAAACAGGCTGACCACTTAGGCTGGGGAATGCGATGTGACCTCACTGCGCATGTGTGCCATATGGTGGAATGTGATGAACTCTCTTTTTTTGCTGCTTTTTAAGTACATTACGTTTACAGTAAATTTGGATTATGTTTACGGGGTTACACTACGTATGGCTTTTTCTTTGATGAGATGCCTATACATATCTCCCAACTTTCAAACTTGAGAAGGAGAGACACCTGAGGGACACTCTGCAGCAAAAAAGTGGGTGTGGCTGAACTTCACAGTGGGAGGGGCCTAAGCAGGGCCGGGTTAAGAACATCATGGGCCTGGTGCTGAGGATTTTGGTCGGGCCTTTTATAAATAAAAATGCAAACAATTTTTTGTTATAACAAATTAAATTAAAGAGAGAGAGGGAGGATGAGAGAGAGAGAAAAAAGGGGATGAAAGAGGTGTGAGGGGTAAGGGAGGGAGGATAAGAGAGAAAGGGGGAATGAGAGAAAGAGGATGTACATGAGCATGTGTGGGAATGATATCAACGTAGCCCGGCCAAGGCAAGTGACCGAAGGCACAGAACCCAGAAGGAAGACCGGGTGAAGATGGAAGCAACCGGGCCCCGCCGGATTGATCACAGCACAGCACTGGAGGGCTCAGTCTGACAGGTAAGTGTACCCTAATGTGCTAATATGCTGTGCATACTTGTACATTATGGCATAACCTACCTCAGGGCCTCTAAAAAGTAGTAATGTTAGAAAAGTTTACTACCACTTTAATATCACAGGAGCCTCTCAAAAATATTTTCAGGAACACTTTTTTTACAAGTGCTATATTTAGAGTAGCTGATATCCCCGATGTTCCTCTGTACATCACAATATTAATTACAAAATTAAATGAGTACTAATAATGGGGCAGAACAAATATGAGGACTGAGGTTTCCTTTAGTTGAACTAACAAAAGTGTGCCCATTCTAGAGCATTGAGGATATTCAGTATAATTTTAAAGAACAGTTTTTGTGGGTAAGAGGAATAGGGGAGGAATATGGATGGTATAAAAGTGGGAAGTATGTGCAGGTGAGGGAGAGGAATGTGGAGGGTCTAACAGTGGGCACTATGTACATGAAAGGAGTGTGGAGGGTATGGCAGAAGGCACTATGTACAGGAGAGGAGTGTGAAGGGTATGACAGTGGGCAGTATGCACAGCAGAGGAGTGTGGAGGGTATTACAGTGGGCAGTATGTACAGGAGAGGGGTGTGGAGGGTATGACAGTGGGCAGTATGTACAGGAGAGGAGTGTGAAGGGTATGACAGTGGGCAGTATGTACAGGAGAGGAGTGTGAAGGGTATGACAGTGGGCAGTATGTACAGGAGAGGAGTGTGGGGGTATGACAGAGGGTATTATGTACCGGAGAGGAGTGTGGAGGGTATGACAGTGGGCACTATGTACAGGAGAGGAGTGCGGAGGGTATGGCAGAAGGCACTATGCACAGCAGAGGAGTGTAGAGGGTATTACAGTGGGCACTAGGTATAAGAGAAGAGTGTGGAGGTTATGTCAGTAAGCAATATATACAGGAGAGGAGTGTGGAGGGGTATGACAGTGGGCACTATGTACAGGAGAGAAGTGTAGAGAGTAGGACAGTAAGCAGTAATTACAGGAGAGGAGTGTGGAGGGTATGACGGTGGGTAGTATGTACAGGAGAGGAGTGTGGAGGCTATGACAGTGGGCACTATGTATAGGAGAGGAGTATGGAGGGTATAACAGTGAGTAGTATGTACAGGAGAGGAGTGTGGAGGGTATGACAGTGGGCACTATGTATAGGAGAGGAGTATGGAGGGTATGACAGTGAGTAGTATGTATAGGAGAGGAGTGTGGAGGGTATGACAGTGGGCACTATGTATAGGAGAGAAGTGTTGGGTTATGACAGTGGGCACTATGTATAGGAGAGGAGTGTGGAGGGTATGACAGTGAGCAGTATGTACAGGAGAGGAGTGTGGAGGGTACGACAGTGGGCACTATGTACAGAAGAGATGCGTATGACAGCGGGCACTATGTAAAGGAGAGGAGTGTGTAGGATATGACAGCAGGTGCTATGTATAGGAGAGAAGTGTGGAGAGTATGACAGTGGGCAGTATGTATAGGAGAGGAGGATGAAGTAATCTGGGAAGGAAAAATGTAAAAAGGTTTGTGGAAGGATGTTTAGGGACTGCGTAGTGGTTATGCGGGCCATACATGGATTGAATTTACACCAATTAAGCAGAGACCAGCCATAGTCGATCTATGTATGGGCTAGCTGGTTTTACACAGGTCAACCTATTAACCGACTTGAGTACAACCAGCCTGTCAGGTTTTCCCCAAAACAATCAGTGCTGCCAGCTATAGTTAGCAACACTGATCATCGTATTCACTGGCAAAACACAATAAGACTGCAGGAGTTGTGACGGACCTAGCCGGGACACGGGCTGTTGGAGGGGACTGAGTGCGAGCCTGTTGCCTTGCGATTATGGCCCCTGGCATTTGGGGGAACAGTGCTCTTTGAGCGGCAAGCCTGGGACCCCTGAGCTGGTGATACTTGGATTCAGGTCCATGCTGGCCCCCCAATACACATAGAATCTGTATGTGTATTTGGAATATTAGCAAGAGACGCTAATGTCATGACTCATGAACTCCAGCCACCTGTCTGTTGTGTTAATGAATATTGTCTGGCTTGTAAGAGTATTTCACCTATTGTTGTGTGTGCTAATTAACCCTGCAATTGAATGAAGGAGCCCAGTGTTGATTAAGATAATTAGCTCATGCTAATTAGGTTAGGCTTGAGTCATCTGTCAACTGTATATAAGTGTGACATGTCAAATAAAGATTCATTCCTGATGTGCCCTACACTGGTGTTGTCTGGTGACTGGGTAAGCTAAGGGGGTCTTGGATTGTGTGGTACCGGACAGAGGAAGCAGTTACGGCGGACATCTTGGGTACGAGGTCCGTCACAATTGGCTGGCAGCGGTGGGATCGTGCTTCCTTGTCGTGAACACATCCAAACCATCACCTGGATCCAAGGCCCGCATAGCAGAGGTACAGATACGTCATCATGGAAGAGGAATTCGGAAGGAGGTTGCGAGAGATGCGGATACAGCACAGAGGATCAGTATCGGTGCAGGTCCTGCTGGGATGGTATGATTCTGTTCGCCTACAACTCTGGAAAGAAGCGCTAGCCTGTGAGCAGCGACACCAGGGAAAAGTCCTCCCCTCCATCCATGTAAGGTACTGGTCGCAGTATGAAGTGCGATTGCTGTTATTGGGGGAACAACCGAAGCAGGAGTGGACAGCGGAGTTAAGCAGGCTGATCCGGGCAGAAATGCGTTTGGACGAGAGCTACAGAGCCCTCCGGTGGTATGTAGCCCAAGTGTGCCCGTGGACAGCGGATGACAGACCCACGGAAGGCTTTGATTATAATGGCCTGGGATTGTTGTACTGGAGGCTGTCCGAGGACCCCGACTTTGGGAGTGATCTGGAGTGGCGTTTGGAGGAAATAATGGAGCACAGAGAGCAAAGATTGAACGTCTCGGAAGTGCTCTGGGCACAGGAAGATTTGGAGTTCCTGGCCGCTCAGGAATGGGAGCTGGAGATTGCCTACATACAGCTGCTAGACACTGCTCAGCAGCAGGGTGGGGCTCCCTTTGCCTGGGACTATCAGGAAATACCAGCAGACAGCTCTGAAATCCTGGCTGAAGAGTCAGCAATGTGGCATAGTAACAGAGTGCTTTGCCCACCTGCCCCCGCAGCTATGGATGCAGAGGTCTTATGGCGGATGCAGGAAGTGCTGACAACAGGGCAGAGCTCTGCTAACCTCTGCCCAGCACCGATGGCATCATCTAGGTTCCACAGACAGGTGGTGAACCTCTATCCCCAGCCATCAGTTGTAGAGACTGGGGATTTAATAGACTTTTCTGCTGAGGAAAAACAACCTCATGAGCCTCCATCAGAAGAGCTGGTATTAGGGCCAAACTTCACTGAGCTCTGCCCAGCACCAACGGCAGTATCCGTGGAGTTACAAGGAACTTCTCCAGCTGAAGCGCAGGTCCCCGGACAGAGGGTCCAAGACCTCTGCCCCACACCGGTGGCAGTTATGGAGGCTCAGGGTGAGAAGGTGGCAATCAATTCCCAGCAGCAGATACAGGGGGAGAAGGGAGAGGAGGTGTTTGTCGTCCCTCCCCAACAGTTGGCCAGGGGGAAGAAAGCGGTCTTTCCTCCCCAGCAAATATCCGTGCACCTGGGAGACAATACCAGAGACATGTCATCCCAGCGGCCAGATGAGGGAATGGAAAAGGAAGGAGCCGGCTCCCCTTCCCAATGGCAGCTACACAATTTGGGAGTGGAGGAAGCCAGCCTCCTGCCCCAACGGTTAACCAGAGCGGAGGATGTGGAGTCCCCAGCAGAAGTGCTGGCAACAGGGCAGAGTGCTACCCACCTCTGTCCAGCACCAGCAACAGCTGCGGAGTTCCAGGGAGCTGGGGCAGTCGGCCTCTCTCCCCAACAGTTAGCTGGAGGAGATGATGTAGGGAAGCTCCTACACCCACCTGAACTGCTGGCAACGGAACAGAGCGCTGCTGGCCTCTGCCCGCAACTAAAACAGGACAGATTCCCTGTAAAGGTGGATGGGAATGCAGTCTCCACCAGTATAACCCAGGGATGCTGGGCGGTCGGCCCAGATCCCCAACAGCAGGATGGAGTGAGCCCAGTCACCCTGTCTTCTCTCCAGCGGCTGAAAAGACTCCAGGGAGAAGGGCCAGTCCAGGCCTCTCCCCAGCGGCAGATATGTTCTATGAGAGAGGCAGAGGTTGGCTGGGTGAGTGCTCTGTTTGAAACAATTTGTTTGGGGTACTGTGTGGGTACAGGCATTAGAGGACTGGAACCACTGACTAACTTCGGAGTCAACCCGTTTGGGGTCTCCTCCTTTGTTAGTCTCCTGCCGAAAGGGGAGAAATGTGACGGACCTAGCCGGGACACGGGCTGTTGGAGGGGACTGAGTGCGAGCCTGTTGCCTTGCGATTATGGCCCCTGGCATTTGGGGGAACAGTGCTCTTTGAGCGGCAAGCCTGGGACCCCTGAGCTGGTGATACTTGGATTCAGGTCCATGCTGGCCCCCCAATACACATAGAATCTGTATGTGTATTTGGCATATTAGCAAGAGACGCTAATGTCATGACTCATGAACTCCAGCCACCTGTCTGTTGTGTTAATGAATATTGTCTGGCTTGTAAGAGTATTTCACCTATTGTTGTGTGTGCTAATTAACCCTGCAATTGAATGAAGGAGCCCAGTGTTGATTAAGATAATTAGCTCATGCTAATTAGGTTAGGCTTGAGTCATCTGTCAACTGTATATAAGTGTGACATGTCAAATAAAGATTCATTCCTGATGTGCCCTACACTGGTGTTGTCTGGTGACTGGGTAAGCTAAGGGGGTCTTGGATTGTGTGGTACCGGACAGAGGAAGCAGTTACGGCGGACATCTTGGGTACGAGGTCCGTCACAGGAGTGATTCGCCCATTCACAGGTCAGCAGGTGAAAGGGTGTGTGGGGACAGGCTGGGGAGAGATACTAGTCAGTGGCTGGGTAGGCACTGGTTAGTATCAGAGCCAGATACACACATGTGAGGTATCGCCGCGATCGTTAGAGCGAGAGCAATAATTCTAGCTATAGACCTTCTCTGCAACTCTAAACAAGTAACCTGCAAAAAAATGTAAAGCATCGCTTGTTACACAAAAAAAATTGTGCTAACTTTAGTGTTTTTTTATGAATGAAACAGTTTCTTTCCCAAAAAAAACTTTTGAAAAATTTCTGCGCAAATATCGTGTAACATAAAAAGTTGCAAAGGCCACCATTTTATTCCATAGTGAAAATGGAAAACAATATATATAATGCTTGAGGGTTCTGAGTAATTTTCTATAAAAAAAAAATGATGATTTTTACATGTAGGAGAGAAGTGTCAGAATTGGCCTGGGTGGCGAGGGGTTAATTACCATAAGTAATATACAAATAATTATTATAAGCACTGTGATCTCATCCTCTCAGTCTGCTTGCAGAGTGTTCCAGCTTGTATTTATATTGGCCGCTCTGTATGTAGCTTCTGACCGACTGCGCAAGCAGCCCTGTATCTCCAGAACTATAGATGATAGCAGCCCCATATTTTAACCAGTGTTGAAGTAGGTATTTAGCTACATACCCACCAAATGGGGAGTCTCTATGATCTCTGGTCGCTGAGCTACAACCCTCAAAGTCGATCTTTTTTTTTTTTTTTGATTTTTTTAAATTTATTTTTTGGGCAAATGGGCCTATCTTGAGAAAGGGGCCTGGAGCTGCAGCTCCAATAGCCCCTATGTTAATCCGGCCCTGGGCCTAAGTGGCATGGTTAGACAAAATCTAGGCTTTGGATATGTACTGGGGGCGCTTTGGGAAGAGAAAGGACTTGTCCTAGAAGATGGGGTGGGGAAGTCAGATATGTTTGGGGGGAGTAGGGGGGTTGTTTTTGGAGGGGAAAACATGTGCGGATATATGCAGGGGGTGCCTTAGCAGGGGAGTGGACTTGTGCTAGAAGGTGGGGAAGGGGGGATATGTGATGAGGGGGCACTTTGGGAGGGCAATGGACTTGTGCTAGGAGGTGGGGTGGGGAAGGGGTGGAAATGTAATAGGGGGTTCCTTTTGGGAGGGGAGAGGACTGGTGGTAAGAGGCTTTGATATCCTCCTTTGGTGGTGTGCATGAAGGTGAGGGTTGGAGGCACCGAATCACTGTGATTGTAGCTCGGTACATAATTGGAGCACGTTTGTTTTATCCAGTACTGCACTTGGTGGTTCTTTCTTCATCTAATTTTCATGTACTTCTTTAATCACCTATTATTTTATGAACTTTCCAAATTCTTTATTTATTGATATATTTATTACACTTCACTTTATATGAATGTTGTACTTATTGTTTGTGGTAGTAGTTATATTATATTTTATTGAATTTACAGTGGGTTCACATTATTATTTGACAGAGCAACACATACAGAAAGACACACAGGCATTCTCTCACATGCACATACAGACCCATACACACACACACACACACACACACACACAATCCCATGCAGGCGCGCACAAACACACACTGCAATACACACTACCATACACACACACGCACACTACTATGCACACACACACAACCATGCACACACACACACAACCATGCAAACACGCACACTACCATGCAAACACACACTACCATGCACGCAAACTACCATGCACGCACACTACCATATACACACACACATATTCAAACCCTTTCTCTGCTCACCCCTGGTCCTCTCCTCTTCCAGTCAGTGGCAAGTTGCTGAAATTCAGAGTTCCCTGACCAGCAGCAGGTGGGCGGAAATTTTGTTTTGCTGCCTGGGTTGAATGGCAAGTCCCCGCCTCCAGTCCCCACCTTCAATCAGCAGCAGGTGGGCGAGGCTTGCAGTTTCTCCATCTGCTCTGATGTTTGACAGCCCGGAGCCCGCATTCGTGAGTTCTGCTCCATGGGCGGGTTGTGGTATGCCCGGGCTCCCTGCAGGAGGGGGAGGTGCAGAGGAGCTTCCGTAGTGATTGGCGGTGTGCCCCTGTGAGATGCATGCAATAATGGAGCTGTGTATTCTGGCACTGGCTGCGGGAATTCAGCTGGATTCGTGGGACGCTGGGATTTACATGCAATTCTGGGATGGTCCCGGTGAATCCGGGACAATTGGCAGATATGCATATAACATGAGCATTCCTTCAAGTGAAGAGGAATAACCTGGAGCTGTTGGAATGATTCCCTTGCCAGCTACCATCTGCCTAATAATATGAAAGAACGCTTGTGACCTCCATAATTAGCGGTTTCTGGATTCCATTAATTGCTTATTTTTAATAGTGGTGGCAGTGAAGGAGTGTCCCAGATGATGGTTCATTGGGTGCTGGAGAACGTAAGTGGTCACAATAAGTCATTTTTACTAATTGTAGATTTTTAGCAGACTTTTATGTTGCGTACACACGAGCGGATTTTCTGTCAGAAAAATCTTGGATTGTTTTTCCGACAGAATTCCGCTCAAGCTTGGCTTGCAGACACACGGTCACAAAAAGTTTGCAGAACTTTCGACCACCAAGAACGCGGTGATGTACAACACTACGACAAGCCAAAAAAATTAAGTTCAATGCTTCCGAGCATGCGTCAAATTGTTTCCGAGCATGCGTAGGAATTTTACGCGACGGAATTGCTACAGACAATCGGAATTTCCGACCGGAACTTTTTCCACCCGAAAAATTGAGAACATGCTCGCAATCTTTAGCTGGCTGGAATTTGGCCAGCAAAAGTCAGATGGAGCATACACAAGGTTGCATTTTCCGAGCAAAAGCTCTCGTCAGTCTTTTGCTGGCCGAATTTCCGATTGTGTGTACGCGGCATTACATATTTCAAAATTAGCGTAGTAGACTTTTGCTCTCAGTTTGTTTGTTTTCCATTAATTACTGCATGTGCATATTCACTATTCTTAAAGGGATAGTGCTACATGTTTATATATGTATATCTTGCTAACTATGCCTAAACCTGCTCTCACTCCCTTTCTAAATCCAATTCTAACTACCCTGTGAAAGGAAGATGCCTATACTTACCTATTCTCAGGGCGCTCCGGTCTGGTCATGCAATCGTGCCCAATGGTGGCTTCAGTGTAGAGGAAGGACAGTCAACAACGATTGTCCCATAGTAAGCCTATGGGTGACGTCACTGCACAGGTATTTCAGCCATTGTCGGTGATCTCCCCTCTACCCTCAAGCCAACTACTGGGAAGATCACATGACCAGAGTGCAGTGCCCTCAGGATAGGGCTCATTAACACTATCCATGTTGATCTACATAGATCAACAGATGCCCATCACAAGGAATCAGAGAAAACAGTTGTCCTCTTTACTGAGACACCAGACCAGGCTCAAGAACAGCTAAATAACTTTACTAAAAACACTTCAGGAACATTACAGTAGTGAATTCAAACTCAGTTCATTCCCTATTTAGCTATCTTGTGGCTGCCCCAGCATACCTGAAAAAGTGAGAGTCCCAAAACTGGTGTTGTCAATTGCTGGTGAGTCCCTCGCAGTGGCAGATGGTTGGTGATTACATCCTTACCGATGACATGGACCTCCAGACTCTCATGCGGTCCCACTCATAATGGCCCAGAGCCTGTCCTTTTCCCTGTATAAATATCAACAGGGAAGAAGTCAGGACCCAAAAAGCCCAAGAAACCAGCAGCAAACACTTAACTCTTCCCTGGCCAGAGCAGCCTGTACTCTTGCTATAACAATACATTCCCCTTGAAGGCACCTGCCTACGCTCTGAGTTTCATTCCTGGATGCTACAGTATAGCTTCTAAGAATAGGCTTTAATTATCTTACCTAAAAATATACATACAAATTGTGTTTTTCAATAAAATGAATGGAAAAAAAATTGCATTTGTAAAGTATACATTTCACTGCCATTTGCTTTTCATTTAATGTCACAAAATAACACCTACATTCGTTATTGATCTAGTTATAACTACATTACCTTTGTTCTGCTGTAAGGCCATTTTAATACTGTAATTCATATATGTAGAGACAAGGATACACTTAGTGCAGGAACAATTCTCATATGTTCAATAGACAAAGACACCCTGTATGTCTGTAACAACAACCGATTCATGAGATTGGAAAGTGAAGCACTGCAGTGAAACTCTATGTTGGCTCAGCTAGCTGAAATTGTTCTTTGTATTATTTCAATTGTTTTTAGCACTGGGTGTGTAGAATTATAATCTGTATTATAGAAATGTTTATTGAATATAATTACTGTAAAAGCCAGCTTGATGATCACTTTTTTTTAACTTATGCTTGTAATGCTTTGTTCCCATTTGAGCACACAGGGACAATATAACTAAAGGCAAGAAAACCCTCTAAAAAAGAGAGGGATTTGACCCTTTTCCATATTTTGCTATCTGTGCCTCAATAGAAATGCATTCACTTCCTGTCCCATGGTCAAAACTGTTTTACTTTATGGGAAAATTCAGTTTTTAAATTATTTTTGAAGCACCATTCTGGGCTAAAACTATTTTTTCCCACCCACCTCTGACCCATCCTACTAGGCATTTTTCCCCTTACCCAGTGAAATCAATATATCTGGCTTCACAGTGTAAGGGGAAAAGGCCCCTTCCAATTCAGGAGACTTCTAAAATATTGTGATGTATTCTGAATGACAGTCCCCTGATATTGCCTATGTGATGAGGTCAGTTGCCTTTAGGATTCTGAGAGGACCCTACCACTGGACATCCAATAGGAAGTGTCCTGTTAAAAAGGGTAGTGGGGACCCATAGGTCCCTCCTGATGGATGTTCTCATGGAACTGGATTTGACTGCCCTGTGGGAATTGGACCTGTCTTGTCATCCGTAAGTTTAACCACCTGATTACTGTGCACTTAAACCCCCCTCGTGACCAGACCAATTTTCAGCTTTCGGCGCTGATGCACTTGGAATGACAATTGCGCGGTCATACAACACTGTACCCAAATGAAATTTTTACCATTTTTTCCCCACAAATAGAGCTTTCTTTTGGTGGTTTTTAATCACAGCTGGGGTTTTTATTTTTTGCTAAACAAACAAAAAAAGATGGAAAATTAAAAAAATATATAAAATCATGTTTAATAGTTTGTTATAAAATTTTTCAAACAGGTAATTTTTCTGCTTCATTGATATGCGCTGATGAGGCGGCACTGGTGGGCACTGATAGGCTGCACTGGTGGGCACTGATAGGCTGCACTGGTGGGCACTGATAGGCTGCACTGGTGGGGACAGATAAGTCGGTACTGATGGGCACAGCAAAGATGGCACTGATAGGTGGCACTGATAGATAGCACTGATGGGCACTGATAGGTGGCACTGATGGGCACTGATAGGTGGCACTGATGAGCACTGGTAGGGGACACTGATGAGCACTGGTAGGTGACACTGATGTGCAGCACTGACACTGTGGGCACTGACAGATGGCACTGTGGGCACTGACAGATGGCATTGTGGGCACTGACAGGTGGCACTGTTGGCACTGACAGGTGGAGCTAGTGGGCACTGGTAGGTGGCACTTTTATTTGCCAAAGGTGGGCACCATGGACCCTGGGCATATTGCAGTGAGAGGGACTGATGTCCCTCTCACTGCCGCCGGTGATCGGCTTTTTTTTTTTTTCTCCTTGCGCTGTCAGCGCGAGCAGGAAAAAAAAGCTGATTACCGGCTCTGTTATTATCACATGATCAGCTGTCATTGGCTGACAGCTGATCACGTGGTAAGGGGTCGGGATCGACCCCTTACTCGGATCTGTGATCCAGCGAGTCTCACAGACTCGCGGATCACAGAGTGCGCTGCATGCGCCCTTCAGGGGGCGCGCAGGCAGCTCGTGGCCGGGACTACGTCAATAGACGTAGTCCTGGCACATTAGATCCGCGCTGTAGCCGTCATTCGGCTATAGCGCGGATATCAGGTGGTTAAAAACCCAGCCAGCTGTGCACCCCAGAGCTCGAGAAGAGCAAATCCAGCTGCAAAACCTGGTAAATGCTTATCAAGTGCAATTCCAGGATGAAAAACATAAGCCTGAGAAGATGGGGATAATAAGACTGCCTCTTCAACCTTATATTACAGCTGCTACTGCAGCAAGAGATTCACCCCTCCCAGTGGGAGCTCAAAAAAAGTTACAAGGAGCTAGACCTGGTAACCTAGGCAAGACCTGGAAGTGAATGGTGGTTGGCTGGTGGCCAGGACTTTGTCCAGAGTTTATTGAGGCAAGGTGCTTGTCCAAATGGTCAACCTGGGGACCACCCCTGTCCAGCTACCTGCTCAACTGGTCGTTGCTGATGTGTATATAGTTCAGAATAAGTGTATTGAGATGTCCTGTTCCAGGGTGGAGGCTGCCTGTGCCTCTCTGAAGGATGCTATGACCACTCTAGAGCAGTGGTTCTCAACCCTGTCCTCAAGTACCCCTAACAGGCTGTGTTTGCAGGTTTTCCTTTATCTTGCTTAGGTGCTTTAAATCAGAGTCAATGGCTTGGTATTTTGGACAGCTAGTTTATCTAAGAGAAATTCCCAAAACATGGCCTGTTGGGGGTACTTGAGGACAGGGTTGAGAACCACTGCTCTAGAGGACTCTCTGTATCAGCAGCTGTTAGACCAACTGGCTCTATTTGTATAGGACTTCTCACTGCAACAAAAATGCCTCCTTCATCAGCTCTAAAGCCTGGTACACACAATGAGATTATCAAATGAATGATAGTTTTTTTTTTTTTCATGCTAGTCTCATATCGAAAATTAAAAGTTGTCAAGGCCTGGCCTTGAACCTGGGACCTCTGTGTCAGGGCTGGGCTCAGCCCTTCCTTCTCTGAGCTGGCCACTCAGCTGTCGGCTAATTGCCAGCTCCCATCTCTCTCCACAGTAACTCAGCTGTTGTTGATATCCTGCTCGTCAGTCCTGCCTACTTAAGCCGTCCAGTCCAGAGGAGCTTTGCCTTCACCTTGGTCAACATCACAAGAAACATCTCCTGCGCTCCTGTTTAAAGATTGGCTTTGCTGACATCCCTTCTGGCTCCGGATCCTGCCTGCTGTTCCACTACTTTGATCCCTGACTTCTGGCTTGGCTGACTATCCTTTCCGGTTACTGAACTTTGGCTATGTTTTGAATACGTTTGTTCTTTTTACTTTTATTATTAAACAATAAGTGATTTAACTGTACTTCTGTCTCGGTCTGATTTCATGGTTTCTGACACTCTGTTGTGTCTAGCAATTACTCTTTTTATCAATCTATTGGACAACTTTGCCTTGTGCCTTGACTTCTGGTAAACCCTAAACTCTTTGCTCCTCCCATGAACGTCCTGGTTTAATCTATGCCTCACATATGCCATACATATTAAATACACTGCAGCTAACTGAATCACCGGCCTGCCAGAAGTATATTAGAGAGTACACCAGGAACGGACTGCAGTGAGATCTAGCTAAACTGGATACAGTGGATACACACACATATATATATATATATATATATATATATATATATATATGAGACTGACTGTGTGTATGTATATATATATATATATATATATATATTAAATACACTGCAGCTAACTGAATCACCTGCTTGCCTGAAGTATATTAGAAAGAGTACACCAGGAATGGACTGCAGTGAGATCTAGCTTAACTGGATACAGTGGATATATATATATATATATATATATATATATATACACACACGAGACTGACTGTATATATATTAAATACACTGCAGCTAACTGAATTGCCTGCCTGCTGAATCCAAATGAAATGACACTCTGTCTCAGTCAATGCCAGCCACACACTACACAGGGCCGATGTGCAGACGGCCTTATATAGTGTGGGCCGTGGACTTGAGCCATATTTGGCCAAAGGCACCCTGCCTTTGGGCAATCATGGCTCTTTTTGCTGAAGGCGTTGTGATTGGCCAAAGCATGCGGGTCATAGTGCATGCTTGGCCAATCATCAGACAGCAATGTGGGGTGCATTATGGGGCATGGCGCGCCGCTCGAATTTGGCGTGAACGCCCCATAATGTTCGTATTTCGACGAATGCTTCGAGTCGAACTTATGTTCGACCAGAACATAAAGCTCATCCCTAATGAGGATATTAGCTGTCAATTTAAGGGCCTGTGTTGACACTGCTGACTGCTTCGCCCTGAATAAAGTCAATGAGGATGACAAAGCTACTTAAGGATGCAGCATAGAAGAACGTCAAATCCAGAACAAATGCACCTGTCAATGAACTGATTTCAGAGGTAAGCAGAATGCACCTGAATGCACACTGCATTTGCCCTTTGATACAAGTCCAGCAAAAGTCAGATATACTAGTCTGCTAGCTTCCCATTAATGTAAAAGTCAGCATTTCCATTTTAATCAGTGCTGAACATCCCTAAACTCGAGCTGAAGGTCAGGGTGTCAAGGAAACTGAATCTTGTAGAAAACTTTCCAAAATCTTAGAAAGCTTCCTGCACACACTTCTCTGAATCTGGTGTGTACAAGGCCTAAAGCCCCATACACACGGTCGGACTTTTTCATGGATTCTGTCCGATCAGACAAGGTTGTTGAAAAATCAGACCGTGTGTATGCACCATCGGACAGTGTTCGTCGGTTTGACCGACGGACAAAGTCTTATCTCCTGCTGGAAATCTTTGCCGTCAACACGGTCCGATCACACCAAATCCGATCGTGTGTACGGTTGTCCGACCGGACAAAGTGCCACGCATGCTCAGATCACATTACAAGACCAAAGCTATTGGCTACTAGCCTCTACGTAGTCCCGTCGTAGGCACCAAACGTCACCACATTCAGAATGATCGGATTTTCCGACAACTTTGTCCGACCGTGTGTACGCAAAACCAACATCGGACAAAGTATGACGGACATGGTCCGACGGACCTGGTCCGCGGATTGTCCGACTGTGTGTATGGGGCTTTAGACATTTTAGAGGCATTTTACAACATTTTGTACAAAACATATTCCATTCATATCCCTAGTTGTATATTCACTGAATATCCTGTAATTTATTAAGTCTGTTGCTTGTTGAATCATTAAAGTATACTGTAACTAAAGGCAAAATGTTTTTTAAAGTTTTGAGTGGAGAGGGATTAGAACACCTGTCAGTTTGCATTGCTGTCTGTGCCCCCATTAAGGACGTGCTAACTAGGGATGACCCCCCCCCCCCCGTTTGGGTCGCAGCAGAACATGTAAACAGGCAAAAAGATTGTTCGAACGCGCAAACACTGTTAAAGTCTATGGGAGACGAACATGAATAATCAAAAGTGCTAATTTTAAAGGCTTATATGCAATGTATTGTGATAAAAAGTGTTTGGGGACCTGGGTCCTGCCCCAGGGGGCATGTATCAATGAAAAAAAAAAAGTTTAAAAAAAAATTCCATACCAGGCCCTTCAGGTCTGGTATGGATATTAAGGGGAACCCTGCGCCAAAATAAAAAAAAATGGGGGACCCCCAGATCCCGGCCTCCCCCCCTGTGTGAAGTGGTAACGGGGTACAAATGTACCCCAACCATTTCACAAAAAAAGTGTCAAAATGGTACAAAAGACAAGACACAACTTGGGACAAGTCATTTATTAAAAAAAAAGAAAAAATGTCCCACGAAGTCCATTTATCTTCTTCTCTCTCTCTGCCGACGGACCGCAAAAAAAAAAAACATTTACATAACCGGGTGGCCCCGCTCCCTCTGACGCCCCGGGAAAGCCATAGGGAAGTCCCCGTGCATCAGAGGGGGGCAGGGTCACCCAGGAACGTCACTGTGTGGCCCTGCCCTGCGGGGACGCGTCATACGGAGAGAGAGAAGAAGATGAATGGACTTCGTGGGACATTTATATATATATTTTTTTAATAAAGGACTTGTCCCAAGTTGGGTCTTGTCTTTTGTACCATTTTGACACTTTTTTTGTGAAATGGCAGGGGTACATTTGTACCCCGTCACCACCATTTCACACAGGGGGAGGCCGGGGTCCCCTTGTTAAAGGGAGCTTCCAGATTCCGATAAGCCCCCTGCCCACAGACCCCCACAACCACCGGGCAAGGGTTGTGGGGATGAGGCCCTTGTCCCCATCAACATGGGGACAAGATGCTTTGGGGGGGGCTACCCCAAAGCACCCCCCCAATGTTGAGGGCATGTGGCCTGGTACGGTTCAGGAGGGGGGGCCCTCTCTAGTCCCCCCTCTTTTCTTGCGGCCTGCCAGGTTGCGCGCTCGGATAAGTGTCTGGTATGGATTTTTGGGGGGAACCCCACGCCATTTTTTTTTACATTTTGGTGTGGGGTTCCCCTTAAAATCCATACCAAACTTGAAGGGCTTGGTATGGAATTTGGGGGGACCCCCACGCAACTTATTTTTTTTAAATTTTGGTTCGGGGTTCCCCTTAATATTCATTCCAGACCCAAAGGGCCTGGTAATGGACTGGGGGAATCCCATGCCGTTTTTTTTCAATGACTTTTATCTGTATTGCTGGGACCAACAATTCATTACAACCGGGAGTACTTTTAAACTACTTTTTTTCCTTTAGAAATTTCATTTTGTGCAGGGACTGTTCTAAACACGGGAAAAATATGCCACGGCATACTATAGACACCCCCCAGGTAAGAAATTTAAAGAAATATTTCACTTTTATTGTTTCACTTTAAGCATTATTAAAATCACGGCTCCCGAAAAAACTGCCGTTTTTAAAACTTTTTTTTGCATACATGTCCCCTGGGGCAGGCCAGGTCCCCAAACACTTTTTATGACAATACCATGCATATAAGCCTTTAAAATTAGCACTTTTGATTTTTCCCATAGACTCTTAAAGGGTGTTCCGCGGCTTTCAAATTTGCCGCAAACACCCCAAATTGTTATCTATATTCGGCGAACAGGCGAACGCCTGATGTTCTCATCCCTAGTGCTAACACTACGGCATCATAATATCTTTTTATATATGGTGCAGCTAATCTCCCATGTGTTTTATCCTTATGCTGCGTACACACGATCGCACATTCCGACAACAAAATCCATGGGATTTTTTCCATTGGATGTTGGCTCAAACTTGTCTTGCATACACACAGTCGCACAAAGTTGTTGGAATTTCCGAAACTCAAGAACGCGGTGACGTACAACGCGTACGACGGGGCTAGTAAAGGGAAGTTCGATAGCAAGTGCGCCACCTTTTGGGCTCCTTCTGCTAATCTCGTGTTAGTAGAAGTTTGGTGAGAGACGATTTGGGCTTTTCAGACTCGTGCTTTTCAGTCTATTACTGCTCTTCAGTTTGTGCTTGTGGGTTTGTATCTGGTTTTCAGTGCGTGCCTTTTTCTTCAATAGTGCAAATTAATTTCTTTGATACATGAGGTGACAATCTCTTCTTCAGCGAACTATTATGTTGTGGGCCTGCTACACACACACCTTGTTTTTGTTGTTAATGTATGTAATGCATTACTGAGAAAAATATTCATCATTTTCAGGACCATAAATGAAATTTGGGGAGTCATGAAAATGGCGTGATTGTGGCAAATTATAAAGAACTGTGGGTGTTACTTACTAAAGGCAAATCCACTTTGCAATACAAGTGCACTGCAAAAGTGCACCACTTGAAACTACACTGAAAGTGCACTTGTAGTGCAAAGTGGATTTGCCTTTAGTAAATAACCCCCATTGTCACTGTAAACACCAACCTTTACTCCAAAAACTGCATTTTTACTTTTTACTCAAAGCACATTCCTTTAGAAAAGGATTTTTGAACAAACCAGAATCTTTGGTGTATAACATTATTTTTTGTCACATTAATTATAAATAGCCTTTTTTGGTTAAACAGGCATGTTTCAAAACATAGCATACACAACTCAGGAACTTACAAAGCTCAACTTTGATAAAGTGAAGGCAATATCAGACATTAGTATGTCAAAACTGTGTTTATATTGCCTTCATCATATGGGGTGATGTCACCCCTGTAAAAGCCAAAATTTGAAGATGCACACAAATTGAGAGTCAAAAGGGTGATTTCCCTCCAGATACCATGCCTAATGTTAACATGTCCTAGCTCCCATCATGGGGGATCAATTGATGTGTTTTGGGGGTGCAACCTCTTCCTCTCACTTAATTGAGTTGGGAGGAAGAGGTTGCACCCACAAAACGCATCCATTGATATCCCGTGATGGCAGATAGCACATGTTGACACACTGTGTGCGTCTTCAAAATTTAGCTTTGAAAATACTTTAAAACTATTTTTTAAAATCAAAAATAAACGATAAAAAAGGGTTACATTTTTGGGGGTTTTAGATTCTCCCTAAAACATCAATGATGTTCTTAATTTTTTGTTGAACATCATTGATGTTTTTCCTTTAGATTGCACCCCATTATTTTCCCGATGAGGATCTGGGCACTTTCACTTGTGCAATGACATTCTTCTTCCACAATATCCACATCACCTAAAAAATAAAAAATAAATAAAACACACACCATGTATTAAAAATATGCAGGCATCCATCTATCTAGCTGTGGTCTCAGACACTCACCTGTTACAATTTCGCCCACTTCCAAAACTTCTCCCTCCTCATCCTCTGCTTGTGTTTTGGTGACTTCCCCTTCTTTAGGAGGTTGTGGGTTCCTGGTGTCCTCAGACGTCCCGAGTCTTTTCTCCCCTATGTGAATAAAAAAAAGGTATACTTAGCACACATATATTTGAGGCTAGAAATAGGAATATGAAACATTTCTTAGAAGTGTCGTCCAATTGTGTGTTTTGGCAGAGTTCCAAGCTGAAAACATTTTTATTTCCTTTCCAATGCTGGAAAACTAACCTTTTTTGGACAAGTTTCACACATGGAGACACCCCTAGTATCCACTGGAGCACTTGTGTGGGACACACTAAAAAGTTTGTTCTGGTCTCCCACACTAGTTTTCCTGCGTCCAGATGTGTCCTCTCCTTACACTGAATCAAGTGTGCATTTCATTCTGGTTACAAACCCATCTAGACAACAAACTTCTTTTAATACAAATAGGCATGAACAAATGTAGTTAACCTGCATCTGCCCAAAAGATTGTATTTTAGTGGGCGAAAGAACAATGTTTCCTACGACCGATTAATGTGCCCATGACCATGAAAGTGGGTGGCCTGAGGAGTACATATCTTAGGGAGCGCAAGTACAGGGAGCTGCCCTGTCTGTGGCAGGTGAAACATCCACAAGATAATAACAGGAGCAGCAGCAGATGACATTTATGTCCCCTATTTAAAAACAAAAATTGGTGGCCTGAGGAGTACATATCTTAGGGAGCGCAAGAAGGTCCAGGATTCCCAGAGATCAGGAGCAGCAACAGATGACATTTATGTCCCCAGGCTGTGGTACTATGAGAGACTGCATTTTCTGTCAGACCAGACTGAAGTCAGGCCATCACTCTCCACTCTTCCTTCCACCCTTCCTTCCACGCTTCCTTCCATCTCAGCTGAGGCTTCCGACGCCCAACCTGGGCCTTCCAGCCAGGAAGAAGTGGAGGAGCCCAGCTTGAGCCAGGTATAGCATTGTTCAACATTGACAGTCCTTGTCAAAAAATGAATGATGTTAACTAGATGTTATTATTGATCACTAATTGCTAATTTAATAAAGTGTTTTACATATCAATAGACAGTAGTGGCCAAAAATGATTGTGACAAGAATGAAAAATGCTGGGGTCAGAATGATAGTCTTTTCTATTTGTTAACATTCAATTTGCAACAGTCATGAGCTGAAAATTGTGTGATTGATGAACAAATAACTAAAACTATGTCCCTTTTTCATACACAGGATACCTCAGCCAGGAGTAGGACATGGAATATGGCAGCCAGGAGGTGGCTGTGGAATGTGGCAGCCAGGAGGTGGCGGGGAAGTGTCAGCCAGGAGGTGGCGGGGGAAGTGTCAGCCAGGAGGTAGCGGGGGAAGTGTCAGCCAGGAGGTGGCCGGGCCCAGTAGCCTGACAGAATCACAAGTCCCTCCCCTCCACCTTTCACCAAAAAGGCCCAGGAAGGGGAGGAACGTGGAAGAGTCAGCGCTAAGGCTAATTGGGGAGGCTTCTGCGGCCCTCAGAACCACCCCCACTCTTCAAGAGGCCTTTGCCTCCATGGCTGCATGCAAAATGCAGGAAATGGAGGAGGGTAAACGCCTCTTGTGTAAAGAAAATCATGTACCTCACACTAAATAAGGGTTTTTCACAAACAAAACCCACCTGTGTGAGTTGGACCATCCTCCTCCTCCTCCTGCCACACCTCCAACACCACAGCCAAAGCCTGGATATAAGCCTGGAAGGAAGAGTGGAAGGAAGACAAGAAAGTGATTGCCTGGGTTTAGTCTGGTCTGACAAAAGATGCAGGCTCTTGTATGACCACAGCCTGGGGACAAATATGTCATCTGTTGCTGTTCCTGTTCTCTTGGACTTCTGGACCAGATTGTACTCCCTTATATATATGGACTCCTCAGGCCCCCAATTTTTACCTTTAAATAATTTAAAAATATGTGATGGATCAGAACACAATAGTCTAAGTTGGTGAAGTAAAATTAGTTTTTTTTAAAAATTATATGTGATGGATCAGAACACAATTCTAAGTTGGTGAAGTAAAATTAGAAAAATATATACATAAAACTATTTTTCAGAAATCAAAAACTGATAATTGGCATGTGCGTATGTATTCACCCCCTTTTTTTATGAAGCCCATAAAAAGCTCTGGTGCAACCAATTACCTTCAGAAGTCACATAATTAGTGAAATGATGTCCACCTGTGTGCAATCTAAGTGTCATGATCTGTCATTACATATACACACACCTTTGTGAAAGGCCCCAGAGGCTGCAACACTTAAGCAAGAGGCACCACTAACCAAACAATGCCATGAAGACCAAGGAACTCTCCAAACAAGTAAGGGACAATGTTGTTGAGAAGTACAAGTCAGGGTTAGGTTATAACCAAAATATCCAAATCTTTGATGATCCCTAGGAGCAAATCTATCATAACCAAATGGAAAGAACATGGCACAACAGCAAACCTGCCAAGAGATGGCCGCACACCAAAACTCACAGACCGGGCAAGGAGGGCATTAATCAGAGAGGCAGCACAGAGACCTAAGGTAACCTGGAGGAGCTGCAGAGTTCCACAGCAGAGACTGGAGTATCTGTACATAGGACGACAATAAGCCGTACGCTCCATAGAGTTGGGCTTTATGGCAGAGTGGCAAGAAGAAAGCCATTACTTTCAGCAAAAAACAAAATGGCACGTTTTGAGTTTGCGAAAAGGCATGTGGGAGACTCCCAAAATGTATGGAGGAAGGTGCTCTGGTCTGATGAGACTAAAATTGAACTTTTTGTCCATCAAAGAAAAAGCTATGTCTGGCGCAAACCCAACACATCACATCACCCAAAGAACACCATCCCCACAGTGAAACATGGTGGTGGCAGCATCATGCTATGGGGATGTTTTTCAGCAGTCGGGACTTGGGAAACTGGTCAGAGTTGAGGGAAAGATGGATGGTGCTAAATACCAGGATATTCTTGAGCAAAACCTGTACCAATCTGTGTGTGATTTGAGGCTAGGACGGAGGTTCACCTTCCAGCAGGACAAGGACCCCAAACACACTGCTAAAGCAACACTTGAGTGGTTTAAGGGGAAACATGGCCTAGTCAAAGCCCAGACCTTAATCCAATAGAAAATATGTGGTCAGACTTAAAGATTGCTGTTCACAAGCGCAAACCATCCAACTTGAAGGAGCTGGAGCAGTTTTGCAAGGAGGAATGGGCAAAAATGCCAGTGGTAAGATGTGGCAAGCTCATAGAGACTTATCCAAAGTGACTTGGAACTGTGATAGCCACAAAAGGTGGCTCTACAAAGTATTGATTTTAGGGGGGTGAATAGTTATGCACATTGACTTTCTGTTATTTTGTCCTATTTGATGTTTGCTTCACAATAAAATAAAATAACATTTTCAAAGTTGTGGGCATGTTCTGTAAATTAAAAGATGCAAATCCTCAAACAATCCATGTTAATTCCAGGTTGTGAAGCAACAAAACACAAAAAAATGCCAAGGGGGTGAATACTTTTGCAAGGCACTGTACATTTCTAAAATACAAAGTCAAATTAACAAGAGACACCAACACCAAACAACCTCCTTGAGGTTAAAAAATACAAGATAATAATGGTGTTGTGGTAACTTGACACACAAAACCCACAAAAAAAATTAGGGAGATCACCAAAAAAAATATAAATAAAATAAAAACAGAAGATCTTGATTAAAAAAAAAACAACCAAAAAAAAAATTCACTATAAAAACCTAAAAAAATGTATTCTTCTGGAGATCTGACGAAAATGAAAAAAAATGTTATTCATGAAATCACGAGAAATAATAAAGAAATCAGTTTGTGAGAACTATGTGTGAATATGAGCAGCAAAACAACTTCATTCTTCTAGCATTATAAAGAAGAAGAGAATGCGCTGCATTTCAGAATTTGCAGCGTGACGAATGTACTATCTCCATTACGAAGGGTAGTTTTACCAGACCGAGCGCTTCCATCTCGTAATTTATTCTGAGCATGCGTGGCACTTTGTACGTCGGAATTGTGTACACACGATCGTAATTTGCGCAACAGATTTTGTTGTCGGAAAATTTGAGAACCAGATCTCAAATTTTGTGTGACGGAAATTCCGATGGAAACTGTCAGATAGAGCCTACACACGGTTAGAATTTCCGACAAAAGGCTTCCATCGAACATTTTCCGTCGGAAAATCCGACCGTGTGCACGAGGCATTACTCAACACTGTGTGCTGTATCCTCTGTTTATTATTCTGCCATATGAACCTTACTATCATTCCTTTTAATACTTTAAAATATGTCTGGGGTAATGTTATTGGGATTATCTGAAACTTATATAATATTTTTGGGATTATTACCATCTTTGTTTATCCGACCTATCCAAGAGAGTGATCTTATAGCTATTTTTTTAAGTTCCGTCTTGATCTCGTTTAATAATGGGATATAGTTTGCTTGATATAATTTCCCTATAGAAGGAGTTACTTTTATTCCGAGATAATTTAAATCCGTTTCCCCCATGTAAAAGGGAACTCTCCCTGCAAAGCTTGTTCTTTCTTACTTATACTTATATTTAATATCTCTGACTTTGTCAGGTTAATCTTCAGGTTAGAGAGTTCTCCATATTTTTTAAATTCCTTTGTTAGATTTGGTAGTGAAATTCTGGGATTAGACACATAGCACAGGATATCATCTGCATATGCTGCTACCTTCTGTTCCTTTTCCCCGATCTTCACTCTTCTTATGTCTACAATGTTTTGTATAGTTACCAGTAATGGTGCTTTTGATTCTAAAGGGGAGCGACAGGCTTCCATTTATTTTCACTGAGGCCGTAGAGCGGTTGTATAGAGCTTTAATCCACCCAACCATCCTAGGGCCTTTTCCAATATTCTCTATTGTTTTTATCATAAATTAACTATCATAACATAAAATAACTCCCCAATCTACTCTGTCAAACTCATTTTCTGCCTCTAGTGACAGAAATAGAGCGTGGACTTTTCCACTTTTCAATTTATGTAGCAGGAGCAATGTTCTTATACCATTGTCTGATCTGCATGGACCCAATCTGACATTAGTTTTTTTAATCTGGTGGCTAAGACCTTAACGTATATTTTTGTATCTACGTTCAGAAGTGCTATCGGTCTATAGCTGGAGCACAGGGTTGCATCTTTCTATTCTTTAAGTATTACTGAAATATGTGCTAACAGCAATTCTCTCCTCATATCCCCCCCCCCCCCCCTTTGCCTACTCCATTTATTTACTTACATAATTTTGGTAATTAAAGACAAAATATAATAGTGGGACTTTAAATGAGGCAATGGCTAAAATAGACCATTGTCTCCATCCCTATCAGTTATAAAGAAGAGGGAATGAAAGGGAAAGAAGGGGAGGGAAGAAGGGGGGGGGAGTACAATTAGGATGAAAGATAACATTGGGACTGTAAATGAGATGACGGCTGGTAATAGATACCATGGTCTCCATCCCTACTTGTAGAAAAAAGGAGGGGGGTGGGAAAGGGGAAAGGATAAAAAAAGGGATTGTGGGACTTTATGTGAAACACACCACTGGAATACATTGAATCAATTTGTGAATAGAAAAATCATTTATTGGATACACTTGAGCATATTAAGCAATGAAATACATCACAGTGGCTATCAAACAAAATATAATGAACATGATTGGTAAATCACATAATGAATCACATAATAATGGAATAATTATAATAATTACATAATATGCATCATAGTGTTCAAAATGTCGCTAAATAATGAAATAGACTAAATTGTCTAAACAAACATGATTAACATGGTAATGTACAGTCATGGTATTAAAAAATGTATTCATGATTCTCAAAGGTAAAAGGTAAAAATCGCACAATGTTGCAAAGTTACTGTGACATAGCATCAGTAAAAATCTTGAAGCGTGGATAAGCTTCCACTCATCAGGAGCAAGTAAAGCCTGGGTATATCTGTAATAGAGTATAAATTTACTATGTAATAATTGGTTAGTATAACAGAAAGAGGGGAACAGAAAATATAATCCCAGCACTCTTACTAATGGGTAGATCTTTGATAAAAAATCGTAATTGGTACTGATGATGATAACGGCTGGGAGTACTGTGGGAACATGATCCCCAGGGGGAGCTTAGGTCGTGGTGCTGCGGCGATAGCCCAGCAAGAACCAGCAGTTTTGATACTAATTGCTCTTTAAACTTTTTATAATACCCTATAATAAAGCCGTATGTGCGTGCCCTCCTGTCGTACTGCATATAGTGCATAGTAACTTTGAAATGCCCGGGCTATTTCTGTTGTCAAATTTACTATTGCCCCTTTTTTATTTTTCACTTTCCCTATGAAGTTAATTTATTTTTTTATTTTTTTATTTTCTTGCTAAATATTTTCCAGGTTTATTTCCCCATTGGTATCTTTTTTAGCCACTCTATTAAATACCCTTCTTGTTTCTTGCATCATTAGTTCTTTCAGCTCTTCTCTTTTTAATATTAACTCCCATTGTATCCCTATAGCCATCTTCTTTTTATGCAGTTGTTCAAACTTCTGTATCTCTGTTATTAACCTATACATATTCCTTGCCCTTTCCCTTTTTTTCCTTCAAAATGCCTCTAACATAGGCTTTATAGGCATCCCAAATTGTAGCTTCAGTTACTCCTGGGTTTTCATTAAGCTGGAAATACTGCTCTAGTTCTTTTTTTAATTTTATCTTCTACTTCTTTGTCCTGTAGTAATTCTTCATTCAACCTCCAGGTGTTCATCTGATTTCTACTTCCTGTTATTTTTAGTTTGATCGTTACTGGGGCATAATCAGATATTGTCGTTGTTTCTATAGCTGAACCCACCGCCGACTCTAACAGCCTGTGTTCCACCATTATGTAATCTAATCTTGAGTACGTCCCGCGCACTGGGAAATAGAAAGTATAATCTCTTATCCCAGGATGTTGAGTCCTCCAAACATCTACTAGCTGACATTGATGTCATTTTTTTATTACTCTCCTAAGTTGCTGTTTACCGGTCCCCAGTGCCTGCGATGTACTATCTACTCTTGAGTCTCCATCCTATGTAATATAAAAGGACAGAGGTCCTGGGTCCCCAGAGCACAGGAACTATTGAAGAAGAAGAAGAGGATTGCTGAGACCTGTTGTCTCCTACAGGGACCCTGACTTGTCGGGACATTGTAATGATGGACACTACCACTCTGAATCTTATGGATTTTACCCTTAAGGACTGTGTACAGGTATGCTGGGCAGCAACCATTAGTGTTATTTAGGGAAAGGATGTGCTGCCCTGTTGTAAGTTGTTATGCCAAGTTTATAGTATGGGTAACACCACTACAAATGGTTAACTTGCAAGGTAAAGAAGAAAAGGTAGATTCCATGGGTAACTGAAGAGAAGAACACGCTAAAAGCAACCAGTCATTTAGCATACCAGGTTAGGTGACAGGTCCTCTGGTAGCAAGCGGGTCGGTGCTCTGACTCTCTCCCTAGCTGTCTTCCACAGGTTTCTTGAAACGTCCATCTAGGCAGACCAAATCACCTAATCATAAAATGATACTAGGTTATTCTTCACTATTCTTCACTACAGCATACAACATACAACATACATTTATTACATCACCTTGTACCAATAATTACGTAACGCTTTGCCCCACCCCCTAAGTGCAGCCTATCCTGTCCTCTACTTACCTCTGCCACTGTGTCAGCAATCTTTACCATGCAGCTTTGCTCTAACTTGACTCTTCTTCGGTAAGTGCCTTTGCCAGGTCTTCTTTGACCTGTGCATGGATGCTATGGCCCTATTCATTCTTATAGGGACCCATTTTTACAGCAACCTCTAGTGGTCCTGCAGAGTATGGATTTCCCTCTAGGAATTATTGGGGCAGCGTCATACACGCACAGGACAAAGAAGACCTGGTGAGGACATTTTCTACTCCAAACAAGGCTCCACAGTGAAGATCATTGGAACAGAGCCCCACTGGGCTACTCTTAGGAAGGTGGTGCCATGACTTAAAAGAAAATGTGTTCCAAAAGTACAGTTGGCCTTTAAAAAAAATTGCATCAAAATAAAATTGACCAAAAAACATTCTCTATAAAGAGAAGCTGCCTTCACAAGTGATTAAACTTCATTTTATGTCATGGCTTCCATGTCAGGCAACCCTATGCAGAACTCCTTCCCTGGTGTCTACAGGTGAAAATGTATTTTTGTTTCTTCTATTTGCTCCTAGTAACATTTATAAAGGAGTTGTCTAGTTTGCTCTGCTCCAAAATTAAATGTCTTGTTGCTTTTCATTTTGCGTTTGGATTTTATTAAGCCAAGATAACAAAACTACAGTAATGTTCATGTCTGCTCATGTATCACAAGTTTAATCAAATAACACTGGCACAGATGGGGTATCTTGTAAATGTTCCACACTTAAAGCTGCAAATTAGCTTATGTGACGATAACTCAATTCCTGCTGGGAGGCCGGATTTGAAACTGCAAGCAGTAGAGTGCAGCTTGGAACAGCTAACTATCATCTGATATTGGCTTGGGTGACAGGCCTTGTTCAAACTGGTTTGCCTAATGAAGGGCATACAGAAAAAGAAAAGCATTATTACAAGCCAGAATTGTACTACTCTTTATATACATTTTCATATATGGTTAAACACCAGCCTCTCTCCCTGAGGTTTTTCCAGTTTTAGCGATGTCTTTCGCCATTACATTTTTTTAGGTTTTGTAATCTACCCTAATGTTTTTTGGGGACAAATAGAGCTTTCATTTGGTAGCACATTTGGTAACATAATTTTATTTCTTTGTTTTTTTATTGGGAATAAATAGTAAAAAAAAAATACAAAATGAATCAAAATCCTGATTCGATTTATTTTACTCCAGAATGGTATTTCTAGAGGTCCTTTTTTCATTTCCAGTTAAAAGTTTTAGTTAAAACAAACAAACAAATAAACAAAAACAAAAAAAAAAAACACCCAAAAAACAAAACAGTAGTGCTTAAAGTAGATCTATAGGCAACACTTTTCTTTCTTCATTTTGGATAGAGCAAGGGAGGGCTATAACCCCTGTAAGATTTTTTTTGCCATCTGGGTTCCCTTTACTTCCTGTACCATGGCCAAACAGGAAGTGAGAGGAAATCCCTGCAAGTTAGGGAAATTCCTAGGGGACCCCCAGATCACCTGAACAAATGTCCCTATTGGAAGATTTTCCCTCAATTACTTTTCTGGGGAAGACCCACAATTTCGGATTTTCTTTTACTTTCATTGATAATGGAAAAGTAGAGAGGGTAAATCTCTTTAACAGGGACACAGACAGCAATAAAAACTGAGAAGCATTCTAAACTCTCTGCACTCTATCCAAAACTAAAAAAATAGTTTTGTCTTTAGTTATACTTTAAATTTATAACAGCACTTACAGTATATATCAATTCCCTACAATTCCTATTTCTCCTCATGTGGCTATAGTGTGACTTTATTGTTAACCAGTTTAGAAAACTGTTTGATATAAGGCTTACGATTTTATACTTGCTGTTTCCTTGTCCAACTCTGACCAGCAACTTTATGATTGGAGTTCTAATAACCACATGAGATTGAATGATTTTTCATCATTTCTCAATGTCTCGGGTTTATATTCACACATACAAGTATATCCCTTTCTGTCCTGTACTATCTGTAGTATTTGTATTTTGACCAACAACAAAAATCAAAAAAAATATATTGTAAAAAAAAAAAAAAAAAAAATCCCAATGCAACATTCACAAAATTTGTGCAACTCCATATATTTCCTGGAGAATATAATCAATAAAGTCTGTTGATTAAAATTAAATCACATTAGTGAGACTTTTATCTTACATAGCTCAATTGTAAAGCTCAAAATTAACATAACAGGTTTGCGAATACTACCTTATACAAATTCTTATAACATTGCGTTCACATCTGTGAGCATTTGATGCTTATGCAGTAAAACAAATGTCATCCAGATCAGCTGATATAATGTTTGAAACCTAGGAATTCATTTTGGGAAGGAATATTTTTGTTTATTTTTAAGATTTATGTACTGTATATATCTGCTTTTCATATACATAGGAAAACAATAAACCTGCGCTTACAGTATTAGGATAATGTATAGAAAAGCAGCTGACACAATTCACTGGTGGTGAATACTGGCATAGAAACATAGAAAAGTGCAGCACTAAAAACTAACAGAAAGTCCTTGACAGGAAATTCAACAGAAGGAGTCCAATAGGTGTAGGGTCCAAAATAAAAAAATTTGGTGAGAGATCCTCCACCGGCAGATGTACACACGCTGACTCTTACCATCTGGAGTGGACCACATACAGTGATCAAATGCGCTTGTTACAGAATCCAATATATCGAACAGCAGCACTCTTCCACTCTTAAGCATATTCCACTTCACATGACCCTCAATAGATATAATGTTCCAACATAGATAAAAAGACCCTTCATAGTGTAGTACGTTCAGTATAAAATGTATTAAAATCCAGAAAACTCACTCACCAAATAGTAAGATAAAATCTCATATGAAAACACGCCGCTCTAGGCAAAGATCTCGCCGGCGCAAACAGGTGCTGGCTCTGCAGATAATCAGGAAACAACAGAGTGCCGCACTCTGATGCAACACCTTTATTGTGTCAATAAAGTAAAATCCAGTCCAGGCATGACTAAGCACCCATTAGTGGTGTGAAACGTGTTAGCCCTTATACCTCTGTACTGTATGTATTTTACTTTATTGACAAAATAAAGGTGTTGCATCGGAGTGTGGCCATCCAGCATTTCTTAATTTCCTAAGATAAAATCTCACATGTGCATCAATAATCCACAGTGGAATGTTTCCAACCATCAAGATGGCTGACCTCTGTGCTTGGCAACTTCATGTGATCCAGCTCTACCTAACCGTTTCGTCGAATAAACGTCATCAGGGGCGGGGGCTTACGTGTACAGGATAGCTTGTATACATATGCATATATTACATATAAGGCATCCAGTACAAGTGAGACCATGCCCCTGATGACGTCTGTATGACAAAACTGGTTAGGTAGAGCTGGATCACGTGACGTTGCCAAGCACGAAAGTATGACCATCTTGATGGTTGGAAACATTCCCCTGTGGATTATTGATGTACATGTGAGATTTTACCTTACTTTTTGGTGAGTACTTTTCTGGATTTTAATCAATTTTATACTGAACGCACTACACTATGAAGTGTCTTTCTATCTATGTTGGAACATTATATCTATTGATGGCCATGTGAAGTGGAATCTGCTTAAGTGTGGAAGAGTGCTGCTGTTCAATCGATTGGATTCTGTAACAAGCGCATTCGACCACTGAATGTAGTGGTCCACTCCAGATGGTAAGAGTCAGTGTGTGTACATCTGTTGGTGGAGGATCTATCACAAGATTTTCTAAATTGGACCCTACACCTATTGGACTCTTTCTGTTAAATTTCCTGTCAAGGACTTTCTGTTTGCACCTTTGTTTGCTTTTCATATACAGTATCTCACAAAAGTGAGTACACCCCTCACATTTTTGTAAATATTTTATTATATCTTTTCATGTGACAACACTGAAGAAATTACACTTTGCTACAATGTAAAGTAGTGAGTGTACAGCTTGTATAACAGTGTAAATTTGCTGTCCCCTCAAAATAACTCAACACACAGCCATTCATGTCTAAACCGCTGGCAACGAAAGTGAGTACACCCCTAAGTGAAAATGTCCAAATTGGGCCCAATTAGCCATTTTCCCTCCCCGTGTCATGTGACTCGTTAGTGTTACAAGGTCTCAGGTGTGAATGGGGAGCAGGTGTGTTAAATTTGGTGCTATCGCTCTCACTCTCTCATACTGGTCACTGGAAGTTCAACATGGCACCTAGCGGCAAAGAACTCTCTGAGGATCTGAAAAAAAAAAGAATTGTTTCTCTACACAAAGATGGCCTAGGCTATACGAAGATTGCCAAGACCCTGAAACTGAGCTGCAGCACACTGGCCAAGACCATACAGCGGTTTAACAGGACAGACTCCACTCAGAACAGGCCTCGCCATGGCGACCAAAGAAGTTGAGTGCATGTGCTCAGTGTCATATCCAGAGATTGTCCTTAAGAAATAGATGCATGAGTGCTGCCAGCATTGCTGCAGAGGTGTAAGGGGTGGGGAGTCAGCCTGTCAGTGCTCAGACCATACACCACACACTGCATCCAATTGGTCTGCATGGCTCTCGTCCCAGAAGGAAGCCTCTTCTAAAGATGATGCACAAGAAAGCCCGCAAACAGTTTGCTGAAGATAAGCAGACTAAGGACATGGATTTCTGGAACCATGTCCTGTGGTCTGATGAGACCAAGATAAACTTATTTGGTTCAGATGGTGTCAAGTGTGTGGCGGCAACCAGGTGAGGAGTACAAAGACAAGTGTGTCTTGCCTACAGTCAAGCATGGTGGTGGGAGTGTCATGGCCTGGAGCTGCATGAGTGCTGTCGGCACTGGGGAGCTACAGTTCATTGAGGGAACCATGAATGCCAACATGTACTGTGACATACTGAAGCAGAGCATGATCCCCTCCCTTCGGAGACTGGTCCGCAGGTCAGTATTCCAACATGATAACGCCCCCCATACACACCTCCAAGACGACCACTGCCTTGCTAAAGAAGCTGAGGGTAAAGGTGATGGACTGGCCAAGCATGTCTCAAGACCTAAACCCTATTGAGCATCTGTGGGGCATCCTAAAACAGAAGGTGTAGGAGTGCAAGGTCTTTAACATCCACCAGATCCGTGTTGTCGTCATGAAGGAGTGGAAGAGGACTCCAGTGGCAACCTGTGAAGCTCTGGTGAACTCCATGCCCAAGAGAGTTAAGGCAGTGCTGGAAAATAATGGTGGCCACACAAAATATTGACACATTGGGCCCAATTTGGACATTTTCACTTAGGGGTGTACTCACTTTTGTTGCCAGTGGTTTAGACATTAATGGCTGTGTGTTGAGTTATTTTGAGGGGACAGCAAATTGACACTGTTATACAAGCTGTACACTCACTACTTTACATTGTAGCAAAGTGTAATTTCTTCAGTGTTGTCACATGAAAAGATATAATAAAATAGTTACAAAAAATGTGAGGTGTGTACTCACTTTTGTGAGATACTGTACGTGACGTAGGACCCAGCCTGGTAAAAAAAAAACAACAACCAAAAAAATAAATATATATATCTTTATAAAAAAAAAAAAAAAAAAAAATATATATATATATATATATATATATATATATATATATATATATATATATATATATATATATATATATACACACACATATTCATCCAATAAACCAGCACTGGAAAAAATGAACAGCTTAACACTTCCCTATAAAAACAGTGGCACAAGGGGGGCACTTCACTAAATTAGCCTAATACTAATCATTTCCAGTGATGTGTTAATACTAAGTCCAAAATCAAAGTCCAATGCCCTTATATTTTCATAGAAATCTTCACATTATTATTATATTAATCCTTCACCGCTCTTTCTCATTCAAGTGCAAAAGGAGGCATAATAGAGTTTAGAGGCCCAGAGTTTATGGACCCCTTATAAACAGTGAGTCATACAGTGTTTTTTCTATATAACTCCGCATTTCAACAGACTCACATGCGTCACTCCTTCTTCCACTCTACTCAACCACAGTATGATGTTTTTATAAGAAAAAAGAGGATCTCATTGTGTAGTATATCAAATTGCAATAAATTCAGATCATGGTTTCATTTACTCACAAGTAGGGTTACACTGATACCGATACCGGTATCATTGTGGATACTGAGTATACTGAGCATTTGCACAAGTACTTGTAACTTTGCACTGCAAATTAAGCCCATGCAAAATGAACGGGCTCAAATCGCACTGCAAAGAATAACATGCGATTTGACCAGGAATGTGGTGCGATTCCTATCCGAACCCAGTATAGAAAGGGAAGTGCCATCCAGTGCAGCAATAGGCAGTTTATTAAAAATGTTACGTATAACAACTAACATTAAGCCCTGGTTCACACCGAATGCGACTTTGAAATCGCACTACTTCACTTGAAGTAGCATGATTTCAAAGCTGCAGGTCAGTGCGATTTCAGGTGTGACTTTCCTGAGATCTGTGCAACTTCATGCACAGATGTCTATGCGATTCGCACCTGAAATTGCAAAAAATAGTGCAGGAACCTTTTTTTTATCAAATTGGTGTGGCACCGCAAAATCAGAGTCACACCTATTTATACGATTCCATTGCCGACAATAGGGTGCGACTTGTCATGTGATATACAAGTCACACCGGTGTGAACGGGGGCTTAAAGTACATATCAGCAAAGGAGGGTTAGGTGACTCACCTTGGTGTAGGGGAATCGCCAAGGACTTATACTGCATGTGTCATCCTACAAATAGATGTGTGGGTTAACATACCGAAAAATGTAAAGGATATGCAAGGGTATGGGAAGAAGTTCCCAAAAATTCGGTATTAGGTGACCCCCAGGCAGTATGCTTACAAAAAAAGTTTTATGTTTATTGGACTCCAAGTTTTAAACAATAAGAAAAACAAATAGATAATTGCAAACCTCCACCAGACACCGTAATAGCAACGTTGCTATTATTATTAAAATGTTTTTAATATTAATAGCAACGTTGCTATTTCTCACCAGAAAAAATGACCCACTCTTTATTTATATGCAGGTCAAGAATAGTGTTTTCTCACGAATCCAATCCTATCAACACCTCTTTATTAGACGTGCACTGCCAAAAAATGTGTTCATTTTCCTTTTCATTTCATTTGTTTTGTTTTTTTCGGGTCATTCGTTAAATTCGTTATTTCAAATAAATTCGGAAATTCCAAAAAATTTGAAGATCCAAAAATTAGAAAATCCGAAAATAAGAAAGAAAATTCTAAAATTCTAAAGAAGGAAAATCCAAAAATAAGGACAAAAATCAGAAAATTCGAAAACCCGAATAATAATCTAACTAACTAAGAATAACTAACTATTAAATTATAGGTATTGGAATCTCCTTTTAAATTTGGCTGTTAGTGAACGTAAAGAATACGAATTTATCTGAAGTTATGAATTATCCGAAATAACGAATGGCGCATCTAAACAAATGGAATGGAACAAATTATTAATAATAATAATAATAATAATAAAACTTTTTTATTACTATTATTATTTTTGTTATTATTTATTATTATTAATTCATTGCGTTCCATTTGTTTAGATGCGGCATTCGTTAATTTTGGGAAAAAGTAACTTTGGATAAATTCGTATTCATTACGTTCACTAACAGCCAAATTTTAAAGGAAATACCTATAATTTAATAGTTAGTAATAGTTATTATTAGTTACCGTATATATTTGAGTATAAGCCGAGTTTTTCAGCACATTTTTTGGTGCTAAAAATGCCCCCCTCGGCTTATACTCGAGTCAAGCACTTTTCTGCAGCAGAGAATTACATTTTCCGAAACCGACTTTGGGGCCCCGTATCTCGAGGCCACTTGGTGCTAGAAACCCCAAATTTGGTGTGGAACTAGCACTACAACATATCCAAAGCTGGGGTTCCTAGCACTAAGTGGATACAGGGCCCCAAAGTCAGTTCGGAAAATGTAATTCTCTGCTGCTCTGCTGCTGCTGTTCTTATTTTCGGATTTTTGAATTTCTGTATTTTCGAATTTCCGAATTTTCAAATTTTTGATTTTTAAATTTCCGAATTTTTGATTTTTGCATTTTCAAATTTCCCAAATTTCTGAATTTTCAAATTTTCAAATTTTGGAAAATTTATTAAAAGGGCTTTTTGTTAATCAAAATATTTACGAATTAAAGAATTTGTTGACTTTAGTTAAAACAAATTGGGAAAGAAACACATTGCACATGTCTACTCTTTATCATTTCATCCATGTGTAACTCCCATACAGTTGTTTTCCTCCCCCTTGCCCTCAAGACCAGTATGCAAACCAAAAAACAAAAAGAAAGATTATTGTGTAGCATGTTTAGGCCCAATTTCCACACGCATGCACTATATACATTTACAATATATAATATTATAAGTAAAAATACCCATCACCAGTGTGGAAACTTGCTGAAAAATGTTTGTGTACTTTCCCTTTAAGAAACCAGGTCACCAGTGTGCTGAAAGTGGACAAAGGCTTACCAGAAATATCCATAGAGCAGTAGCCCAAGTCTTTTCACATACCCATCTTGCTCCTAAAAAGCCCCCCTGAAGCTACTCCACGGGGTCCGCAGCCAGATTACTCAAATTTGTCTCCTCTGGTTCAATACACAGAATGGCAACTCCCATAGCATAGTATTTAGGTAAAATGACAAAGCGTTTTATTAATAAGTAAATTCACATTAAATAAAAACGGACAAAGCCCTTTAAATTACTGTAAAATTACCACTTCTCGGTTCTGTGTGCATGTGATGCCACTTCCAGTCTACGCGTTTCGTCATGTGACTTCAACATGCATTTACACACACACACTGTATATTTGTTCATTTTTCTAATTTTATTTACACTGCAATTAAGCTGCAACAGCTCTGCTAGACCCCCTGTACTGATAGGAAATGCAGTGATGTCACTAAACTTTTGGTGTAAACACTATGTTGATGCATACTGCTTACATTTGCTTCTATAGTGAGCTCCTATGGAGCGATCCCACAGAGGCCACTGAGTCCACACACTGTTTTAAATGGTGCCCTGGGCTCAAGTGGTAAAGGGAATGTATAGTATTTTGCTCTTCGTGTGTTTTTTTTTTTTTTTTTTTACATTTGATTCCCAGGACTTAAATCTGAACTCCAGCCTTACCTACAGTTTTGTACAGTTGTACAGACTGACACCCACCCATCAAGGCATTTTGATATTTGCATAACTCCTCCCAAGAACCAGCCCACTGTTTGCATCAAGACTGAGGGTCCTTGAGATGAGTACAGAGTACAGCACTCTGCTGGTCTCTCCCATAGCCATTATCTGCCTGCAATACATAGAGAAGCACAGAGACACTGTGATGATGTCAATGGGTGTGAACTAAGGTATGCAATGAAAACAGGTTTTATTTAAAAATGTCATGAGCATGTTGATGATGGGGGAAGGAGAAACCAAGGAAGGCAAATTATTTGCATGTTAAACACTTACTAACTCATATAATTACATAGTTACATAGTAGGTGAGGTAGAAAAAAGAGTCCATTAAGTCCAACCTATGTGTGTGATTATAAGTCAGTATTACATTGTATATCCCTGTATGTTGCGGTCGTTCAGGTGCTTATCTAATAGTTTCTTCTAAACTATCGATGCTCCCCGCTGAGACCACCACCTGTGGAAGGGAATTGCACATCCTTGCCGCTCTTACAGTAAAGAACCCTCTACGTAGTTTAAGGTTAAACCTCTTTTCTTCTAATTTTAATGAGTGGCCACGAGTCTTGTTAAACTCCCTTCCGCGAAAAACTCAATGGGGTTAATTTAATAAAGGCAAATAGACTGTTCACTTTGCAAGGATTTTTTTTCCCCAGAGTTTAGTGAATGTGGTGAATATTCACTTTGCAAAGAATAGCCAATCACATGCAACTAAAATGAAAAAAAAAAAAAGGAAGTCAGCAGAACTTTACCTCTTTCAAGTCTTGGGGTAATTTTTCTTTGAACAGTGAACAGCCTATTTGCCTTTGGTAAATCAAACACTATATGAAGCCATTCCAGCTCTCATTGCTCGAGCCTATTCCGGTGTTGCCACCAGGAATCCTGTCCTGAGCAATGACGTGCAGCCAATGCTGGAGGGCATATACACAAGAAATGGCTGCAAAAAGCCAAGGGGAAATTAGCATTTCTGAGACTACAAATGATAAAAAAGACAGTGTTTTCTAAAAAAAATAAAAAAAACAAAAATAAATTATTTGTGATACAAAATTATAAAAATGCTTTAGAGAACATGTCACAGGATTTACATCTACTTTACCAGAAAACAATATAGTGGTTTAAAACTTATTTTGGCTTTTTTTTTTTTCAGACAATTATTCTTTTCTCCATTAACAATCTGTGTATACTTAGCTAATCATCTCCCTGACCTTTAATTTAACGTCACTTGTCTATAGGAAGTGAATTCATTAGTAAAAGTTCAATTTCTGCAATTGTACTGATTTCCTAAAAAATGAGAAGTCAACGCTGCTTATTGTCTTCCAGCCGGTAGTCTATCCAGTGGGATTAAAGGTGTATTAACCTTTCAAATTAAAAGTATTCATTACTGAGCAAATGTAGAAAGGTCAGAACTGTTAACTGTTGGTCATTAACTATTGTCAGCCTGGGTTTCCTAATCTTCGGATGTTCCCATGCTTCTCATGTGCTTACATGGATCAATTATTGTCTAAACTTTTACTCTGAGAACAAAAAAACTTCTAAAAGGTGCATGGCGGGCTAGGATCAGGGTAAATTAACATGATTTTAGTTGATTAGAGAAATGCTTAAATAATGCATTTCAATTTAACTAAATGGAAAAAAATGTATTCCTGCGCCAACTCAAATGAATAGAAACAGATACTGCAGCATACACTGGGGGGAAATGTCTGAACCCAGAAAGAAGAATATATAAAGAGGTAGTGATGCGCTGTATAGAGTAAATAATGAAGTGGAAGGTGCAATAATAGCAGCACAAAAGTGAAGAAGAGGCAAGTAAATAAATCCTGATGTGAATAAACCACAAAGTATTTGGTAATTCTTATCCAGTGATGTGGAGTAAGGTAAATCTAAAAAGAACCCAGGTTGGGGTGGCAGTGATAATAAATGTACAATCGCACACTATATAGATCATAAACAGTGTAGATATATGAAGATATCTATGAATGGATAATAAAGTGCCAAGGTGCTCGAGTGAATAGATCAGACCACTTGTGGAAAACATGGTGTCTGATACACAGTGATCATAAATAAATCTAAGAAGAAAAGCGTATAAAATCGCATGGAAATACAATATAAAATATTGCATAAAAATCGCATAAAATAATAATAATCGCATAAAATGATAATCGCTATAAATAGTAAAGTGAAAAAATTATCAGTAGTCCTTCTAGTAGAGCATATAGAGAATATATATGTTCAATCCACAATACTGGTCATTTCTGTGCAAACAAATGATAATAAAGTGTCCGTGAAGTGATTCCCTTTTTCTATGCACGGTGCAGCATATAATGTGACTGTATGCATAAAAATTAAGGTGCAAGTGCTGGCGATTGCTTCATGCGATGTGGTGTTGGTGTATTAGGTGACTTCTTATCCTCCGTGAAGTCTGAAGTGTGGGTTTCCCCTTACCTTACGGCTGTAGGGTAACAGCGTGTGGATAAAAGCCTTTTGGTATGGGGGTCCCTGGTGGTCGTCTCAGGGTTGCATCTTTGGCTCTGCTGGTGTGTGTCTCTTGCTGGCAGAGTCCCCTTTAAGGTCCCTGGAGATGTCACTGGAGGTGTCTGCGGTATATTTGCCTCACCAGTAGGTCATAGACAGGTGTGGGGAATAGGAACATAGATGCCCAGATAGTGTAGTAGGTTTTGAGTAAAATGTGTATTTATTACAGATAACAACAGCGGTACTCACATTTAAAAGTATCAAACAGGTATATCAGATACGAGCAGCGAGCTCGTCAACGTCACTTCCGGTGTGTCAGTATTCCCGACGCGTGTTTGTCACGGTCACGTGACTTCATCAGGGGATAACTAGACGCATAGGAAGTGTCCTTATATTGGTGTGTTAATCAGCAATTACGGCGGCCATTTTTTTGTAGTTCCGATCACCAGAAGTTACATCGCGGCCATTTTCGTTTCACTCCGGTCGCCGGAAGTAAGCGGGCGGCCATATTTTTGGAAGCATATGGTGTCAGCACTCAAAAGTAAACAGCCTATCCATCAGATGGTCATTGTAGCTCACATAGGTGAAATCTAGCACGTAAAAGTAAGTAAAAAATATAAATACACCGGAAATGACATCCTTTACAATAGTAACACAGAGTTTGTTAAAAGGTATAATATGGTCTATAAAATTAGAGAAGAGCAGAGGAAAATAAAATATGCCAAATCCAGTGTAGATAGATGGTGAGAGAGAGGTTAGGGGTTCATAAACAGCATACTGTCGAGAAAAAAGATAAAAATTATTATTTATTTTTTTAAATCACTAATAAAACAATTGAGGTCGAATTCTATATTGAGGCCCCTGGGCGCAAAAGTGTCCAAAATGAAGATCCATTTAGATTCTAATTGACTCAGAGTCCGCACTTTGTGACCGCCACGCCAGTGCTTAATATATGGTTCTATCCCCCAAAATTTGAGTTGTGTGGGGTCTTTATTGTGATGAGTGGCAAAGTGTTTAGATACACTATGCTTGTCGAAGCCTTTGGTTATATTTTGGACATGTTCTTTTATGCAAACCCATAGTGGTCTTTTGGTGCGGCCTATATACTGAAGGCCGCAACTGCATTCCAACGCGTATACAGCGCCTATTGTATTACAGCCAAATATGAAATCCAGGAATTCATTGGCTGTAATAATTGGCTGTATACAGCTCCTATTGTATTACAGCCAAATATGAAATCCAGGAATTCATTGGCTGTAATACAATTGGCGCTGTATACACGTTGGAATGCAGTTGCGGCCTTCAGTATATAGGCCGCACCAAAAGACCACTATAGGTTCGCATAAAAGAACATGTCCAAAATTCGATTTTAGTCATTTGATTTTAGTCAACTAAAATGTACTGGAGATTTTAGTTGACTAAAATAAGACTTAAAATGGATGTAAACACACTCTCATCCTTTCTAAACTACTGCCATAATGGTTATCTATAAGGATATACATGCCTCCTGCATGTATCCTTAGAGTCCATTCACACAGGGGCAACTTTGGATCGGACTTGAAGTCGCCCCAAGTTTCCCCTAGTCGCCTCAAGTCTCGCGACATGATAAAATCAATGTAAGTGAATGAGAGCCATCTTAATGCACACTACTGAAGTCGCTCCGACTTCAGAAAAGGTTCCTGTACTACTTCAATCCGACTTCTAGGCGACTTGTACCCATTGATTTCAATGGAAGTTGCCTCCAAGTCGGATCCCCTGTCTTAACTTAAAGCAACTTTCCAGGAAGTAAAAATTGTTTTCTAGGCAAACCTCTCCCTCCCACAGAGCTGATTATTATGTGATTGGCCACTGGCAAAGTCCCCTGTCCTGCAGGCAACTTCAAGTTGCGTTGTAAGTTGCCCCAAGTCGCGCTGTGATTCATACTCAAGTCGTGTCCAAGTTGCCTCCCAAAGTCGCGCTGGAAGTCGTGTTGCCCATGTGTGAATGTCTCCCCTGCGTCTGTTATGAGAGCCGAAAAACTGCATATTCTGTGGGCGGGTCTGTTGTCCAGGGCTCGGTGGGTGGAGTCGTGATGTCAGTAGACTTCCCGCCCACCTCTACACTCCCCTTGGCCAGGCATCGATATTTCTTACACTAAACTTCTGCTGGTCTTGTGGATTATGCCCCATGATCACTAACATCCAGTCAAAACCCAGAAAAGTCACCACATGACTTCAGCATGCCCAATCATGATGAGGTGTGGAGCAGCCAATACTGGGAGAGCTGGAGAAGAAAGGAGGGGGGGATGGGAAGTACACAGAATGCCTCTGCCACACTGATACATGACATACAGTGGTGTGAAAAAGTGTTTGCCCCCTTCCTCATTTCCTGTTCCTTTGCATGTTTGTCACACTTAAGTGTTTCGGAACATCAAACCAATTTAAACAATAGTCAAGGACAACACAAGTAAACACAAAATGCAATTTGTAAATGAAGGTGTTTATTATTAAAGGTGAAAAAAAATCCAAACCATCATGGCCCTGTGTGAAAAAGTGATTGCCCCCCTTGTTAAAACATACTATAACTGTGGTTGTCCACACCTGAGTTCAATTTCTCTAGCCACACCCAGACCTGTTCACAATCAAGGCATCACTTAAATAGGAGCTGCTTGACACAGTAAGCTCCACCAGAAGATCCTTAAAAGCTACACATCATGCCGAGACCCAAAGAAATTCAGGAACAATTGAGAAAGAAAGTAATTGAGATCTATCAGTCTGGAAAGGGTTATAAAGCCATTTCCAAAGCTTTGGGAATCCAGCGAACCACAGTGAGAGCCATTATCCACAAATGGCGAAGACATGGAACAGTGGTGAACCTTCCCAGGAGTGGCCGGCCGCCCAAAATTACCCCAAGAGCGCAGCGACGACTCATCCAAGAGGTCACAAAAGACCCCACAACAACGTCCAAGGAACTGCAGGCCTCACTTGCCTCAGTTAAGGTCAGCGTTCATGCCTCCACCATCAGGAAAAGACTGGGCAAAAATGGCCTGCATGGCAGAGTTCCAAGGAGAAAACCACTGCTGAGCAAAAAGAACATCAAAGCTCGTCTCAATTTCTCCACAACACATCTTGATGATCCCCAAGACTTTTGGGACAACATTCTGTGGACCGATGAGACAAAAGTGGAACTCTTTGGAAGGTGTGTCCAAGTATATCTGGCGTAGAAGGAACACTGCATTTCAGAAAAAGAACATTATACCAACAGTAAAATATGGTGGTGGTAGTGTGGTGATGGTCTGGGGCTGTTTTGCTGCTTCAGGACCTGGAAGACTTGCCGTGATAAAAGGAACTATGAATTCTGCTGTCTACCAAGAGATCCTGAAGGAGAATGTCCGACCATCTGTTCGTGTACTCAAGCTGAAACGAACTTGGGTTCTGCAGCAGGACAATGATCCTAAACACACCAGCAAGTCCACCACCGAATGGCTGAAGAAAAACAAAATGAAGACTTTGGAGTGGCCTAGCCAAAGTCCTGACCTGAATCCTATTGAGATGTTGTGGTATGACCTGAAAAAGGCCGTTCATGCTCGAAAACCCTCTAATGTAACTGAATTAGGACAATTCTGCAAAGATGAGTGGGCCAAAATTCCTCCAGGACGCTGTAAAAGCCTCATTGCACGTTATCGCAAACGCTTGGTTGCAGTTGTTGCTGCTAAGGGTGGCCCAACCAGTTATTAGGTTTAGGGGGCAATCACTTTTTCACACAGGGCTATGATGGTTTGGATTTTTTTTCACCTTTAATTATAAACACCTTCATTTACAAATTGCATTTTGTGTTTACTTGTGTTGTCCTTGACTATTGTTTAAATTGGTTTGATGTTCCAAAACACTTAAGTGTGACAAACATGCAAAGGAACAGGAAATGAGGAAGGGGGCAAACACTTTTTCACACCACTGTATGTAAATCACCTGTCACTCACAGCAAGGGGGAGAAACGGACATCTATTTCTCTGTCTGAATGTTTTTATCTCACTGAAAAAAGATAAGAGGATTGCTCAGAGCTGGATTAACTCCTAGTGGCAAGACTAGGCACATACGACATGAAATCCTATACTGTACAAGGTACAAGCCTTAATTAAGAAAAAAAAAATTTGGGTTTACATTCACTTTAAACTAAAACAATTGAGATGACTAATTACGACTAAATGTCATTTTATTAAAAAAACTATGACTAAAACTAAATCGAAGTTTGATGTCAAAATTAACACTGGTTAGGATTTGTAACCATTCATAGATTTACCCCTTAACAAACTTGCCTATGAAATAAATAGGGATGAGCCAAACACTCCCCGGTTCGGTTCGCAGCAGAACATCAGAACAGGCAAAAAATTTGTATGAACAAGCGAGCACCGTTAAAGTCTATGGGACACACAGTTACATAGTTGCATAGTTAATCAGGTTGAAAAAAGTCCATCAAAACACGAACATGAAAAATTTAAAGTGCTCATTTTAAAGGCTTATATGCAAGTTATTGCCATAAAAAGTTGTTTTTTTTGCATTGATACATTTCCCCTGGGGCAGGACCCGGGTCCCCATACACTTTTTATGGCAATAACTTGCATAAAAGGCTTTAAAATTAGCACTTTTAGGGCAGAATTGGGCAGAATCGTCATGAAAGTTGCATATGAATACGTCCCCCCTGCATGAAAACACTGCGCCCAAGACAGCTACCTCTTCAACCACCAGAGATCCAAGGGCAGCTGCCTCTTAAGTTGATACAATCACAGAAAAACACGCAAAGCGGACTTGGGTGCCCTTCATTCTTAGTGGCACCCCAAACACAGTGCGATTTTACTGCTAAAATCATGGCAAATAGCGTGTGTAAAAGTGTGCCTGGCTTAGGGACAAAATATGCTCCTTGAGAGTCTTTGTCGCAAAACAAATGCACAGTGAATGGGCTGCCTTATGCATGACACACAGAAACACGCGTTAATCACTCAAAAAAATAACGAGCGGGGGGTTCAGGGGGGTTTAGTATGGTGTATCTGACAATCACTGACTGTTCCATATAGCCAAGTGCTGTGGTGTTGAATTATATTCAGTTGGTCCAACAGATGTGAGTGCTTAGCACAATTTCAGTAGATAGTAGTGGGTAGCTACAATGTTACTATCATGGAGGATGATAGCAGGCCTTTGGCCAAATCAGCACCAGATGGGGAATGCTGTCCCCACTGACCTAATATGGCCACAAAGCCATAATTGAACAATGTAATTGACCAAATATGACCATGTGGCCATATTTGGTCAATTTCCCCGGCTGCAGCTGATTGGGCTGGAGACCTGCTATCATGTAACAGCCTATCACGGATTCAGGTCAAACTGAATCCAGCTGGAACCTTAGGTTATCACTAGTTATAAGCAGGCCAGGTTCAGTACACAAACAGCAATAACAGTATGGGAGCGAGGAAGTAACGTAGCCAGAGATCAAGTTGATAGTCTAGGGCAGTGATGGCGAACCTTGGCACCCCAGATATTTTAGAACTACATTTCCCATGATGCTCATGCACTCTGCAGTGTAGTTGAGCATCATGGGAAATGTAGTTCCAAAACATCTTGAGTGCCAAGGTTCACCATCACTGGTCTAGGTTATCAGGTTTAAAATGGAGATTGATGAAGAATGGTCAGTGAATTCAAATCCAAGGGTTGGTACATGAGCAGTGGTAATTAACACCCTCCCGTCTGGCCTATGACTACCTCTCAGAACATGCTGCTCACACACCCACGCATTGGTGCGATCTTTCACCTGCTGTGTCCACCGGACTGATAACTATACCGACCCGCTTGTACTGTCCTGGCATTGTAGGGCTTCAGGAAATTAAATAGATATACTGTATATATAGATTATGGACTCTATAACTTTCCTACAGACTAAATAATAAACACTGATTTGGATTATTTTCACCAGGGAAATGTAGCAGAATACATTTTGACCTACGTTTATAAAGAAAGGTTATTTATTTTCAAAATTGTATAACAGAAACAAAGAAAAATGTGTTTTTCAAAAGAAAGCCGTATTTGTGTGAAAAGAATTATAAAAAAGCGTGAGAGTGCTGAAAGCTAAAAATTGGTCTGGGCAGAAAGGGCATAAAAGTGCCCAGTATTGAATTGGTTAAGAACAGTGTAGCAGAAGCAACAAGAGCAGGATACTGCGAAAAGAGTTCAGCAAGAAACTTGGTATCAATGAAGACGGACCAGATGATCAGACAAGGGACTATCCAGAGCTTTGGGGTGCTCAGTAAGAAGAGCCACTGCCAGGCACAGCAGGACCCCTGAGTTTGGATCCTAATATAAGGATCTACATTCTACTTTAAAATCATTGGGTAGGCTCTGTCCCTTCATAAGTTTAAACTGGTTGTAAACCCATTACAACCACTTTAACCTACAGGTAAGCCTAGATCAAGGCTTACCTGTAGGTGCCATAAATATCTCCCAAACCTAAAATGTTTAGGAGATATTTGCAGAAATAGCGGCACAGCTGTCTATGGCACATGCACCGCAGACAACGGCGCGCAGGCGCGTTGCTATAGGCGATCATGTCGTTAGTGGCGGCACCAGTGTGCATGTGCAGGAGTGCGTCATCGCGGCTCCGGCCAGTCACAGCGCCGGAGCCACGATACCCGGAAGTCAATCCGGGATAGATGGCGGCATCGGAAGAGGGGAACGAGGACCGCTTTGGGGGCTTCGATCTCAGGTAAGTAATTCATAATGAGCTAGTATGCTATGCACACTAGCTCATTATGCCTTTGTCTTGCAGGGGTTATTTTTATTTCTTTATTTTTTTATGAGGCTTTACTTCCTCTTTAACTGTAACATCTTCACATTTACCTGTTAAAAACCTGTTGATCAGTTTGGAGAAAATAAAAGGGACATTGTTCAAGCAGTCGAGTGTGGAATGTTGTTTTACCTTACTTTACCTTTAGCTTTTATGTTCTCAGGGATTATGCAATTGTATGAAATATAATGTAGTTCTTGTTTTACATCAACGTAATGCATAATCCATATTTTTTATATTTGAATAAAGTAATGTTTCCAGTATTCACGGCTTTACTACAAATGGGATAGCTATAGATAAACCCTGTAATCTTTTTTTGAAAGCTGCTCTTATGTTGTCTACATCGGCAGACGGAAGACATTTTTTGTAAGCTTATTGATGCACTGTTAAAGTGAAGCTTGGATAATCCCAGTCCAGATCTCCTGAGCACTCACCACTTTATGGGTTCACAATCCAGTTTGACAAAAGATGTGCTGTTGCTGCTGTATTTTAGCAATATTGTATTGTTGGTTACCTTGTCATTTTCTTATTTAGCATGTTTGAATACATGACTTTACCAAACTTTGTACATAGCAGACTAATAAAATAATCTCTCTGAACTTTAGGAACAAACTAGAACTATTAAGTCCAGTGGCAGGACATTGCACTGCCCAGGGCAAGAATACCAAAATGTGCCCCCCCACCACCTTATTTAAAAACACAAGTCAGTGTCTTTTCAAGACTAAATATACAGTATCTCACAAAAGTGAGTACACCCCTCACATTTTTGTACTTATTTTATTATATCTTTTCATGTGACAACACTGAAGAAATGACACTTTGCTACAATGTAAAGTAGTGAGTGAACAGCTTGTATAACAGTGTAAATTTGCTGTCCCCTCAAAATAACTCAGCCATTAATGTCTAAACTGCTGGCAACAAAAGTGAGTACACCCTTAAGACCAAACCTAATTTAAGCCAGCCAAACCTGCAGTCTCATGCTTGTGATATTGGGCTCAATTCATTAAAGATTACGTGACACATGTTTTTCAGATGTCTCATAAGATAATGAAAATGTAAATTCACTATCAACTTATGAGGTATTTACCTCAAAAAGCAAAAACACTCGGTAAATACCCCATAGAACAGTGTTAAAGTTAATTCACTAAGTAAATAAATAAACAAATGCATGAGTTTAATAAGCATTGGTCCAGGCATGAGATATTTAACCACTTCAATACTGGGCACTTAGACACCTTCCTGCCCAAGTCAATTTTCAGCTTTCAGCGCTGTCGCACTTTGAATGACAATTGTGAAGTCATACAACACTGTACCCAAACATATCATAACATATCATAACATATAATTTTGTTCCCACAAATAGAGCTTTCTTTTGGTGGTATTTGATCACCTCTGCGATTTTTATTTTTTGCGCAACAAATAAAAAAAGACCGAAAATGTTGAAAAAAAGTTTTTCTTTGTTTTTTGTAAATAAGTACGTTTTCTTCTTCAATGACGGGCACTGATATGGCTGCACTGACGGGCACTGATAAGGCGGCACTAATGGGCACTGATGAGGTGGCACCAATGAGGTGGTACTGATGAGGTGGCACTGACCGCCACTGATGATGGGCACTGATAGGTGGCACTGATGGGCACTGATAGGTGGCACTGATGGGCACTGATAGGTGGCACGGGTATGCAGCACTGATGAGCACTCATAGGTGGCACTGATTGGCACTCATAGGCGGCACTGATGGATACTTATGGATGGCACTGATGGGTACTTATGGGTGGCACGGATAGGTGGCATGGATGGGCACTGATGGGCACGGATGGGCACTGATAGGTGGCACTGCTGGACACTGATGGGTGGCACTGATGACACTGATGGGGGGCATTGCCGGGCATCACTTATTTTTTTTGGTACATGATGGCACAGATTGGGCATCATTTGCACATGTGGATGGCCATGGGGGTACATACCTGGCCATCCACATGTTGCCCACTTCCCTGGTGGTCCTAGTGGAGTCCCTGGTGGTCCAGTGTGGGCATCTGAGGGGGGGCTGCTCTGATGCATCTGTCAGGAGAGCCGCCGATCGGCTCTCCTCTACTCGCGTCTCTCAGACGATCACCGGCTTTTCCTATTGACATCGTGATCAGCCGTGATTGGACATGGCTGATCACGTGGTAAAGCCGGAGGCTCCTTACCGAGATTAGTGTAGTTGTGTGTCAGACTGACACATCGCTCCACCAATCGCCGCGATGCGCACCCCCACCGGCTTCGCGGCGGCATTTTATCCTTAAGGACGTTATATGACGTCCAGTCAGGATAACAGAACCACCGCCCGCCCATCATTCTGCTATAGGCCGGGCGGGAAGTGGTTAAGGAGTGTAAAAATATAATAGCCAATTTGTAGTAGTCTCTATCATTTTGGATCAGTTTCTCAACAGTAATGCATAATGCGGGGAGCTGAGAGAACCGAGCCATCGGTGGTGTTCGATCGCTCCGGTTCTCAGTGCAGAGATGCTGGGAGACAGATGCAGCATTGGTCCGATGCTGCATCCAACTAGGTAAATATGATGGGTTAAAAAAAAAAAACATGCTTGAAAATTGAAAAATGAAAATTACTTAGAGCCCCCAAACATTATATATATATATTTTTTTAAAGCATAGGCTCTAGAGAATAAATTGTTGTGTTTTACAATTTTTTATGTCACACAGTATTTGCACAGCGGTTTTTCAAATGCAATTTTTTGGGTAAAAAATACACTTTTTTGAAATTTAATGCAAAAAAACACAATGCATAACCCAATTTTTTGTAAAATATAAAAGATGATGTTACACTGAATGACTAGATACCAAACATGTCACACTTTATAATTGCGCACACCCCTGCATTAGCGATAAATAACATACATTTTACTATCCATAGGTGACACTTTTAAAGCCTTTACAGGTACTTTAGATTTACAGAGGAGGTCTGGTGCTAGAATTACTGCTCATGATCTGACATTAATGGTTATGAGTAAATATGTTGTCTCAGTCAATTAGCAGGAGTTTCCTTTGGCCGATTTGCATGCTGGGATAGGCTATTTATTTGGAAGAAGTCAGGTGATCGGTTTGCAGCCTGGGTGGGGGCTAGGGTTGCCACCTTTTCTTCAAGTCAAACCCGAACACTTTAGCGACGCACGGCAATTTTTCTTTATACATGTATTTTGCTAATAAATAAAATTTCTAATCATATGAAGTTAATAACAAGAGTCCCCCTTTACATCAGAGTTCACAGAGTTCCCCTTTTACATCTAAACCCGCAGCGTTCCCCTTTTACATCTGAACTCGCAGAGTTCCCTTACACTGGAGAACTCTGGGGACTCTAATGTAAGGGATGCTCTGGGAACCCTAATTTAAGGGGGAACACTGTGAACTCTGATGTACGGAGAGGACTCTGATGTAAGGAGGAACACTGTGGCCTCTGGTGTAAAGGGGAACTCTGATGTAAGGGGTGCTCTGAGAACCCTGATTTACCTTAGTGTACTTACTCAGAGGCAGGAGAGAGAAGAGGGGAGACTTCAGTCACAGACAGGGATGGATGGTGAACTCACTCACCCCTTGGCAGTCAGCACCTCTCATCCAGATGTATCTGAGGCTATTGGACTTCAAATTTCCAGCACGCACTTTCCTTTTCTGAGGCACAGCCCCGGGGATTGGAGTGTGGGCAGACACAGAGGGGTAGGGGTGGGAGGAAGAGGTGCAGATGGAGCCCTCTCTCCTCTCCTGTCTGTGTGTGTGTGTGTGGGGGGACTGTTAATGTTGGCTTTGGGCAGCATGAAAGAGATTGTAACAGACACTCTCAGCTTAGACAACTGCAGCCAGCAACCCTGCTGGGAAGCCATAGTCCAGTCTGAATAATGTGTCCGGGTTTCAGGCAGTCTGAAACCTGGACGCATGATTCCAAACCCGAACTGTCTGGGTGAATCCTGGACAGGTGGCAACCCTAGTGGGGGCATGTGAGGAGCAGCAGCCGAGGTGTAGGCCTAAAGCCTGAAGCCTGGGGCCTAACCATGTGTGTAGAGGATTAGCCTGCGGGGAGCCTGATTGTTGCTGGAGGTATAGGAACAGCAGTTGCCAGAGAGACGACCACTCCTGTTGCCGGAGGCAAGTTTATAAAGGATGGAATTCTGAAGGAGTAACAGGGCAGACGCTTTACTAGCCGGGGACGGTGAAGTAAGTGGGAACGCTTCAGTAAAGACTCATCCAGGAATACAGTGGGTAGCTTTGAGTAAAGCTTGAAGGAATACAGCAGGTAGCTGTAAGTAGAGCTTGATGTTAAGTACAGCAGGTCTCTGTGAGTCAAGCCTGAGGGATTCAGTGGGTAGCTGAGAGTCCGAGGAACCCAGTGGGTAGCGTGGGTGAAGCTTGAAGAATACAGTGGGTAGCTGTGAGTTGAGCTTGAGGGATCCAGCAGGTAGCTGAGAGTCCAAGAAGTCCAGTGGGATGCTGTGAGCTGAGCTTGAAGAATACAGCGGGTAGCTGTGAGTGAAGCTTGAGAAGTCCAGCAGGCAGCTGGGAGCTAAGCTTGAAGATCTACAGTGGGATACTATGAGTGATGTTGTTGCCATAGGAGACAACAGTTGCTACAAGATACAGATTGCTGCTAAGGATGGGCCCGGTGCTCGATGCGAACCCACGTTCGCATCGAGCACCGGGCGTTCGCTCGCTCGGCGAGCCCAGAACTATTTTGGCCGCTCGCAACACGTTGGTGTGATGCGAGCGGCCCCGCAATGCATTGCGGCCGGCGCGGCCGACGCAGTGCATTGCTGGCTGATGATTGGCCAAGCATGCACTGTGACCCCGCATGCTTGGCCAATCACAGCCCCGGAAACTCGAAGAGCCATAATTGGCTACAGGCAGGACGCCTGTAGCCAATTACAGCTCAGGGGCTGTAGTACACGCCCCCCCCTATAAAACGCCGCCACGCCGTCTGCGCCGGTCACATGCTGTTCCGGCGCAGATTGAGCAGGCTGTTTCTGTGACACTCTGCTGCATTTAGATAGATAGAGAGATTCACTTGCAGAGATTGAGTTAGATAGATTCAGTTACAAAGATTGATTGACAAAGAGGGGCTTGTAGTGTGCTCGTGGCAGGCAGGCAGAGCTCCTATATTTTGTTACCAGAAGCACCTATAGGACTTGTAGTGTGTTCGTGGCAGGCAGGCAGAGCTCCTATATTTTGTTACCAGAAGCACCTATAGAACTTGTAGTGTGTTCGTGGCAGGCAGGCAGAGCTCCTATATTTTGTTACCAGAAGCACCTATAGGACTTGTAGTGTGTTCGTGGCAGGCAGGCAGAGCTCCTATATTTTGTTACCAGAAGCACCTATAGGACTTGTAGTGTGTTAGTGGCAGGCAGGCAGAGCTCCTATATTTTGTTACCAGAAGCACCTATAGGACTTGTAGTGTGTTCGTGGCAGGCAGGCAGGCAGAGCTCCTATATTTTGTTCCCAGAGGCACCTATAGGACTTGAAGTGTGTTAGTCCCATTACACACACAGAGCTATATTTTCTTCCCAGAAGCACCTATAGGACTTGAAGTGTGTTAGTCCCATTACACACACAGAGCTATATTTTCTTCCCAGAAGCACCTATAGGACTTGAAGTGTGTTAGTCCCATTACACACACAGAGCTATATTTTCTTCCCAGAAGCACCTATAGGACTTGAAGTGTGTTAGTCCCATCACACACACAGAGCTATATTTTGTTCCCAGAAGCACCTATAGGACTTGAAGTGTGTTAGTCCCATTACACACACAGAGCTATATTTTCTTCCCAGAAGCACCTATAGGACTTGAAGTGTGTTAGTCCCATCACACACACAGAGCTATATTTTGTTCCCAGAAGCACCTATAGGACTTGAAGTGTGTTAGTCCCATTACACACACAGAGCTATATTTTGTTCCCAGAAGCACCTATAGGACTTGAAGTGTGTTAGTCCCATTACACACACAGAGCTATATTTTCTTCCCAGAAGCACCTATAGGACTTGAAGTGTGTTAGTCCCATTACACACAAAGAGCTATACTTTGTTCCCAGAAGCACCTATAGGACTTGAAGTGTGTTAGTCCCATTACACACACAGAGCTATATTTTCTTCCCAGAAGCACCTATAGGACTTGTAGTGTGTTAGTGGCAGGCAGGCAGAGCTCCTATATTTTGTTACCAGAAGCACCTATAGGACTTGTAGTGTGTTCGTGGCAGGCAGGCAGAGCTCCTATATTTTGTTCCCAGAGGCACCTATAGGACTTGAAGTGTGTTAGTCCCATCACACACACAGAGCTATATTTTCTTCCCAGAAGCACCTATAGGACTTGAAGTGTGTTAGTCCCATTACACACACAGAGCTATATTTTCTTCCCAGAAGCACCTATAGGACTTGAAGTGTGTTAGTCCCATTACACACACAGAGCTATATTTTCTTCCCAGAAGCACCTATAGGACTTGAAGTGTGTTAGTCCCATCACACACACAGAGCTATATTTTGTTCCCAGAAGCACCTATAGGACTTGAAGTGTGTTAGTCCCATTACACACACAGAGCTATATTTTGTTCCCAGAAGCACCTATAGGACTTGAAGTGTGTTAGTCCCATTACACACACAGAGCTATATTTTCTTCCCAGAAGCACCTATAGGACTTGAAGTGTGTTAGTCCCATCACACACACAGAGCTATATTTTCTTCCCAGAAGCACCTATAGGACTTGAAGTGTGTTAGTCCCATTACACACACAGAGCTATATTTTGTTCCCAGAAGCACCTATAGGACTTGAAGTGTGTTAGTCCCATTACACACACAGAGCTATATTTTCTTCCCAGAAGCACCTATAGGACTTGAAGTGTGTTAGTCCCATCACACACACAGAGCTATATTTTCTTCCCAGAAGCACCTATAGGACTTGAAGTGTGTTAGTCCCATTACACACACAGAGCTATATTTTGTTCCCAGAAGCACCTATAGGACTTGAAGTGTGTTAGTCCCATTACACACACAGAGCTATATTTTCTTCCCAGAAGCACCTATAGGACTTGAAGTGTGTTAGTCCCATCACACACACAGAGCTATATTTTCTTCCCAGAAGCACCTATAGGACTTGAAGTGTGTTAGTCCCATTACACACACAGAGCTATATTTTCTTCCCAGAAGCACCTATAGGACTTGAAGTGTGTTAGTCCCATCACACACACAGAGCTATATTTTGTTCCCAGAAGCACCTATAGGACTTGAAGTGTGTTAGTCCCATTACACACACAGAGCTATATTTTGTTCCCAGAAGCACCTATAGGACTTGAAGTGTGTTAGTCCCATTACACACACAGAGCTATATTTTCTTCCCAGAAGCACCTATAGGACTTGAAGTGTGTTAGTCCCATCACACACAAAGAGCTATACTTTGTTCCCAGAAGCACCTATAGGACTTGAAGTGTGTTAGTCCCATCACACACACAGAGCTATATTTTGTTCCCAGAAGCACCTATAGGACTTGAAGTGTGTTAGTCCCATCACACAGAGCTCCTCTATTTTCTTTGCATAAGCACCCACAGGACTTCTAGTGTGTTAGTGGCATCACACAGAGCTCCTATATATTCTTCTCAGCAGCACCCACAGGACTTCTAGTGTGTTAGTGGCATCACACAGAGCTCCTCTATTTTCTTTGCAGAAGCACCCATAGGACTTCTAGTGTGTTAGTGGCATCACACAGAGCTCCTATATATTCTTCTCAGCAGCACCCACAGGACTTCTAGTGTGTTAGTGGCATCACACAGAGCTCCTCTATTTTCTTTGCAGAAGCACCCACAGGACTTCTAGTGTGTTAGTGGCATCACACAGAGCTCCTATATATTCTTCTCAGCAGCACCCACAGGACTTCTAGTGTGTTAGTGGCATCACACAGAGCTCCTCTATTTTCTTTGCATAAGCACCCACAGGACTTCTAGTGTGTTAGTGGCATCACACAGAGCTCCTCTATTTTCTTTGCATAAGCACCCACAGGACTTCTAGTGTGTTAGTGGCATCACACAGAGCTCCTCTATTTTCTTTGCATAAGCACCCACAGGACTTCTAGTGTGTTAGTGGCATCACACAGAGCTCCTCTATTTTCTTTGCAGAAGCACCCATAGGACTTCTAGTGTGTTAGTGGCATCACACAGAGCTCCTATATATTCTTCTCAGCAGCACCCACAGGACTTCTAGTGTGTTAGTGGCATCACACAGAGCTCCTCTATTTTCTTTGCATAAGCACCCACAGGACTTCTAGTGTGTTAGTGGCATCACACAGAGCTCCTCTATTTTCTTTGCATAAGCACCCACAGGACTTCTAGTGTGTTAGTGGCATCACACAGAGCTCCTCTATTTTCTTTGCAGAAGCACCCATAGGACTTCTAGTGTGTTAGTGGCATCACACAGAGCTCCTCTATTTTCTTTGCAGAAGCACCCATAGGACTTCTAGTGTGTTAGTGGCATCACACAGAGCTCCTATATTTTCTTCTCAGCAGCACCCACAGGACTACCGACTACAATGGCTGGAAGACCGCCAAGGGGAGGCAGAGCGTGCAGAGCCAAGAACACAGGGCAGGCAGGCTCTGTTTCTAGTGGACGTGGCCGTGGACGTGGACGTGGTCGTGCATCGTCATCAGCACGTGGCCATGGGACACGCGCGTCTTTGTTTTCGGCAGCTGGACATGTGGAGCCGCATCATGCTGAAGGCTTGGTAGAATGGATGACCAAGCCCTCCTCATCCTCCTCATCCTCTCTCACCCAGGCTCAGGGTACTGACAGAGCATCATCAGCCACCCCTTCCCTAGACCCACCATGTCCTCCTGAGGAGTCCCCCGAACTCTTTGAGCACAGTGTTGGGTACATGCTCCAGGAGGATGCCCAACGATTCGAAGGCTCGGATGACGATACCCAGCTTGAGGAATCTGGCAGTACAGTTCCACCAGCTGCAGCTTACTGCCAGGTTTGCTCTAGTGGTGAAGAGGGAGGGGATGATGAGGTCACTGACTCCACGTGGGTGCCTCAAGGGAGAGAGGATGAGGAGGAGGACGAGGAGGAGGAGGATGCGGCGTCACATGTCCAACGAGGCAGGATGCCCCCTGGAGGCCAGGTAGAGGCCAGCACAGCAACTGTACAACACCGCAGAGCTCCGCCTGTGCAGGGCGCTGCCTCTGCACGTTATCAGAAAAGTTCTTTGGTGTGGGCCTTTTTTGAGACGAGTGCAGCAGATCGCACCACTGCTATTTGCAATATTTGTCTCAAGCGTATCTCGCGTGGCCAAAACATCAGCCGCTTGGGCACGACAAGCATGACCAGACATATGGCGACCTGCCATGCAGCTCGTTGGCAGGCACACATAAAAGACCCACACCAAAGAACTAAGCGGACCTCTCCTTGCTCCTCCTCAGCTGGGATCTCCATCCCCACTACACCTTCAGTCCTCTCTGAAAGCTGCTCTGAGAGGACTGAAGGTGTAGAATTCGGTGTGTCACAACCAAGTACTTGCAGTACACCGACGTCCGAATGCAGCAGGCAAATTTCCCTGCCCCAGCTGCTGGACCGTAGAAAGAAGTACACTCCCAGCCATCCACATGCCCAGCGGTTGAATGCTAGCCTTGCTAAATTGCTAGCACTTCAACTGCTGCCTTTTCAGTTGGTAGACTCGGCCCCCTTCCGTGAGTTTGTTCAATGTGCGGTTCCTCAGTGGCAGGTTCCCAAACGCCACTTTTTCTCGCGGAAGGCGATTCCGTCTCTCTACCGGCATGTGGAGGGCAATGTCCATGCCTCGCTGGACAGGGCGGTCAGCGGTAAGGTGCATATTACCGCTGACTCATGGTCCAGCAGGCATGGACAGGGACGGTACCTTTCTTTCACGGCCCATTGGGTCACTCTATTGGCAGCTGGGAGGGATGCAGGACAAGGTGCAGTAGTGTTGGAGGTTGTTCCGCCACCACGCCTCCAAAACGCGACTACTGCTACTGGTTGTGACACACCTCTCTCCTCCACCCCCTCCTCTTCTTCTTCCTCCAGTGCTCTGTCCTTGGAACCAGCGGTGCTCCGTAGGCGTACAAGGGGCTACGCAAGTACGCAGGCAAAAAGATGCCATGCCGTGCTTGCGCTGGTGTGTTTGGGGGACAGGAGCCACACTGGGCCAGAGGTTCTGGCAGCTCTGCAGGGGCAGGCCGAGAGGTGGTTGACGCCACGTCAGCTTAAGCCAGGAATGGTCGTTTCTGACAATGGCACCAACCTCCTCTCCGCCCTGCGACAGGGGCAGCTCACCCATGTGCCCTGCATGGCTCACGTCCTCAACCTGGTGGTGCAGCGGTTCTTGGGCAGGTTCCCAGGCTTACAGGATGTCCTGAGGCAGGCCAGGAAAGTCTGTGTGCATTTCCGCCGATCTTATAATGCCAGTGCTCGGCTGACTGAGCTGCAAAAGGAGCTGAACCTGCCCAAGAACCGCCTAATATCTGACATGCCCACCAGGTGGAACTCAACGTTGGCCATGCTGCAGCGACTGCACACGCAGCAGAGGGCCATCAATGAGTACCTTTGCGACTACGGCACCAGGACAGGGTCAGGGGAGCTTGGTTTTTTTTCCCCACGTCAGTGGAGCATGATCAGGGATGCATGCACTGTCCTCTCACCATTTGAGGAGGCCACGAGGATGGTGAGCAGTGACAGTGCATGCATCAGTGACACTGTCCCTCTTGTCCACCTGTTGGAGCATACGCTGCGTGGGATAATGGACAGGGCACTTGAGGCAGAACAGAGGCAGGAAGAGGAGGACTTCCTTGCCTCTCAAGGCCCCCTTTATCCGGACAGTGTTCCTTCTGTCCCACCCATCACACAGGAAGAGGATGAGGAGGAGGAGGAGGAGGAGGAGGAGGAGGATTGTGTGAGCATGGAGGTGGAGCCTGGCACTCAGCATCAGCAGCAGCAGTCTTTTAGGGATGATGTACAGTCCCAACAAGCCAGTGGACTTGTACGTGGCTGGGAGGAGGTGGCTGGCGATCATGTCATCCTCAGTGACCCAGAAGACTCCGGACCGAATGCCTCAGCTAACCTACGCTGCATGGCCTCCCTGATCCTGCAAAGCCTGCGGAAGGATCCTCGTGTTCTTCGGATCAAGGAGAGGGACCATTACTGGCTGGCCACTCTCCTTGATCCGCGGTACAAGGGTAAGGTTGCGGACCTTATCTTGCCGTCGCAGAGGGAGCAGAGGATGAGACATCTCAGGGAGGCCTTGCAGAAAGGTCTGTGCAACGCGTTCCCAGAAACTGGGAGGCTACAAACTCCTGGTCCTGGGCGACGAGTTGCTGAGGCTTCGGTCAGTGGCAGAAGGAGCGGTGGGGAAGGTGGACGTCTGACCGATGCGTTCAGACAATTTTTTAGTCCGCAGCCCCAAGGTATGATCGGTTCCAGCAACCATCGCCAGCGTCTGATATACATGGTGCAGGAATACCTTGGGGCAAGGTCAGACTTGGACACCTTTCCCACCGAAAATCCTCTGGCTTACTGGGTCCTGAGGATGGATCACTGGCCAGAGCTTGCACAGTATGCAATTGAGCTACTGGCCTGTCCTGCCTCCAGCGTTCTTTCCGAACGCACATTCAGTGCTGCTGGAGGATTTGTGACTGATCATAGGGTGCGCCTGTCCACCGCCTCGGTTGATCGACTGACATTCATCAAAATGAATCAGTCTTGGATCACCACCAGCTACCAGGCACCTGAGGCGGATATAACCGAATAATTTTTAATGTCACATCCCTTCAAGACTGCCTATGCTGATGCTGAGTGACTGTCCTCTTATGTTCACTGACTATCCTCTTCCTCCTCCTCAATGATCCATGCCACAGCACCAGTGCCTAAGGCACAATTTTTCAGCCCCTGTTTAACAGGGGCGTGTACTTACAATTTTTTAAAAAAATGCTTTGCAACACGTGTGACTGCTGTGCTCCAAGTACAGTCTCTGTGAGGGCCGTGTTGCAGTGTTGTGGCACCAGCACCAGTGCCTAAGGCACAATTTTTCAGCCCCTGTTTAACAGGGGCGTGTACTTACAATTTTTTAAAAAAAATGCTTCGCAACACGTGTGACTGCTGTGCTCCAAGTACAGTCTCTGTGAGGGCCGTGTTGCAGTGTTGTGGCACCAGCACCAGTGCCTAAGGCACAATTTTTCAGCCCCTGTTTAACAGGGGCGTGTACTTACAATTTTTAAAAAAAATGCTTTGCAACACGTGTGACTGCTGTGCTCCAAGTACAGTCTCTGTGAGGGCCGTGTTGCAGTGTTGTGGCACCAGCACCAGTGCCTAAGGCACAATTTTTCAGCCCCTGTTTAACAGGGGCGTGTACTTACAATTTTTTAAAAAAATGCTTCGCAACACGTGTGACTGCTGTGCTCCAAGTACAGTATCTGTGAGGGCCGGGTTGCAGTGTTGTGGCACCAGCACCAGTGCCTAAGGCACAATTTTTCAGCCCCTGTTTAACAGGGGCGTGTACTTACAATTTTTTAAAAAAAAGCTTCGCAACACGTGTGACTGCTGTGCTCCAAGTACAGTCTCTGTGAGGGCCGTGTTGCAGTGTTGTGGCACCAGCACCAGTGCCTAAGGCACAATTTTTCAGCCCCTGTTTAACAGGGGCGTGTACTTACAATTTTTTTTAAAAAATGCTTCGCAACACGTGTGACTGCTGTGCTCCAAGTACAGTCTCTGTGAGGGCCGTGTTGCAGTGTTGTGGCACCAGCACCAGTGCCTAAGGCACAATTTTTCAGCCCCTGTTTAACAGGGGCGTGTACTTACAATTTTTTAAAAAAATGCTTCGCAACACGTGTGACTGCTGTGCTCCAAGTACAGTATCTGTGAGGGCCGGGTTGCAGTGTTGTGGCACCAGCACCAGTGCCTAAGGCACAATTTTTCAGCCCCTGTTTAACAGGGGCGTGTACTTACAATTTTTTAAAAAAATGCTTCGCAACACGTGTGACTGCTGTGCTCCAAGTACAGTCTCTGTGAGGGGTTGCAGTGTTGTGGCACCAGCACCAGTGCCTAAGGCACAATTTTTCAGCCCCTGTTTAACAGGGGCGGGTAATTACAAATCTTGATCTAATAGTTCACAGCAGGGCCCATTCCTGCGCCCACCAAGAGTAACTATGAGGGCCTGCAGTCTTGTGGCAACACCGTCCACCACCACCGCCAAAGGCCCAATTTTTCTGCCCTGTTCATCAGGTGCTTGCAATTACAAATCTTGATCTAATAACTCACAGCAGGGCCCATTCCTGCGCCCACCAAGAGTAACTATGAGGGCCTACAGTCTTGTGGCAACACCGTCCACCACCACCGCCAAAGGCCCAATTTTTCTGCCCTGTTCATCAGGTGCTTGCAATTACAAATCTTGATCTAATAACTCACAGCAGGGCCCATTCCTGCGCCCACCAAGAGTAACTGTGAGAGCTTACAGTCTTGTGGCAAAACCGTCCACCACCACCACCACCACCACCCCCAATTTTTCTGCCCTGTTCAACAGGTGCATGCAATTACAAATCTTGATCTATTAACTCACAGCAGGGCCCATTCCTGTGCCCACCAGTCTTGTGGCTACACCAACATCTAATAGGGCAAATTTCTGCAGAGTATATACGCCAGGCCCCTACTTTCAAACATCCAACTTACAAACGACTCCTACTTGCAAATGGAAAGAGAAAACAGGAAGTGAGAGGAAATCTACCCCTAGGAAGGGAAATTCTATCCTGTTAGATTTAATTTGGGAAAAAGGTATCTCCTCTCTACTGATACTTTATCACCAATCCTTGTTTCAATTAAAACCCCACTTTTCCAAAAACATTTGTCATTGGGACGGAAAGTGAGGTGACATGTTCTGAACAGATGTGCAAAGACAGCAAATGTTACAGGGGTGATAACCCCTCCCTATGTTCTCCAAAAAGCTTAAAAATAGATTTTTTTGGGATGGAGCTACACTTCATAATGTACCTGTTCAGATTCTACTTAAGATCAAACCTAAAGCCGCAAGTGGTTTTAAATGGCTTCTTTTTTTCCTTTACAAATGTCATTTTGTGCAAGGACAGTTCTAAACACGGGAAAACACATGCCACTTCACAGGCATACTTTGGACACCCCCCAGGTACCATATTTAAAGGAAAATGTCACTTTTTTTTTTCACTTTATGCATCATTAAAATGACTGCTCCCGAAAAAACGTTAGTTTTTAAAAGTTCTTTTTGCATTGATATATGTCCCCTGGGGCAGGACCCGGGTCCCCAAACCTGTTTTATGACATTAACATGCATATTGGCCGTTGTAATTAGCACTTTTGATTTCGAACGTTCGCGTCCATTATAACGTATAGGGTTCGAAAATTCGCGCGAACTTTCGGTCCGTTCGAAGGTTCTGGTTCGAACCGAACCCGGGGGTGTTCGGCTCATCCCTAATTGCTGCATTCAGCTTAATGGCCCTTTTCTGTATTGCTGTCTGCCTAGATCTATTTTTGTCTGCAGAGTCTGCCAAGTTGCTATTGCATTTACCTAAGGGTGTCCTGTGCTCTAACCCTCTCTCCCCTGTTCCTGTTAAGAGAAATAAAAACTCTCTTTGTTAATTTTTAAAAGTGACTGGCGCCCATCATTTCATCTTGCACTATACCCAGCATGCCTAGTAACCTGCAACCTACGGAGGAATGTCAGCTCTTCCTGACTTTGGGGGTCACCATCAGGCCCTTAGAGGTCGGGGAGACTGCTACATAGGCTTAAAGTGTTACTAAACCCAGGACCCTGCATTCATAATATCTGGTCTCGCACAGTACACAGAACATGGAAATGCAATCGTTTTAGTAAATATAAACTGCTAAATACCTTTTCTCATCATCAGTTTATAGCAGTCTTGTGACTTCTATCAGGGTCTGGTTAAAGCTTGGAGAAGGAGTTTTCATTCTAATCTGACTGTCCCATAGCTCCCAACTGTCCCTCTGATTTCGAGGGATTTGGAGAAATGTCCCTCTGTCCCTCATTGCCCCTCATTTGTCCCTCATATTGGTCTAATCTATATAGTTGTATATAAAGGAAAAGTAGTGGTTAAAAAAAAAAAGCACTTGTGGATTTAATTAACCATTTTTTGGTTAATTCTCCTTTAAGGGGGTGTGACAGGGGGAGGACGTGTCCTATGCCTATATAAGTTTGTTAGTAGGTGTTCCTCATTCCCATCTCAAAATGTTGGAAGGTATGCTGTCCTATGAGGCTGCAGGACCCCTGACCCTCTGTGTGGACAGTGCTGATTGGCCCTGTGCTGATCACATGCACCCTCCCATAAAAACAAAAAAACTCTCTAGCAATACACATCAAATTGAGCATGTGCAATGTGACTCCAAGGCTCTGTTCTATCAGTAGATGGATTGGGGACAGTAAAAGTAGGGGAGAATCAGAGAAGACGGGATCAAACAGCATTTTTACACAATGCAGAGGATAAACCTCTTAGGTTCCAAAGTGAGTATAACAATCATTCTTTTTCTACATATACAGACTGATTTCACTGTTGTGGGTTTAGTAACACTTTAAATGAGTTTCAAGATGAAACCAGTAATAACTTTGTATCTGCTCCGTCTTTTTTAGCAGCCAGCTCCTGTTTCTGCCATTCACGATGGTTCTATAGAAAACTGATTGTGTGTCTTTTAATATTTACACAGAGATCATTTAAATTCCATTAGCTTTAAGTCCAATTCCAGAAACGTGTATTAGATCAAGAAGTATTTGAGATGGCACACAGTGCCAACCTGTCATCCATAGAGCTTGCAACTAAACAGTGGCTGGATGTGGCCTTTAAGTGCCATTTCAGCTAACACGGAAAACAGTGTTTGGCGAGGAATTATGAATGCAGCTTTGTTTTCTGTCTACCAGAGGGAGTGTGCATTTTTTGATGAGATTCACTATGCCAGCCGTACAGATGGATGTGACCTTTAATCAGGTGTTAGTAATGCAGTGTTTAATAATTTCCAAAACCTTGTGTCTATGATGGATTAATCTTCTACCTTCTGAGGAATACAAACTTCTGTAAAATGCCACTTCTAGCACTTCTTTCATTCTGACATGAATATATGTGATGAATTGAGACTTAATATTTAATAAAGTTACTTTTGTTAAGTTCAGCAGTTTGTGGCCTTAACTTTTTGTGCAGTCACTAGGGGGCAGTGTGGCTCCACATAGCAGTGTGAGCCTTGTTTATGTAATTATAAGTACATTTTGTAAAACAATTATGTGTGATTAGAATATTCAGAAACAGTCTAATCTCCACGGTGAGATTATTATGCTAAATCCTTAGATTATGATAACATGTGAGCAAGATAAACGTCATGAACCTTGCATTTGAGTCTGTTAACTGATTGTGGCACTTCATCGTCACCATAGCACAATCAACCCGTTAGGTATTTCATTAAAACTGTGTCTAATCGAATCTGTTTATGTGAAAAATTAGGGGGAACTCCAGAAGAAACTGAAAATGAAATGATAAATATGTCCGTAATAATCCAATTCTGCATTTTCTTTATTTGAATGGACAAATGCTGGAGTTCTGCTTTAAGGTGAAATTTAGGTTTGGCCTGCTGCATATAAGTTATACATTACTTTCCTGATCTGAGACCTATAAAAGCATTCAAAATATCTGGGGCAGACTGATTGTATGTATTTAATGGCACATACAAGCACACTGCCAGTAGTACACAACATTCTAAGTGTAATTTAGGTCAACAAATTGGAAAATATCTCATACTTCATCTATATAAGCAATGTGGTCGATGAAGGGTACTTCCCTCTGCAGTTATCAGTACCGCCTCATCAGTGCTCATCAGTGCAGCCTATCAGTGCCCATCAATGGCCGCTCATCAGTGCCGCCTCATCACTGCCCATCAGTGCAGCCTATCAGTATCCATCAGTGCAGCCTCATCAGTGCCCATCAGTGCTGCATATTAGTGCCTCCTCATCAGTGCCCATCAGTGCAGCCTATCAGTGCCCATCAGTGCTGCATATTAGTGCCTCCTCATCAGCACCCATCAGTGCAGCCTATCAGTGCCCATCAGTGCTGCATATTAGTGCCACCTCCTCACTGCCCATCAGTGCTGTCTCATCAGCGCACATCAGTGCACCAGAAACTAAAAAAAACGTTTTTTCTTTTCTTTTTTTCTCCATAAGAGGTTTATTGTAGATAAAAGAGTGCAAGCACATAGGATGTTATACAGAAATATGAGTTACAAAGTGATAGACATATTTTGTTAACTTCAGGAACTGGAGCAGAATAAAAAAAACAAACAAAAAACAGAAGTATACATGTTAATTGTGTATATAAACAGAAGGAATGTGGGTAAGTCCCCTAACAGAGATAACATCTCAACATAACAAGTTTCAATGAGGAGAATATAAGTAAAGCAATCAATTCACATGTATCTAGAAAGATAATATCAATCAATTATGGAAATCTCTAGGTATTAGGAATAACTTTAGTAAGTGATTGTGTCTCGAGTCCCATAGGTTCAGGGGTGGAGGTTAGGTTAGGCTTAAGAGCCAGTTTCCTTCCAAAGACCAACCATTTAGCTTCTAATGCCGTGTACACACGATCGGAAATTCAGCCAGCAAAAGACCGATGAGAGCTTTTGGTCGTAAAATGCGACTGTGTGTATGCTCCATTGGACTTTTGCTGGCCGAATTTCCACCAGCAAAAGATTGACAGCATGTTCTCAATTTTTCAGTCTGAAAAAGTCTGTAGCAATTCCGACGTGCAAAATTCCTACGCATGCTCGGAAGCATTGAACATTTTCTCGGCTAGTCGTAGGTAATCCATCTCTCCCTCCCTCAGCTAGGTGAGGGTGAAAGGATTTATTTTTCAAAATTTTCCATCTTTTTTTGTTCGTTTAGCAAAAAAACCCCCCAAAAAAACAGTGGTGATTAAACGCCGCCAAAAGAAATCTCTATCTGTCTCAAAAAGGGTGTTTTCAAGCAGCTTGAAGGGCAACATTAAAATACAAAAATCCTCTAACCACTTTTACTCCCTTCATGACCAGGGCATTTTTTGCTATTCAGCACTGTGCTACTTTATCTGGCAATTGCGTGGTCATGCAACACTGTACTACATTTTTTTCACACTAATAGAGCTTTCTTTTGATGGTATTTAATCACCGCTGGGTTTTTTATTTTTTATTATATAAATGAAAAAAGACTAACATTTTTGAAAAAAACAGACCAATTATTTTTCTTTCTGCTATAAAACATATGAAATAAAAAAATTAAATTTCTTCACATATTTAGGCCAAAATGTATCCCTTTTTTATAAATAAATTCTTTATTTACTGTATGTATGAAATAACATCATTACTATATCACCAGGGAGTTACCAAACAACCAAGATATTTGCATACAGCAATACACCTTCTAGTTCAAGAAAGTAAAAAAAGAAAAAAAAACAGGGAGCGAGAAAAAAGAAAAAAAAAGAAAAATGTAAACATTTTACAAATATACTTTAAGTCACGCTTGCGTAGATTTAAAAATTAAAACATATACCACTCTAATATACAGCATCCTGTCTAACTGCTAATCTTGACAATTATTTTACCTTAGATTTTGAAACCCTTCCTTTTTTTTTTCTTTCTTGTGTGAGGTTGCTCATTCAAAGAGAGGAAAAGGAAAAAAAGGAATAAGAAGCACATACTTTTATTAGAGTAGGGTTTGAAAATCTGGGGTAAAATAATCTCACATCTTTACATATCTTCCCCAGAATCTCAGGGATTAACCATCCGACTCTGAAGGAGACCGGTCTTTATATAAAAAAATATAGAGTTCATATCCTCCAATATTTCTCACTCTGTTGTTCTTTCATTGACATCGTGGGTTCTTCCATTCCATGAATTTTCGTAATTCTAGTCAGCCAGTGAGATTTAATCAGAATGACTGGGCTCTTCCAGAGTGCTGGTGTGCATGCTTTTGCAGCCATTAAGAGGTGTTTCAACATTGAATTGGTTTGTGTGAAAGTTATAGTGTCTACAATTAAGGGTATATATACTAGAATATTTATTTATTTTTACTAGTAATGGCAATGATCAGTGACTTATAGTGGGCCTGTGATAGTGCGGCGAACAATCTGACACTAACTGACACTTGGTGGGAACTGACTAACTGACACGGAAATCACCAGTCACACCAATACAGTGATCGGTGATACTATACACTGTCACGGTACTAATGACACTGGCTGGGAAGGGGTTATCATCTAGGGGCAATCAAGGGGTTGCTAACAATGTGTAATGCATTCTGCTTTTACTAATCGATTACTAATCGATGTGGTTGTTTTTTCTGCTTTGCAGGGAAAAATCAGCCACATTGCTGCTCTGTGTACAGAACCCTGTGTTGTTAGTAAACACAGGGCTCTGTATTGTGATTTGCTAAGCCAATCAACAGGTCCCAGCCATAAAGCATTGTCCGTGATCAAATCACTCCCCTCACATAAAGCTCCAGGCCCTGATGGACTCCCCTATTCCTACTATAAAACCTACCTCCGAATTCTAGCTCCACATATGCTAAATTTATTCTCCTCCCTACTCAAAAGGTACCTTACCCCAACCCCAGTTTCTCCATGCACACGTCACCGTTATCCCCAAACCAGACAAGGATCCGTCTATCCCTGGCAATTACCGCCCAATCGCTTTACTAAATTCAGACTACAAAATCTTTACAAAAACATTAGCAAACAGACTCTCGATAATATTACCATCACTAATACATAAAGACCAGGTGGGTTTAATACCAACAAGGCATGCAGGAGATAACACCAGGCGTACGATAGACCTCATAGATTTATTAACCAGAACCAAAACCCCTGCCCTAATACTTAGTCTAGATGCTCAGAAAGCATTCGACCATCTCAGTTGGCCCTTTATGTTTGCAATCCTGGCAAAATACGGATTCTCTGGACCCTTTATTCAAGCCCTCCGATCCTTGTATTCTCATCCCACTTCACAGGTACAACTCGCATCCCATCTATCCCCAACCTTTTCCCTCAGTAACGGAACCAGACAGGGTTGCCCGTTGTCACCCCTATTGTTTGTTCTCAGCTTAGAACCCTTGGCGGCTGCCCTACGCAATTGCCCTGATGTTACCGGAGTACATTTACGACAAAGAAAATACAAACTATCCCTATTCGCAGATGATGTTCTCCTGAAACTCACGCATCCACACACATCTCTACCTCCTCTTCACAGAATCCTAGCGGCTTTTAGTGCTATTTCAGGCTACAAAATTTATTCTGCCAAGACGTAAGCCTTGCCCATCAATATCACGCCCCCTCAACAAATCGTACTCCAAGAAAACTATAATTACCATTGGTGCCCCTCTTCGCTGAAATACCTAGGAGTCCAGCTCACAGCATCATATTCCACATTATACCATGCCAATTTCCCTCCCCACTTCAATGAAATCAATCGCCTTTTGACACAATGGACCGTTCTTTCCCTCTCCCTTTTTGGACGTGTTAACATTCTTAAAATGTCAATACTTCCTAAGTTACTGTATCTATTCGAGACACTCCCGGTGGCAATTGAAGTCACAATTGAAAGCTATTCAAAGGAGAAGTCTCTGCTTCCTATGGAACAATTCCTCCCATCGGGTGGCGGGATCAGTGGTCATGGCATGTAAAAACAGGGGAGGCTTGGGAGCCCCCGACTTTATTAAATATTACTATGCTTCACATCTAAGAGTCCTCACTTCCTGGACTAACAGGAAAGCTCCAAACAGATGGGCCGAGATCGAAATGAGTATTACCTCTCCAGTTCATCCATGTTACATGCTCTGGCTGTCCAGTGACAAACACATGCCCCAGCTAGGAAGTTTATGCCTGTCTCCAATGCTCTTTACTTTAGCAATTTGGAAAAGATGTTCTGAACGATACTCCCTATCTTCTCCATGTTCACCACTTATAAATGTTCTCTTTAATCCAGACATCCCTGATAGCTTGTCCTATGATCGAATGCTACACTGGATTTTTCAGCTGAGACATCTTGTCAACCCAGCCACGAGACATCTATTATCTTTCATAGAATTGCAAAAGCAACACAACAGATTCCAATAGCACTTCTATACTCCTACTTGCAATTCAGACATTTCTTCACCACTAAACCTTCCTCCCTTTCCATGCAAAAACCATCAGACTTTGAAATGGTATGTGCCAAAGGCCCCTATGAGCCCCAATTAATTTCCACTATATATAAGATTCTACACAAAGCTAATCCTTTAAAGGTAGATACCCACCATTACATGAAGAGATGGTCTCAAATACTCCAACATGATATATCCCTGTTAGACTGGGATAGTATTTGGGAATCCACCTCCAAAATTTCCCGCTGTGTTACACACAAAGAAACCGCGTATAAAGTTTTATTATTCTGGTACAGAATCCCAGAACACCTACATGCCTATAACCCGGTGGTCTCAAAACTATGCTGTAGATGCAACAAAGCAGTAGGCTCACACTTTCATATATTCTGGGAATGTCCTTTAGTTACCCAATTTTGGATTCAGATCCAAATACTTCTAGAGATACTTCTAAACTGTTAGAGGTCCCTATCCCCCTAAATCCTAAGCACTATTTACTAGGTCTACCCTTCCCAGGCATTCATAAATCCAAACGAAGACTGATGTCCTACATATTATTGGCTGCTAAGAGAACTATCCCCAGGCTATGGCTCTCTGCTACCCCTCCCACTCTCACGCAAACCCTCTCCATTTTAACAGATATATGTAGAATGGAATCTAACTACCGTAATTGATGATTCAACACAAAAGTTTTCACAAATATGGCAGACATGGGATGATTCCGAATATAGCTCCGAAGCACATAGTTCTGTTTGACAGATAATTGAATTGTACAATACTCCTCAATTTATATCTAGTCCTCTACTGACTCCATTGGAAATGTTATCTATGGCCCCACACTACTGCTATAATGATGTCTCTGTCTCTGTACCCACCGTGAAAACCAAACCGTACATGCGAAAATAAAAAAGAATGTCTAAGATAGCTCTCTCATTATCTATGTAACCTTACCGAACCTTTTTGTTTTTCATCATACTAAATGTATATATATTTCAATGACAGTATACATCTGCGTTATTTGAATTGACTGTGATAATAACATGTCACTTTGTATCACTTGTAAAACGTGTTAAATAAACAAAAAAAAGTAAAAGCATTGTCCGGAAACCTGCTGACCAACTTTTTGCAACGATAACCAACTTTATCTTTATACAGTATTACTTTATACAGTATTTATACAGTATTTACAGTACTGAGCAGGGGAAATGCATACACAATCAAGCTAAAATGTATTGGAAGGTAAAAAATACAAACGTCTTACAATCGGCGAACAGTGGGAAACAAAGTTTCAAAGCATAGCTTGTAATCCTCTTTTCGGTACCGCACTGTATTGTGTAAAATGTTTTATTGAAACTTCAACACAGTATGCTCCAAAACACCTCAAAACCACAAACTCATACTCCAGAAATGAAGCAGTTGGAATGCTGAATTCAGAATGCACAGTGGCTGCAGAGAATGTAGGCAGCTTAATTGAGCACTGGGTCATGAACGATGGAGAGATGTCATTTTTTAAATAAGGAAATAGGAACTGTAGGTGTTATTTTAAAGACAGCAGCTAGAAATATTGTATAGAATGGCTGCACATTTAAGAATTTGTACTTAGCCACTATTCTTGAGGAAGAGGTAAGGCATATTTTTTTTTTCAATTAACGTTTTTATTATTCGTTTCAGTGAGGTTGACAATACATAAAAGTAGAGAAGTCAGTGAACTCAAATGCAAATGCTAAACAACATGCTGTCTATACGTAATAGAGTCAAGGGTGAATAAAGCGTTTACATTAGCGGTTCGTGATTTGCTCTCCCACTTATAAGGGAAGGTTGACTGTAGGTGATTAACCTCGTCTTTTATAATGTTAATTGGAAGGGCCCTGACCTGGAAGTGTTTGTTTTATAGCTCGAGAGCACCCCATAGTGGTCTAATTCGACATGGAGGTTGGGTAGGGAGATCCTAGGCCGGGTCAGAGTGAGGATGATGTCGTCTGCAAATAGAGATATTTTAAATTCCCTGCCCCTGACCGAGATCCCCTGGATGTCCGGATTACCCCTAATGGCCGCCGCCAGGTGCTCCACGCATATGATATAGGTGATATGGCGAAGGGGGTTTTAACTTGTGAGGAGGGGCTAGTGTAGAGGTTCTGTACTGCCTGCAAAAAGGGTCCCTTAAAGTGCATGTGGCGCAATGTGGCAATCGTGAAGGGCCAGCTTAGGCGATCGAACGCCTTTTCCGCGTCTAAACTCAGGGTCAGGGATTTTGAGTTATCTCTGTTGGCTACGATCTTTGTCTGGTTTCGGGATCAGGGATAAGAAAGAGCCTTGCATCTCGCTCAGAATAGGGGTCTGTTGGAGGAAGGCTTTGAACAATTTGGTCATATAAGGGCTCAGGAGGGGCAGAAAGGCCTTATAGTACTCATATGGGAGCCCGTCCGGCCCAGGAGATTTGTGGACCGGGAGGGCTTTTATGGTCATTGCCAGTTCTTCCGCGGTAATAGGGGTATTTAGTTCCTGTAGGTTTGTATCTTGAAGTCAGGGTAGTCCGACTCCTTCGAGATACTGAGTCATGTGAGGTATTTCCGGTTTGTTATATAGGTCTGTATAGAAGCCAGCGAATGTATTCGCTATATCTTGAGGGTGGGTCAGCAGATCCCCTCTTCTGTTCTTAATTTGATTTGGCGTGGAGGTGTGGGTTTGGTCTGCCAGTTTCCTGGCCAGGTGTGACTGTGCTTTGTTGCCCTTGTCATAATATAGCTGTTTCAGTCGGATCAGTGCTTTCTCCACCAGGCCCATCGCAAGTTCCCGAAGTGTCATTCATACCTGGACGTTTAAGGAGTGGGTCAGCAGATCCCCTCTTCTGTTCTTAATTTGATTTGGCGTGGAGGTGTGGGTTTGGTCTGCCAGTTTCCTGGCCAGGTGTGACTGTGCTTTGTTGCCCTTGTCATAATATAGCTGTTTCAGTCGGATCAGTGCTTTCTCCGCCAGGCCCATCGCAAGTTCCCGAAGTGTCATTCATACCTGGACGTTTAAGGAGTGGAATGGAGGATTTTGAGTTATCTCTGTTGGCTACGATCTTTGTCTGGTTTCGGGATCAGGGATAAGAAAGAGCCTTGCATCTCGCTCAGAATAGGGGTCTGTTGGAGGAAGGCTTTGAACAATTTGGTCATATAAGGGCTCAGGAGGGGCAGAAAGGCCTTATAGTACTCATATGGGAGCCCGTCCGGCCCAGGAGATTTGTGGACCGGGATGGCTTTTATGGCCAGGTGTGACTGTGCTTTGTTGCCCTTGTCATAATATAGCTGTTTCAGTCGGATCAGTGCTTTCTCCACCAGGCCCATCGCAAGTTCCCGAAGTGTCATTCATACCTGGACGTTTAAGGAGTGGAATGGAGGGTGATTTTTGGAGCTGAGCTTCAAGGGCCCTCAGTTGTTTTTCAGCTAGTAGTCTGGTGGTCCTGGCATCCCTCTTCATGGCTGAAGAGAGAGCAAGGTGGCGGCCTTAGATGACTGCCTTATGGGCAGTTCACAGTGTGAAGGAGGAAATATCTGGGGTGTCATTTTCGACAAAGTAGTATTGCAGGGTACATAATAGGGGTGTGAGTGTGGTGAGTGTCTAGTAATAGAACGTGTTTGTCCACAGACTCCGTGGTTCATCTGACATTTATCAAAGTGAATCAGTCCTGGATTACCAGTAGCTATGAAGCCCCTACTGCAGATGTCGCCGATTAAGTGTTTTTGGGATGTGGAATCTCTGCTGGACTTTTAGGTTGCTTAGCATTATGGATGTTAATTTCATCTTGAATTTTTTTTTTTGACGGGTGCATATCATTTAAATTTTTGACAGCAAGGCCAATTTTTGCTTTCAATAAGAGTACATCAATAGGGTTATGGTGTGTGAAGGTGCCTACGACACCCATAGACTAATTTTTCCACACCTGTTTGACAGGTGCATATAAATTCAACTTTTGACAGCAAGGCCAATTCTTGCTTTAATCAAGAGTAGCTCTATGGGGTTACGGTGTGAAGGCGCCACCGACACCAACACCCAAAGACCATTTTTTCCACACCTGTTTGACAAGTGCATGTCATTTTAATTTTTAACAGCAAGGCCAGTTCTTGCTTTCATCAAGAGTACCTCAATAGGGTTACGGTGTGAAGGTGCCACCAACACCCAAACACCAATTTTTCCACACCTGTTTGACAGGTGCATATCATTTAAATTGTTGACAGCAAGGCCAATTCTTGCTTTTATCAAGATTACCTATATAAGGTTACAGTGTGAAGGTGCCATCGACACCCAAACACCAATTTTTCTGCACCTGTTACCAAAAAATCTCTAATCTTGTTCCCAGTGCACTACATTGTATCCTCATCATACAGACCGCTTCGCAAGCCATTGCTTACAAAATAAAGAAAACTTGCAGGGAAAATTTCATTTTTTTGGGCTTCATAAATGCATTTATTGCTGCAGCAGCTTCTATACACAGTACAGATGTGCCACTTTACATGTAGACTAAGGGGACACCCTAGGCACTATATTGAAAGGAATTTTTCATTTTTTAAGCTTTCACTTTAACCAGTTCCCGACCGGCGCATACAGATGTACGTCGGCAGAATGGCACGGACAGGCAAATGGGCGTACAAGTACGTCCCTTTAAATTTGCCGCCGTGCCATCGCGTGTGCGCCGGTCGAGACCTCCGTGAGTCGGATTGCGGGTCCCGCGGACTCAATCGCTGCAGGGATACCCGCAATTGTCTCACGGGGAGGAAGAACGGGGAGATGATAAAGTAAACATGCATCTCCCCGTTCTGCCTAGCAACAGTGTCACTGATCTCTGCTCTCTGTGATTGGAGCAGAGATCAGTGATGTGTAAAACACAGCCACACCCCCCACAGTTAGCAACACGCCCCTAGGACACACTTAACCCCTACACTGCCACCTAGTGGTTAACCCCTTCACTGCCAGTGTCTTTTATGCCCCGTACACACGGTCGGAAATTCCGACGGAAAATGTCCGATCGGACCATGTTGTCGGAAAAAAGCGGCCGTGTGTGGGCTCCATCAGACTTTTTCCATCGGAATTTCAGACGAAAAAAATTTGAGATCCTGCTCTCAAATTTTCCGACAACAAAGTCCGATCGGAGAGTGTGTAGAGAATTCCGACGGACAAAGTGCCACGCATGCTCAGATCAAATTACAAGACCAAAGCTATTGGCTACTAGCCTCTACGTAGTTCCGTCGTACGCAACGAACGTCACCACGTTCAGAATGATCGGATTTTCCAACAACTTTGTCCAACCGTGTGTATGCAACACCAGTGTCGGACAAAATCCGTCGGAAAAAATCAGACGGATTTTGTGGTCGGAATTTCCGACCGTGTACACGGGCATTACACAGGAATCAGTGCATTTGTATAGTACTGATTGCTGTATAAATGACAAAAAAAATGTGTCAAAAATGTCCGATGTGTCTGCCATAATGTCGCAGTCACAATAAAAATCGCTGATCGCCACCATTACTAGTAAAAAAAAATTATTAATAAAAATGCCATAAAACTATCCCCTATTTTGTAAACGCTATAAATTTTGCGCAAACCAATCAATTTATTTTTTACCAAAAATATGTAGAAGAATACGTACCGGCCTAAACTGAGGAAAAAAAAACGTTTTTGTATACATTTTTGGGGGATATTTATTATATATATATTATTTATGCCATGAGTTGCGGCGCACGGCGATGCGCAATGGCTGTTTTCGTATTTACAAAACATTTGCGCCTGTAACACAGTGCTATTTCCCATTTACTATTATCTTGCCGGCGCTCGGGAGGTGGCGATATAGACATGGCGCAAGGCATCTTCAACTCAGGATTAAAAGAAGCTGGAAGTGCCAATATTATGGGGGTGATGTGGGGTTATGTGAGGAAGTATAGATATAGCTATCCAAGTAACAAATATGCCCAAAATAGACTGATAAAGTAACTTTCCCTGAACAAGCCGGCAAGTACACTTAGAACTGCGTGATTATTGCACTGCGCATGCGTAATCGGCATTTGCGCATGTTCAAGTGCTCTGGTTCACTGCGCCGGCAAAATCTTAGTAAATGTCAAGCCACGTAAACTCATTTGCATAAGTTGAACGGGCGCACCTCTCAACTTGACTCTTTTTTTTTTTTTTTACGCTGGTTCACTTCTATGGGTTTTTTAAGGCTATTTGCACACAGGTCATGTTAGCATTAAGAAAAAAAAATGTTTTAATTAAAGTTCCCTGGCCTGGGGGCGACTTAAGGTCGTGTTGTAAGTCGCCCCAAGTCATGGTTGTAAGTCGCCCCAAGTCGTGTTGTACAGTCGCCCCAAGTCGTGTTGTAAGTAGTGTTGCCCCTGTGTGAATGGACTGTTAATGATAACGGCGTGTGCTATTATCAATGGCATATTATTATCGAGGTGCGCCGGCATATTACGTGTTGCCCTTTTTCGTGCGCTGGTTCATACGCTCAATTAATAATTTATCGCACCAATTAAGTTCTGAACCGGCGCAGCACATTCATCTTAGTAAATCACCCCCAATGTGTTTTTTTCAAAATTGTCGCTCTTTTTTGGTTTATAGCGCAAAAAATAAAAACCGCAGGGGTGATCAAATACCAACAAAAGAAAGCTCTATTTGTGGGAAAAAAAGCATATCAATTTTGTTTGGGAGCCACGTTGCATGGCCGCGCAATTGTCAGTTAAAGCGACGCAGTGCCGAATCGCAAAAAGTGGTCTGGTCTTTCAAAAAGTGTCTGAAAGTGGTTAAGCACCAATAAATCACTGCTCAATTAAAAATTATGTTTTTTACAAACTTTTTTTTCATTCATTGACATGTCCCCCAGGGAAGTATCCGGACCCCCATAACCATTGTATGCCCAATTACTTGCATATAAGTCTTCAAAATGGGCACTTTTGATTTTTTCCATTTCGGGTCCCATAGACTTCAATGGGGTTCCTTATTCGGTTCCGAACTTTAGTGATGTTTGAAAGTTCTGGTGCAAACTGAACAGGGGGTTGTTCGGCCCATCCCTAGACACTAATGATATTTTAGCTGTCTGTAAGGGTGGTATTCTAACCACCCCTGTAAGGGTCCAATTCTTCCCCTGACCACCAATGTAATAGGTATTATTTCCATTGAACCCTGATTAATTATTTCAGCAGAGACCTGAAAATTATTTTAATTGTTTTTTAGGAATAAAAAGACTGAAACTGAAAATAAAGGTATAAGTAAGCCAAAAAACTGTTTTCAAAAGTAATTTTCAATATTTTTAAATATTCAGCTTTCATTTCCTCTTATTATTGGGTGACAACATGATTTGTAATGGCCAATAACGCACCCTGACAAAGGTTGTAAAGCCATTACTGGAGTATATGAATTTAGACAGAAAGTGATGAAAAAGGGTGAAAACAGTAGCTTATGATATACAGTGCTATAATAAACTAAATGTCATTCAGAGTGTACTTTAAGATTACCTTCAAATAATGTAATGCTTTATTGTACTTGTGTTAGTGCAATGCATTTTTGTGCATTGTGGTCCTCTGTGGTAAAGTTGCCTAATAGTTTTGAATGGGCTCACAGTGTACCTTTACAGTAAATCATACTGGACCCATTTCTTTACTGTAGCGCAATGCAATGCAACACACAGTCTATGAGTTGTGATGCATTGAAGTGCGTGGTCCACTACTGTAACTGTGAGTGGGGGCAGCTTAGCTTTCTCTTTAAAATAAAAAGCTTTACTTAAAACTAAAAATGTTATGTATATGTTAAAGCTCAAATTCTGCTAATATATTTTATTTTGTTTTATATAAAGAAAGGAGGCACTTGTGTCTAATTTTTATTGCTGTCTCCCCTTTTGGGGATACCTCTGAACACATCTTGTCAGGACAAGCAATGATAGGAGAGCTCTTCAACAGAGACATGGACCAAGAGCAGACAGTTGAATGGGGAACCATTATAACTTTCATTTACAACTGCTTCCTTTATTATTTTTATTATACTGGGGTCATAAGAATAATGTAGGAAATGAGGGAGCTTGGGGCTTACAGTTAGAGGAGGCAGGTAGAGGACTCTATCCCTGCTTCTATCGCTGGTTGCTCAATCATCAAGCAGAAGTGCTATCACATGGCAAGAAGTATGAGTCACACACTTTCCATACACGGTAGTGATGAGTAGGGATGAGCCGAACACCCCCCGGTTCGGTTCGCACCAGAACATACCAAACAGGCCAAAAATTCGGAAGAACACACGAACACCATTAAAGTCTATGGGACACGAACATAAAAAATCAAAAGTGCTAATTTTAAAGGCTTATATGCAAGTTATTGTCATACAAAAAGTTTGGGGACCCAGTCCTGCCCAAGGGGACATGTATCAATGCAAAAACTTTTTTTAAAAACAGATGTTTTTTCGGGAGCAGCGACTTTTTTAATGCTTAAAGTGAAACAATAAAAATGAAATATTCCTTTAACCTCCCTGGCGGTATGATTCTGGCTGGAATTTTGTGCTGAAAGCGGTACAATTATTTTGCATGGAAATGTGATGCTATGTATTATAGGCCTGCAATTCTTAGTAATTACTTACTTAAACCTGACCAAACAAGACTCTAGTACACATCCCAGATGTGATAAAGTTTAAAACACAAAATCACGATTTAAAATTTTTAAATAATATCATTTTATTCAAGAATATAATACAAACTAAAGAAATTTGTCAGACAAAGAAAATTTAATAAACATCCTGAGTGTGGTAAATTTTAAAACAGGGTACAGCACACAGTCCGACGTCACAATCCGGACAATAGAACCGGGTTTCTTTTCTGATTTTCTTCTGCCTGTCATCTTTGTTGGAACAGCAAACCACGCACATCCTGGTAGGTGCTGCCTTTCTTGCGGTTGGTGGTATATAGTCCATAAAATGACGACCTGTTAGGCGTTCTGGGTTGACAACACCAGCAGCACGTCGTCCATCTCTGTTTGCAGCTACTGATGGCCTCTGGTGTTTGAGGAAAATTTGCTCAGCCACCTTCCAGATAAAATCCGAATGAACAAGAGGCCTGTCACTCCCTGCTCGGTACAAGATGTAGGCGTTCCAAAGGCATTGTTCCAGCAGATGCCTGAAAATCTTTTTGTAGTATTTCTTCTGCTGTTTCCGCATAGTCGGGTAAAAGGTCATTGCCTGATCAGCTCGGTCGACACCTCCCATGGTGCAATTGTAGTCGATCACGACTTGCGGCTTCAGCACATCTTTCCCACCTTTTGTGTGGACCATGGCAGTGGAGGTACTGTGCACAGTGCTCATGAGACACACGTCCTTCTTGTCTCGCCAACGTATTGCCATCATCTTCCCCTTCTGCCAGGCAACACTTTCACCGGTTTTCAGTTTTGTTTTGGATCAAAACCTCGAACAGCTCTGGCGACGTATAAAAATTATCCATGGTGACGCAATATCCCTGGTTCAGTAATGGCTCCAGTAGTGTTAGGACAGATGATGTGGCCATCCCATAGCCGCTGTACCTGGGGTTGAATTTCGTGCCTTTACCGGTGTAAATGACAGAGTTCCATATGTACCCAGTGGATGACTCGCAGAGCATGTAGGATTTGATGCCAAACCGCGCTCTTTTCGATGCGATATACTGGATCCAGCTTAGGCGTCCCTTATAGGCCATCAAGCTCTCATCCACACTGACGTCCCTTTCTGGCACGTAGGCCCGCTGGAAATTGTTCCCAATCATTTGGCATACCTCCCAGATTTTTTTGAGCTTGGGCGCAGGATGCGTGGCCTCATCAAACTCTTCATTGTTAGTGAAGTGAAAATACTTCATGATGAGGGAAAAACGGTATTCCGACATCACGGTACCAAAAAACGGGGTGGCCAGTAATTTGTTGGTGGTCCAGTACCATTTCTGGCGCGGTTTCCCCACCACTCCCTGGAGAATAATGAGTCCGAGAAACAGCCAGATGTCCTCTTTAGTTACCGGTTCCCACCTTCTGCTTCGGGAAAACCTGGCATGCGGCGTAGCGGATTGCTGCACTTGGTAGCGATTTGTCTCTGTGACAATTTTTTGAATTACCTCCTCTGTAAGAAATAATTCCAGGTATGCCAGAGGGTTGCCACGCTCAACTTCGACCTTCATCCCAGGTGATCCAGTGAAGGGGAACCTTGGGGGCGCTACCTGGTCCGTATCGCACTCAATAGGGCACCAAGTGCGCACATCGTTGATGTCAGGTGCAGGATCATCACCGCTGTCACCGCTGTCACTTGTCAGATCCGTGTCAGACGACAAATCTCCCCACGACTCGCTATCGCTCAGTTCTGGGAGCAACTCTGTGTCGCTGCCGCTGTCGCTGTCATTCAACTGCTCCAAAGGCGATTTTGTAGCGAGATGGCGCTTTTTGGATTCCATTTTAATTTTTTTTATTGGCAAGGGGCACTAGGGCAAGGCAAGGGGCACTGTATCAGTAAGATCTGAGATGATACAGTGTAATCCTCTCAGATTACACTGTATCACCTCTATTTATATGTGTGTGTGTTGTGCTGAACTTTTGAACTTTTGAATCTCCCGCCCAGTTCCGCTCCCGTGCGCCGCTGCTGCTCGCAGGGAACGGAACTAGGAAGTGAGACGCCGTGATCGTGCTGGCGAACACAGCCGAGGACAGCCGAAGACAGCGGAGAACATCGCTGGAGCCCAGGACAAGGTAAGGGCTCCGCTGTATGCTCTGCACTGCTACCCCGAGCGTGACTCGGGGTTACCGCTCCTGACAAAAAAAGTCAGCCCCGAGTCACGCTCGGGGTTACCGCCAAGGAGGTTAAATATCGTGCCTGGGGGGTGTCTATAGTATGCCTGTAAAGTGGCACATTTTTACCGTGTTTAGAACAGTACCACAGCAAAATGACATTTCGAAAGGAAAAATTGTCATTTAAAACTGATTGCGGCTGTAATGAATTGTCATGGTCTCAGCAATATACAGGCATACCCCACTTTTAAGTACACAATGGGGTTTATTTACTAAAGCTGGAAAGTGAAAAATCAGGCTCACTTCTGCATAAAAACCAATGAGCTTCCAGGTTTTGTTATCAAAACTTAATTGAACAAGCCAAGGTTAGAAGCTCATTGGTTTCTATGCAGAAGTGAGCCTGATTTTGCACTTTCCAGCTTTAGTAAATAAACCCTATTGTGTACTTAAAAGTGGGGTATGCCTGTAGATAAAACCCATTGAAAAAAGGGGCGTGGGTTCCCCCCAGTCCATTACCAGGCCCTTTGGGTCTGGTATGAATATTAAAGCGGGATTACATTGACCTATGTTTTTTTTTTTTCAGGATCATTGACAAACATTACTAATGGAAAGATAGTACTCACTTTTTGTGTTTATAATTCCCCCGCTTTCCGATTTTGTCGGCAAGAAGAACTTATATAATGGGATCCTGGCGGTTTCCATTTTGCTTGTGGGCAATTGAAGCCCACAAGCATTTATTTCCGGGACGCGGTGAATGCTGTGCTCCCAGCATTCACTGCTCGTTCCCGCGCATGCTCATTGCAACAGTGAGCGGTACCGTAAAATTCCAGGTTGCCATCACAACGGGCGGCGTCGTTCAAAGTTCCTGCCCTGTTGTGATAGCAACCAAACACGCCCTCATCACATGACCGGCGTCACTCAGTTCCAAAATCTCTTGAGATTTGAGCATGACGGCGTCCGCACTGAACCTTGGGAAGCCGAACAGTAATCTCCCAGGAGACAGTGCGGCCGGGAAAGTAGATAAACACGCCTACTCCCACGGGAGTCGAGACAGGAAGTGGCACTATATATTAAAATAAAAAGGTAATTACAGATATATATTTTTATTAAAGCGGCTTAATAGCATCTATGCAATTAACTGATTGGGGTAAGATAAAGTTCAAAATTTGGGTGAAACCCCGCTTTAAGGCAAATTTTTAAGGCTAAAATATTAACCCCAAACCAAAATTAAAAAAAGACCCTTAAGGTCTGGTATGGATTTTAAGGGGAACCCTTTGCCAAATTTTTAAAAAAAAATAGCGTAGTGGTCCCCCCAAAATCCATACCAGACCCTTATCTCAGCATGCAACCTGGCAGGCTGCAGGAAAAGAGGTGGGGACGAGAGAGCGCCCCCCTCCTGATCTGTACCAGGCCACATGCCCTCAACATGGGGAGCGTGCTTTGGGGTAGGCCCCAAAGCACCTTGTCCCCAGGTTGATGGGGACAAGGGCCTCATCCTCACAACCCTTGCCTGGTGGTTGTGGGGGTATGCGGGCAGGGGGCTAATCGGAATCTGGAAGCCCCCTTTAACAAGGGGACCCCCAGATCCCGGTCCTCTCCTATGTGAATTGGTAACGGAGTACATTCTACCATTTCACAAAAAAGTGTCAAAAATTGTAAAAAAGACAAGAGACAGCTTGGGACAAGTCCTTTATTAAAAAATAAAAAAATAAAAATGTCCCACCATGTAAATCCACGCCACCTGACGGACCGGAAAAAAAAGCCGCAACCATTTCTCCTCCATGGGAGGCTCCCGCCGACTGATGCTTCTTCTAGGTGACAGTTCTTATATAACTGAGGGCGGAGCCACCTGGTGACATAAACGGGTGACCCCGTCCCCTATGATGCCACGGGGGCTCCCATGGAGGCGGAACGGTTGCAGCTTCTTTTTTTTTTTCGGTTCGTCGGGCGGCGTGGATTTACATTGCGGACATTTTATTTAATTTTTTTAATAAAAGACTTGTCCCAAGCTGTCTCTTGTCTTTTTTTACCACTTTTGACACTTTTTTTTGGGAAATGGTAGGGGTACTATGTATCCCGTTACCAATTCACATAGGGGGCCGGGATCTGGGGTCCCCATGTTAAAGGGGGCTTCCAGATTCTGATAAGCCCCCTGCCTGCATACCTCCACAACCACCGGGCAAGGGTTGTGGGGATGAGGCCCTTGTCCCCATCAACATGGGGACAAGGTGCTTTGGGGGGCTACCCCAAAGCTCCCTCCCCATGTTGAGGGCATGTGGCCTGGTGTGGTTCAGGAGGGGGGCGCTCTCTCGTCCCCCCCTTTTTTCCTGCGGCCTGCCAGGTTGCTTGCACAGATAAGGGTCTGGTATGGATTTTGGGGGGGACCCCTACACCATTTTTTTTATTTTAGCGCAGGGTTCCCCTTAAAATTCAGGTATGGTATGAATTTTGGGGGGACCCCTACACCATTTTTTTTTCAAATTTGGCGCAGGGTTCCCCTTAATTTCCATTCCAGACCTGAAGGGCCTTATATGGATTTTGGGGGGACTATGTAGACAAAAAAGAGGAGATGGAAGGGTGACATCATGTCTTAAACATGGTCACATGGTCATATTTAAGCAATAGCATTGACCAATGATAATGTCCATATTTAGGCAATCATGTCTCCCCTATCCCAGCCCTATTCCTAGGGAGCTGTATTTCGAGTGGCCATCATTGTGTTAGGGTTGCTGTGTTTTTTTTTTTGCTGGGTTTCATTCATTATGGTTTACAAGAATTTACATTGCTGGATGACATGTCCTCATCGACATGAGAACAAGTTAGTTATTCAGAGGGGCCCCCACTGGCAAGGCAACCCCCCCTATGTCGAGGGCATGTGTCCTGGTATAGTTTGGGTGGCACATGCTTGTCCCCTCGCTCTCCTGGTCAGCCAGGCTGCATGATTTGATTAAGTGTCTGGTATGAATTCTGGGGGGGGGGGGATATTTTTTTAGTTTTTTGCATGGGGCATACCCTTAAAATACGTACCAGATCCAAAAGGTTTGGTATGGATTTTGGGGAGACCCCTTGGAAGACCCTTGCCTGGGTTCAGACTAGTGCGGTGCGAATTGAAGGCCCTGCGTGACTGCGCAGTGAAACGTCGGCTGTTCTGCGGATTGTACGCGTTTTAGGTGCGAATCAGCTGCAAATTCATTAGTAACCCTTCCTGCCTAATTTGAGTTGCTAATTTTGTGCTGACCAAGCTTTTTTGATGATTTTCTGGCTGCTTATAAAACCTGGTAGGTCTGTGTACACTTCCTGGTTGTCCAGCAGTCTGAAACTGTGTTTAGTGTTTTTCTTTGCAAGATGTGTGCTGCTCTGCCAATGATAATGCCAACAGTTGTTGCTGCAACAGCAGCAATCTTGCTTGAAGAAGAGAATAGGAGAATGATGAGGAGAAGAAGAAGATACTGGGTTCATCCCATCATTGCAAATCGTGAAGAGAGAGGCCAGTTCATGATCTTGTATGGGCACCTCCGTGGGCATGAAGAGAAATTTTTCAATTTCACACGCATGTCAATTAGTAAGTGAGTAATGTTTCTGCCAAACCATACTTAATTTGTAGCCATTGATGTATAGTGTGTTTTTTATATTTGCAAGACACAAGTCCATCCAGTCTAACCTATGTGTGATTATGTCATTCTAAGATTATTGTAACTAATAAGCGTTGTCCCCCCCCCCCCCCCAAAATACAAACTGTACATTATTTCAGCATGCAGCCTAAAGGGCACAAAATGAGCGTCAGCTAGCACCCCCCTCCTGTTGTAAGCCAGGTCCCTTTTTTGGGGGGATATTTTACCCCCCAAATACCTTGGCCCAAATTTGCTAGTGACAAGTTGCTTTGTGGGTGGTGGTGTTGCCACGCAGCTTTGTTTAGCATTTTTGGCTCAGACAATTGTTACTGTTAAATTAAAAGGCCAGTGGCTTCTTCTTTGTTGAAATGAGGACCCATATGCCATTTTTTTTTTTCCTGCCACTTATTTAGCCATAATTATATTGGAACTAAGGATGCCTGCCTTGTTACCATAAATAATGTCCTTAACCACTTACCTTACTCTTTTTTTTTACAGTATGCCCAAATGTTTTTCCCACATGTATTTATGAATTTAATTTTTTTTTTTTTGACTCAGTTTTGACGAATTGCTGGGCTTAATCTCCCCTCGCTTGGAGCGTCAGAACACGAGCTTCAGAAAAAGTATCCAGCCTGCTGAAAGATTATTGATCACATTAAGGTAATTATCATCACTCATGTCATTTGTCATGCGTTTTATTGACCATGTTTTTTTTTTTTTTTTATGTTTTTTTACATGGGTATTTTTTTTTAAATATGACGGCACAAAAAATGTTGGAATAATTATTTATTCACGTATCATAAAATATGATAAAAATATAAACTTTACCCATGTATAAAACATAAATTAACTCTGAAATAACTTAAAAACAAAAAACTTGCCTGTCAAGTAGGCCTCTTCCCTGTTTTATCAAAATGTGTCATGTTGGTCCTTAACCTTGAACAGACCTCATCACAGATTCTGATATGTTTTTGGGAAAGGGGCCTCATAGGAGTATTGAGTTGCGGAAGCTGGGTCATCACTGGCAGTGTGGGGAGCAGGCCTAGCCTCCCCATGTTGACTTTGCACATACATACCCTGAGTTTGGGGGGGGGGGGGCCCTAATTGAAGGAAGTGGGGATGGGATGGGATAGGGAAGGTTACTGTGTGGCACTTCATATCTGGAGATTGGCTTGTCATAACTTGAGGGATATGATGGTGGATTATAGGGGTAAGGATGGTGTTGCTGCTCAGGGTAGTGCGTGTATCTTGGGTAGTTATGGGGAGGTCTTGGTTGGGGCACATTTGGGTGGTTAAATGCAGGTTCCTGCTGTGGCTGGGAGAAGGAGTGCATCATTTTTTTCTATATTTTTTCGCATTTCATAGTAACGCTCTGGGGGTACCTTTTTAATTAGTGGTACAAAACTGAGCGCCAGGATTGTATCGGGACATAAAAATGCATCCAACTTTGCGGTCATGTTTTTTAACATGTCTAATAAGCGCTCACTTAGGTCAGGTTGGGATAGTGCTGGGCGCCTCCGTGGCACTTTGCCAGGCTGACCAATGTGTGCAGGAGCAGAGGATGGCCCTCCTCTGCCCCTGAACATTGTTCATCTGGATTAGTTTCCCAGAGACTGGAAGATGTTTGGATTAGTGATAAATCCTCTGTGTCTTCTGGAATATCAATGGGTGCTTCCTCCTCTGTTTGCTGTTCTGGTTCTTCCTCCAAAACATCTTGCTCCTCCCAACTAGATTCTGTCCTGTTTTATATTGTAAAAATGTCAAAAATTAACTAGGCATATTAATTATTAACAGATTGTGCGTTACATGATGATGTACATGAAAACTTACTCCCTCATCTCCACAATGGGTTGTAGACATACAGTGTAGCCTAGGCGCTGTCCCCGAGCCACTCCTTGTTTCTTTGAGGTGCCGCATATATTTTCTGTAAGCATCACGCATGCTACGCCATCTTGTCTGTAAGTAGTGCACTGAAAAATATATAACAACATAATGACATTTTTTTTTTTTTTTTTAGGTACTTAGCAACAGGAAATTCCTTTGGAAGTTTGCACTATGAATTCAAGGTTGGACAATCAACGATTAGTGGCATTGTTCATGCTACCTGCCTAGTCATATGGGAAGAACTGAAGGATATTGTTATGAAGAAGCCCAAACAAGAAGAATGGCTGATGGTAGCGGACCTATTCTGGGAGCGATGCAACTTCCCCAACTGTCTTGGAGCCATTGATGGCAAACATGTACGCATCCTCAAGCCTCCAGCTAGTGGGAGACAATTTTTTCATTTTAATTATAAAAAATATTTTTCGTTGGTATTAATGGCAGTGGCAGACGCAAATTATAAATTAATTTATGTTGATGTAGGTTCTTATGGCAGCAGCTCAGATTCTAGTGTATTTTCACATTCCTCATTTGGCCGCATGCTGCGTGACAATACACTAGACTTGCCCAATAATTCTCCCCTGCCAGGGACTACAGAGCCTCTCCTCCCACATGTATTTGTCGGAGATGAAGCTTTCGCACTGTCCCAGAACATGCTCAGGCCTTATTCAAGTCGCTCTCTGACAACTGAAAAAAGAGTGTTCAATTATAGGCTGACTAGGGCATGACGAGTAGTAGAATGTGCATTTGGAATTCTTTGCAATAAGTGGAGATTCATGCATACTTCTATTAACCTCAGTATTGATCATGCGATCAGTGCGATTAAAGCTGCCTGTGCACTGCACAACTATGTGCGTGAACGAGATGGGTTTCTTTTTGAAGATTCCCTGACCCATAACATGGAGGCAGCACATTGCAATATTCCTAGGGGCAGCACTACTGGTACACTTATTAGAGAAGAATTTAAGATTTTTTTTTTGTCACCAGCTGGGGAGGTGCCTTGGCAGATGAATTCTATTGACTAAAAATAAAAATGTATTTTTTTTCTTGATGTAAAGGCATGATAATATAATGCTAAGTGTGCTGTATGAAAAATGTTGTATGTCATTTTGGCAATGAGAAATAAAACTTTTTTATCTCACATTTGTGGTGTATGTCATATTACTAACCTTAGAAATTCTAAGAATATGCATTTTTTTAGGGACTCATCCATCCTTAGATAAAGCTGTTATGTGCACAATGTTTACAGCATGTGGCCTGGTACAGATTTGGGGGTGACCACATGCTGTTTGTTAAAATCTAATAAATTAAATTAATGTACACCATCTAAAAAATACAGGACAGCATATACAGGTAGTAAAAGGTAATAAAAAAAAAACTTACATTTGTCAGCCTGAACTTGGGAAGAGCACCTGCTCCACTCTGGCAAGAGGTCTCTGGCAATTTCCTGCCATGCACGTTTTTTGACAACGTTGTCCTTATATTTAGGATGCCGGGTGTCATAAATCATGGGTTTCTCCCTCACAAGTCTGATCAACTCCTCACAATCCACAGCTTCTTTCACCTTTGATGATGCTTTTCGTCCTCTTTTCGACATGCTGGTTCCAGTCCGGATTTCAAAACACACAGGGGAGGAACAGGAAGAAGGGGAGGTGTTGGAGTGGCGCAAATTTCTGTTCAGGACGCAAGCCAGATGCGAATCAGATACGTGCCCATAGAAGATAATGGGCCTGAATTCGCACCTGATCCGTCCCGCACCGCACCAAAGTTGGTGGCGGTTTTTCTGCAATGCACCGCACCAAAGTCGGTGGCGGTTTTTTCTGCAATGCGCAGTGCGCATGCACCGGACATATGTGAACATGCCCCATTGAAAACAATGGGTTTTCAAATGTCCTGCGAATTCGCAGTTTTAACCACCGCTGCAAATTTCGCAATAGTGTGAACCCAGGCTTTTTATTTTTTGTCCGTCATTGATGTACGCTGATGAGGCGGCAGTGACGGGCACCGATAGGTGGCAGTGATGGGCACTGATGGGTTACACTGATTGGCAGCACTGGTGGGCATTGACAGGTGGCACTTGTGGGCATTGACAGGTGGCACTTGTGGGCATTGCAAGGTGGCACTTATGGGCATTGCAAGGTGGCATTTATGGGCATTGCAAGGTGGCACTTATGGGCATTACATGGTGGCACTTATGGGCATTACATGTGGCACTTGTGGGGATTGCAAGCTGGGACCGTTGTCCCTTTAAGATGAGCCGGTGATCGGCTTTTTTTTTTCACCTCCGCTGTCAGCTTTTGTTTCTATCATGTAATCAGCTGTCATTGGCTGACAGCTGATCACATAGTAAGGGTCCGGGACCCGCCCCTTTCTCGGAACGCTGATCACCCGAGTCTCAGTGACTCTGCGATCACAGCGCGCCCCGCACGCGCCCTACATATGACGGCCTCCCGGGAATTCACATCCGCACTGTGGCCGTCATTCGGCCATAGCGCAGATGTCAAGTGGTTAAAGGAATTGGGCATGTTTAATTTTTCAATTTAAACATTATTAAAATTGCTGTTCCCTGATTGGATGAGGTGGAGAGGTGGGGTGGTGACTCCCGCTCTCCACCTTGTCCAATCAAAGATTGCTTTGCATTTATTGAGAAAATGCAAATAAATCTCTGCGGCCAACCTCCTGTACACACAACCTCTAAGCTAGTGAAGCTTTGAACATAAAAGACACAAACAAATGCAGCTCAGTAATCATTTATACATCATTAAATGCATTTTTTAAATGCAAGCATTGTAATTACTTGAATTTACCTGATATCAGCATCTTGCAATCGCTGTGCTGCTGGACTGGATTCTGAGAGGAACCAATCAGTTTATGTACTAACAAGAAGAATGTTGATAGAAGGAGAAAGCAGAGTGACCAAGACATCAGCTCACTGATCTGCTTTTTCTACTTTTGCTGTCCAGTCACAGGCTGGGCCATGTCCAGGATGACCTGGGCCATCAGACTGAGGACATCTAGTGGCAAAAAAAATGACGGTGGGGGAAAATTCATAGAATAAAGGTGGATTTCAGAGCATACTCTGGTTTTCTTATTTATCTTTTAATGGCTTATTCATTTTAATCTTGTTATTTTTGTCTGGAGTTCTGCTTCAAAAAGCTCCTGAGGGTTACAGAAACACTTTTTTATTGCTCAAAAAAACAGCACCTGCTTAGCCTAATTATTTTATTTTTTTCTCAGTCGAATTGTTTCCGAGCATGCGTAGGAATTTTGCGTGTCGGAATTGCTACAGACGATCAGAATTTCCGATAGAAACCTTTTCCGTTGGAAAAATGATGAACATGCTCTCAAATTTTTGCTGGCGGGAATTCGCCCAGCAAAAGTCCGATGGAGCCTACACGCGGTCGCATTTTCCGATGAAAAGCTGTCATCGGTCTTTTGCTGGCTGAAATTCTGATCGTGTGTATGCAGCATTAGATGTGATGGCTGCATGTATTTACCTTTTTAGGCTTTCTTTCTTTTATTTTAACCTGGTGATCTAGCCAGTAAGTCTATGTTTTTTCAAAACAACAAGCTTTTCAGTAGTTACAGGGATGAAACAATAAATTTAACACTAGCAGGGGGGCCTTCTATGATCAGCTTTATTTATTTATTTAAGTAAAACCTTTATCCCAAAAGAAAAAAAAAAAAAGATTGCCATAACTGCTTATAAAGTGTTAGCTGGAATTCAACTTACATTTTTTAGTGTATTTAAATATGCTAGAACATCTAACACTCCTCCAGACTGGCAATGATGATGACCAAAGGTGCCCCCTGTACACAACATCCAGAGTGGGGGCGCTCTAATACAGGAGGTGTGTTAGTGGCCAGATCACCAGGTGAAAAGAGAGAGGAAAAAAAAAGCCAAAAAAAACTATGCAGCCACCACATTTATTGCTTGTTAAAGAGGAACTGCAGTCTGCTCACATTTGTAATAAAAACATCTTTGCCATTCTGAAGCTTCCCTCCAACCACTTTGCATATTATTTTATATATACTGTGATTCTGTACTTGCCAAATATGCTGCAGAAATCTCCCTCCACTGAGTCTGGCTGCATCCATTTTAACTGTGGGCAGCTGAAGCTGCTGTCTGTTCACTTCCTGGATTTACACAGACACACAGAGGCACACCTCCAGCTCTGCAGCTCTCATTGCCCCCCTTGTTACTCACCCCCCCTCCCTGCGTGGGAAACTCTCAGGAGAGTTAGAGAGAGAAAGCTGTGCATTATGTCATAAGCCTAGGCTTTTTACCAGACAAGAAACAGGAAGTGGGCGGTATAAGGTATTTACTGGCAGAAAAAAACTATTTAACTATCCAAAATTAAAACAACAAGGGCTAAAGATTTAATAGATGTAAAGATGAAAAAAATTACTGAAGTTCCGCTTTAAGCTGCGATATATGACATTTTTGGTTTTGAGTTTAATATTGCTTTAATTAAGCTAAACTGTCCCAAATGGAAAGGGAAATACACCGTTTCAGCACCATGGAGAGCTCCTATTGGCAAATTCGTCTGCGGGCTGAAAACTATTTGTTTCCATCTACATTACAAGTGTCATTCACCAGCTGCTACATTAGTCCAGTGCACATTCAACTTAATATAAATAGGCTAATATGATGGTGGGATGCCAGGCCAATGCTGTGGAATCTGATTTTGGCAGCAGCAAAGAACTTACTGGGCCAATTTCCCAGTTATACCTTCATAAATAGGCCCCCAGATCAAATTTTAGCTCAGCAGCTTATTGAGTAATTGGTCACTTTGCACTTAAATCAATTTTGGTAAAATAACTTTACTCATCACTACCTTTAGGTTCCCATGTGGCAAAATCCTGTATGAAAGCAGGTTTTATATTTCCTGATAAAAAAAAAGAAAGAAAACAAAAAGAAAAATGTAACCGCTTGCCGACCAGCCGCCGCAGTTGTACTGCAGCGACATTGCTCGGCTCCGCGAATCACGGTCATGTTACGTCGGTAACATAATCGGCCACTAGGGGGCGCGTGCACGCCACCGGAGACACCCCCTTCTTGCCCACAAAGCCGATGTGAGTGAGTGCCATCAGCGTCGGGCTCCTGCGATCGCTCGGGGGGCACACCGAGAACCGGGATCTGTGTGTGTAAACACACAGTTATCGGTTCTCTGAGGGAAGAACAGACAGATCTGTCATCTCCCCTGCACAGTCCCATCCCCCCTTCAGTTAGAACACACAATAAGGAACACATTAACCAGTTGATCGTCCCCTAGTGGTTAACCTCTTCACTGCCATTTTTACAGTAATCAATCCATTTTTATAGCACTGATCGCTGTAAAAATGCCAATGGTTCCAAAAATGTGTCAAAATTGTCTGACGTGTCCGCCATAATGTCAAAGTCCCGATAAAAATCGCAGATCGCCGCCATTACTAGTAAAAAAAAAAAAATAATAATAAAAATGCCATAAAACTATCCCCTATTTTGTAGACGCTATAACTTTTGTGCAAACCAATCAATATACGCTTATTGCGATTTTTTTTTTTTTACCAAAAATATGTAGAAGAATACGTATCGGCCTAAACTGGTGAATAACATTTTTTTTTAAATATTTTTGGGGGATATTTATTAGAGCAAAAAGTAAAAAATATTGTGTTTTTTTTCAAAATTTATGCTATTTTTTTGTTTATAGCGCAAAAAATAAAAACCGCAGGGGTGATCAAATACCACCAAAAGAAAGCTCTATTTGTGGGAAAAAAAGGACGTCAATTTTGTTTGGGTGCAACGTTGCATGACCGCGCAATTGTCAGTTAAAGCAACGCAGTGCCGAATCGCAAAAAGCGCTCTGGTCAGGAAGGGGGTAAAATCTTCCTGGGCTGAAGCGGTTAAATAAATGGTTTTATGTGATGTGCCTGAAGTTAATAACAACCTTTGAATGTTTTATATAATATAGGTAGATGTTTTTTGAACCACACTCGATGAGGCTGTTTTCTGATGGTATACAAACCTATCGATCCACATAAATAAAATATACGCTCTCTTGTTTTAGAACAACATTTTGTTTCTTCTGGCAAAGTGTTCTGAAATGTCCTCGGAGTGATCAGATCATTAAAGTAAGGAAAGAGTTGTAGCTTGTCTCTGATTGATCTCCCCCTTGATCCCAGTATAAACTGGTGCAGAACATTCCACTAGTAAACTTGCAGTATGTCCTCGAGGAGCTTGTCTTCTTCTAATTTATATGGCGAACAGCTTGAGCCTGAAATGACTTGCTTTTTATGGGAAGATGACAAGCATGGCTGTCCTAGTGAAGTCACATTAAATACTCCTGATTACCTTTTATCCTTTAAAAATGTCACAAAGGAGTAAGCTTTGTAAGTTCTTGATTTCTAGTGCATGTTTTATGAATAAAGTCATCAGCTTCCCATAAGAAATATACATAGATTTGTCTGTATAAACAATATGTTATCAGACGACCTCCCAATAATTTTTTTTTCTTTTGGAGTGACACTTCTAAAAGTTGAACTTCAGGAAAACTATTCATTGCAAAATATATACAGTATACTTTATATATGACTTATCCAAAAATACATATACAGTATTTATTAGTACTATATGTACTTGACAACTGTTTAGCCAGTCCTGAGGATTACTCAAACCTGACAGAAAGTAGAATCAAGACCGCGCTTTTCTATACCTAAATAAAAGAAACCCTGTCAGCTTAACCGCTTGCCGACCAGTGCGTGACGCGATATACGTCAGCACAATGGCACGGCTGCGCAAATGGGCGTACAGGTACGTCGCCTTTAAGACTCCGTGACTGTGCCCGCGGGTCCCGCAAACTCGATGTCTCCCGGTGTCCCGCGATCGTGCCACGGAGCGGCAGAACGGGGAGATGCCTATGTAAACAAGGCATTTCCCTGTTCTGCCTAGAGACATGACAGGGATCTACTGCTCCCTGTTATCGGGAGCAGTGATCGCTGTCATGTCAGTGGTAGCCCCCCCCACAGTTAGAATTACTCCGTAGGACACACTTAACCCCTTGATCGCCCCCTAGTGTTTAACCCCTTCCTGCCAGTGTCATTTATACAGTAATCGGTGCATTTTTATAGCACTGATCGCTGTATAAATGACAATGGTCCCAAAATAGTGTCAGAAGGGTCAGATGTGTTCGCCATAATGTCCCAGTCACGATAAAAATCACAGATCGCCGCCATTACTAATAAAAAAAACATTATGATAGGAATGCCATAAATCTATCCCCTATTTTGCAGGCGCTATTACTTTTGCGCAAACCAATCAATATAGGCTTATTGTGATTTTTTTTTTTTACCAAAAATATGTTGAAGAATACATATCGGCCTAAACTGAGAAAGAAATTATTTTTTTTACATATTTTTTGGGGGATATTTGTTGTAAAAAATATTGCTTTTTTTTCAAAATTGTCGCTCTTTTTTTGTTTATAGCGCAAAAAATAAAAACCGCAGAGGTGATCAAATACCACCAAAAGAAAGTTCTATTTGTGGGGAAAAAAGACGCCAATGTTATTTGGGTGCAACGTCGCACGACCGCGCAATTGTCAGTTAAATCGATGCAGTGCCGAATCGCAAAAAGTGCTCTGGTCTGGTAAGGAATTCTTCTAGGGCTGAAGTGGTTAAAACAATATCCAGAATGCATTTCTCTACAACAGAATAGGTAGGATACCCACTTCTCCGATGGCCATCCATTACATCATTGTATCCTCAGGGTGTTCCTCACCATGAGCTTTCAGGGCTGGGACAAGGGATGGAAGGGAGGGGCAGCCACCTTGGGCACAGTGGTATGGGGGTCACCACATGCTCCAGATTATTGGTTAGCAACCAGCAGGTTGTGGCTTTATATTTGCTTTCACAGCTACTGCTGTCACAATGTGCTCCAAAATGCCCACTTCTAACCCCATATGCCCATAGTTAACATGAAAAACACACCGTGCATGCACAACTATCTTCTAGCTGCCTAGAAAACAAACGATTGGCAAACCATGGGCAGCCGGTACAAGGGGACAGAGAATTGGGCCAAGGCAATGCACCCATCCAATATCATGCATTAGCAGCATGTAGGGGGGTGCAGTTCCACATCCTTGCCCTGGGCACTGGGAAAACCTGTCCTGTTACTGTATGCCGTGGTTCCTTCTTCTGACCCCTACATTCCTACCATCCTTAGCAGTGATATAAGGGTTTGGAGGATGGAATCATGGTTTGTAGTGGGGTGCACAGGCATTTATTACTCTCAGAAGTGCAAAATGTTGAAGACACTGACGAAAGCTGCAGTGCTGGAATGTAGGGAGGTAGGAGACATGAGGTGCAAAAAAGGTAAACTACCTACAGGGGGTCCCCGACTTACGAACGCCCGACCTACGAACATCCCCTACTTACGACCCGGGTGCTGCGGGAACCCTCCGCCATTTTCCGCCGTCCTCCGGCCGTTCTGCGCATGTGCGGCCAGACGGAGCCTCGGAAAATGACGGCAAACTTCGGAAATGTCCGTAATTTGCCGCGCATGCGCAGAACGGCATTAGACAGAACATCGGAAATGTCCGTAATTGTCCGTAATTGTCGGTCTGCGCATGCGCGGCCGACTTACGAACAATTCCGAGATAAGAACAGGCGGTCAGTCCCTAACGAGTTCGTAACTCGGGGACCCCCTGTATTCTCTAGTAGGGAATTTGAATGTACTTTTAAGCCGACAGACTAATGCTAGCCATACACCCATCGAAAAATCATTCAAACCAGTTTTCGAAAAACGAACACGCGGTCATGAGAGCAAACGATATTGCCATCATGTAATGACTGAATTTTCGAATGAGAAATCGAAAGTGGTCTAAATAAATCAGTTTCTTATTTGTTTTTTGCCTATTGGTCACATATGCGCAGTACCAACAGTTCAATTTTTAATAAGTGAGAAACACATTAACCTTTCAATTTATTTTGCATTCAACAGAAGTTTTCCAAACTTTTCCTTCAATTTTATGGCTCAAAAATGTCACAACCACTTTTCGATTTGTGCCATCTAACTGGACAAAAAACGAATGCGCTGTCTAAATGACAGATTTTCGAACAATTTTTTGTCTAGTGTACGGACACATGGTGGACACATCATACACTGTTGACACATTTTTTCAACCATTGACAAATATAAAGCGATCAGTGCTATAAAAATGTATTGATTACTGTGTAAATGTCACTGGCAGGGAAGGGGTTAACACTAGGGGGCGATCAAGGGGTTAACTGTGTTCCCTCAGCATGTGTTCTAACTGTAGGGGGGATGGGACTGACTAGGAGGAGACTGAGATCGTTGTTCATACATAGTATGAACACACGATCTGTCTCTTCTCCCCTGAAAGAACCGGGATCTGTGTGTTTACACACACAGATCCCGGTTCTCACTTTGTCACGATCGATTGCCGGTGCCCGCTGGGCACTCGCATTGGGGGGCACATGCTGCAGGCGTGCGCCCCTAGTGGCCAAAAGGCGAAGCAACGTAAGATAATGTTGTTTTGCCTAGCCGTGCCATTCTCCTGCAGTAAAACTGCGGCGGCTGGTCGGCAAGCGGTTAATGACAGACTCATATCTAGTTATGCAGCCCAGTTCAGCTTTTTAAGGGGGTCCTTTGTGTGGCCCCATTGAGGTCACATTCACATTTATGTTCATGTCTTCTAGAGGGTTTTCAAGCGTGTAAGTCGTGGAAACTAGACATGTGCAATTCGTTTAGTTTTTTTTTAGTTAGTTTTTTAATGAATTTAGACAAATTCGTTAATTTGGAAATATCAGAATTTTCTAATTTTTACAAATATTAGGAAATTCGAAAATTCGAAAATTTCGAAATTTCGGAAATTTGAACATTTCTAAAATCCAAAATTAGAAAATTTGGAAATCCAAAACTCAAAAATCTGAAAATTCTACATTTTGGAAATTCGAAAATCCAAAAATCCGGAAATCCAAAAATTAGAAATAAAATTTGAAAATTCAAAAACCCGAAAACTCAAAAATCGGAAATAATAACTAATTAATAATAACTTAACTATTACTAACTATTAAATTATAGGTATTGGAATTTCCTTTCAAATTTGGCTGTTAGTGAATACGAATTTATCGGAAGTTACAAATTATTTGTAATAACGAATGCCATATCTAAACGGATGGAAGGTAATGAATTAATAATAATAAATAACAATAATAATAACAATAAAGAGTGTAATGCCGCATACACATGAGCGGATTTTCCATCAGAAAAATGTTGGATGGTTTTTCTGACGGAATTCCGCTCAAGCTTGGCTTGCATACACGCGGTCACACAAAAATTTGCTGAACTTTCGACCGTCAAGAATGTGGTGACGTACAACACTACGATGAGCCGAGAAAATTAAGTTCAATGCTTCCGAGGATGCGTCAAATTGTTTCCGAGCATGCGTAGGAATTTTGCGTATCGGAATTGCTATAGATGATCGGAATTTCCGATCAGAACTTTTTCAGACCCGAAAAATTGAGAACATGCTCTCAATCTTTTGTTGGCTGGAATTTGGCCAGCAAAAGTCTGATGGAGCATACACACGGTCGCATTTTCTGACCAAAAGCTCACATCTGTCTTTTGCTGGTGAATTTCCGATCGTGTGTACATGGCAAAAGTCGTGGAAATAATTCATTTTTAATGATAGCTTACTGCCTGTTAGGTCCTCTGCTTCAGCCCCTCTTTCCCTCATCTGGACTTTGACGGTCAATGGAAAAAAACTCTCTCTGTCCGGACAGGTAATCATAGACCATACACAGTATATGGTTAATCTAGAATACAGTTTATTTCCAGCTCTACAGAGTATATGCAATAATCAAAAAAGCGGTTGCATAGGGGGAACGCCCCATGAACAACCAATCACATTCAAGCATTTTGTTATACAATCAATATTGATCTGCAAGATATTCATAATATTTCTACCTTCAGACTCAACGTCACAATTCCAATTCTAAGAATGTTCCACGCAATATATGTCCTTGACAATGTTCTCGGCATGTCTGGTAAAACTTTCACACGTTAGCGTGAGAAAGGAAAAAAACTAGCGTGAGAGAAACAGAGTTAGAGTGAGTTTCTACAGAAAAACAGAAAAACATCTACAATATTATTAAATCTTAAAGGGTAACTCTACACTCCTTGCAATAACCTTAACCGCTTCCCGACCGGCCACTGCATATATACGTCAGCAGAATGGCACGGGCAGGCAGAATCACGTACCGGTACGTGATCGTGCATGTGCCTGCCCGTGGTCGCGCTCGCGACCCGGTCGGGAGCTCCGTGACCCCGGCCGCGGGACCAGCGGACCCGATCGCCGCTGGTATCCCGCGATCTGGTTACGGAGCTGAAGAACGGGGAGAGGTCTATGTAAACAAACCTCTCCCCGCGCTTCCTACACTGACTGTCAGTCATCGGCGGTTCCCTGTCATCGGGAACGCTGATCAATGACGTCAGACGTACAGCCACGCCCCCCTACTGTAAAAAAAAACACAACACGTCACACTGACTCCTCTCCGCCCCCTAGTGGTTAACCCCCTAACTACAACTGTCATTTACATAGGAATCAGTGCTATTTAAATAGCAGTGATTGCTGTATAAATGACAAATGTCCCAAAAATGTGTCAAAAATGTCCGATGTGTCCGCCAAAATGTCGCAGTCACAATAAAAATCGCTGATCGCCGCCATTACTAATAAAAAAAAAATATTAATAAAAATGCTATAAAACTATCCCCTATTTTGTAAACGCTATAACTTTTGCGCAAACTAATCAATAATCGCTAATTGCGATTTTTTTTACCAAAAATATGTAGAAGAATACGTATCGGCCTAAACTGAGGAAAAAAAAAAATTTTTTATATATTTTTTGGGGATATTTATTATAGCAAAAAGTAAAAATATTGCATTTTTTTCAAAATTGTCGCTCTATTTTTGTTTATAGCGCAAAAAATAAAAACCGCAGGGGCGATCAAATACCACCAAAAGAAAGCTCTATTTGTGGGAAAAAAAGGACGCCAATTTTGTTTTGGAGCCATGTCGCACGACCGCACAATTGTTAGTTAAAGCGACGCAGTGCCGAATTGCAAAAAGGGGCCTGGTCCTTTAGCTGCAAATTGGTCCGGGGCTGAAGTGGTTAAAGAGTGATCCCACATTTCCTTACACTGCCTACGTGCACAAAACTAATTCATCAGACCCTAAGCGCACTGCAGTACATGTGTAGCACCCCGTTACCTCTGAGCAGAGGGCTTTATAGGTTATAGGGTGGTTTATAGGGCTAGAATTCTGATTCTCAAGGTCTGGTCCTCGCTGTATGGAAGGGTGAAAACTACATTGGGCGCCAGTCACTTTTGTTTTTTATTCTTTTATTGGTGAAATCCACAGTAGGAAAGAGGGGTTAGGGGTGCAGGATATCCTAAAACAACACAACAATGGGGGGGGACAGGTATTCTAGGGTAGAAGTAGGACCTTTAAGATCAGCCTTTTGCTGGAAGCAAGAGGATTCTTTTTTAGTCCAGCTTACTTCAGAAAATCATTCTAACATTAGGTCAGCTTTTTAGGACTGAGGCAAGACCTAAGTAGCAATAGCTTACACAGGCATCCATCCAAGGAGAGGTCCTGGAGGAAAACAAGTTCTGGAAAGGTGCTTCCAAACATTTATCATTTTTCCCTAACATATCCCTGATTGGCTGGGTGTCAGGGCTGGGCCTAGCCCTTCCTTCTCTGAGCTGGCCGCTCAGCTGTTGGCTAATTGCCAGCTCCTATCTCTCCACAGTGACTCACCTGTTGATGATCCTGTTTGTCGGTCCTGCCTACTTAAGCCGTCCAGTCCAGATGATGTCTGCCTTCACCTTGGTCACATCTCTAGAGATGCTCGCTTGGCTGACTTTCCTTCTGGCTCCCTGACGTTTTGGCTTGTCTGACTATCTGTTCCTGTTCCAGAACTCTGGCTATGTTTTGACTACGTTTACTCTGTTTCCTTTTTTTTAATTTTTATTAAACAAGTGTGATTTAACTGTACTTCTGTCTCAGTCTAAATCATGGTTTCTGACACTGGGTGACAAAAATATTCATGACCCTGGGAGTTGACCTTCCTACTTTACTTACTGGAGCCTCATTCCGGCAATAGGCAGAATCAATTAGACATGTGCACTGACAAAATATGTGTTTGTTTTAATTTAATTTGTTTTATTATTTATTTTTCCATTTCTCGGGTCATTCGTTCCGATCGAAAATGTATTTTGAATAAATTCATAAATTCGTCAATTCGAAATCTGAAAATGAGAAAATTTGTCAAATTTGTCAAATTTGTCAAATTTAAAAATTCTGAAATTCGAAATCCGAAAATGTGAAAATTCTGAAATCCAAAAATTAGAAAATAAAAAAATCCAAATTTTCGAATTTGCGAATTTACAAATTTCAGAAATAATTGTTAAATGTGTTTTCGTTAATTCAAATATTTCCAAATTAACTAATTTTTCGAATTTTGTTGAAAAACGACTTCAGAGCGAAACAAATTGCACATGTCTAGAATCAATTAACACCACCAGGCTTAGGGAAGACATGTAGAGTCCAGAAAAGTTAAACAACAGCTTGGGCTGGTTACAGTCTAGCAATAACTAACATTAAATTAAACTAGGGACATGACTTTGTTAGGCAGGATAAAAAAAACACACTGCAAGACTGGGTCGTCTTGCAGTGTGCTGAAAAAAATTAAGTCATGTACCTGTATTTGGTCCATGGATGAATGTTTGACATTTTTAATAGAAAATAAATTGACACACTCAGTGTAACACAACAAAAAAAGGTGCTCACAAGTGTGTGGCCCCTAAGCACATTTTTTCATAAAAAAAGGGTGGAT
>CM053026.1:709138991-709157601 GCA_028564925.1 Lithobates sylvaticus | reverse complement strand
AGCACTACACAATAAATGAAACCTGACCCTGACCCTTTCTCAATTTGTATTCTAAAGCCCAACTCCAGGAGTTGGACAAAATCTACCTTTGGAGTCAACCCCCAATGCTGCAAGTGTTAAACCAAAAGGGGAAGCTCCGCTTGTCTGCTTCCTTCCCTCCCTTCATTGCCACATTTGTCACCTTTTGGGGGGGGGAGCGAGTACCTGGTATTGACAGGTAAACGCTTCCACTTCCGGCTCAATTTGCCATAACGAACTGAGACGGAAGTTCGGCCCCCTCCTCCTTCCCTCGCAACCGTCCCATTCACAAAGCGCAGCGTGCTTCACACATGCTTAGTAGGAAATCGGCTGTGAAGCCACAAGGCTTCCTTGCCGGTTTCCCTTATTTAAGATGGCGGTACCCGAAAAATTGGCTCGGGTGAGGACACCACTGGATTCCCGGACAGGTAAGTGCTCTAATATTAAAAGTCAACAGCTACAGTATTTTTTTCTGAAGTAGTCTGGAGTTCCCCTTTAAGTTTAGGGAAGGTGAAAGGTTTTAAGGCAGGCCATACATGATTTTTTTTTTTTTTTACAGCGGGTTGAAGGGAAAAAACTAAAAATTGCAGATTCCCCCATCAACACGTTTGATGTGGATGAGGGTATCCTTTACCACTGAGCTTTTGTGTTCTGCCAGCGGGCAGCGCTCCTCGAAAGCAGAATACAATGATCAGTGTTGCTGACTATAGCTGGTCGCACTGATCATTCGGGAAAAACCTGACAGGCTGGTTTACACAAGTCAATTCATAGATAAACTTGTCTACAACCGACTTGCCCATACATGGATCAAAATTTCACCAGTTCCTGCTGAACCGCCCACATTTCCCTGTATGGCCAGCTTAACACTTACTTTACCCCAATTCAGCTGGCTGTCATAGTTTCATAGTAGGTAAGGTTGAATAAAGACAATACATACTGTATCCCTGTAAATGTGTTCTTTAAGATGCACATCCAAGAGTCTCTTAAAAATATCCATACTCCCCGCAGCCACCACCAATTGTGGCAGAGAGTTCCACATCCTTATTGCCATGATAGTGAAAAAAAAACTGCGCAGTTTAAAGTGGTTGTTAAGCCACTCTAACCTGTATACACCATCAGCACAGCCTCCTATTGTAGTGTAAATACCTAATTTCACTGCTGAGATTGCGATCACATGATTGGCCAGCTTTCTCCTTTCCTCCTCTGAGAGATGCAGTGGGAGGGGCTGAGATTCCTCTGCTGATGTCAGTCTGGAGGAGAGGAGGAGAGAGTTGGCTGGTCATGTGATCGCAATCTCAGCATTTATATTTATAAATCATTCACAGAGGGGGACACTGCAATAGGAGGCAGTGCTGATGGTGTATACAGGTTAGTGTTATGAGAGCAGGAGGAGGGGGGAGCTCCGTGACCGTTCCCGCGGGACCCGAGGGACCCGAGGACTCAATGTCTGCCATTGTGTCACGGAGCTGAAGAACGGGGAGATGCCGATGTAAACACAGCATCTCCCCGTTCTGCCTAGTGACAGGACAATGATCGTCTGCTCCCTGTCATCCCCCCCACAGTTAGAATCACTCTCAAGGACACACTTAACCCCCTCCCCTGCCCCATAGTGGTTAACCCTTTCACTGCCAGTGACATTTTTACAGTAATCAATGCAATGTTATAGCACTGATCTCTGTAGTAATGCCAATGGTCTCAAAAATGTGTAAAAATTGTCCAATGTGTCCGCCATAATGTCGCAGTCACGATAAAAATCGATGATCGCCGCCATTACTAGTAAAAATAAAAGTATTAATAAAATTGCCGTAAATCTATCCCTTATTTTGTAGACGCTATAACTTTTGTGCAAACCAATCAATAAACGCTTATTCTGATTTTTTTTTACCAAAAATATGTCGAAGAATATGTATCGGCCTAAACTGAGGAAAAAAATATATTTTTTATATATTTTTTGGGGATATTTATTATAGCAAAAAGTAAAAAATAATGTGTTTTTTTCAAAATTGTCGCTCTTTTTTTGCACAAAAAATTTAAATCACAGAGGTGATCAAATACCACCAAAAGAAAGCTCTATTTGTGGGGAAAAAAGGACGTCAATTTTGTTTGGGAGCTACGCAACAGGACCATGCAATTGTCAGTTAAAGCGACACAGTGCCTAATTGCAAAAAGTGCTCTGGTCTTTGGCCAGCAAAATGGTCCGGGGCTTAAGTGGTTAAAGGAGCAGAATCATTTTTAGGGTTTTAAGGTTAAACTGCTTCTCCTCCAATCTCATTGTGTGGCCCCCGTGTCCTCTTACACTCCTTGAGATATCATATACAATGCAGGGCTATTAACTTTGCATTGTACGTGTAGTGGTCGGGAGTGTTATGGTGACCAGGAGGGCCTTAAAGACGACACTTCACGGGGCTGGATACACCATTGGAGGGATTCTGCTGGAGTGAGGAATAAGGTATTTTCCTTTTATTCCCGCACTCCTAGACTGAACTAGCAGTCACCATGCAGTGCGGGTAACATGGGCAGTGCAAGGGTAGACATTGTCTAATTTCTGGAATTGGAATTCAAGGCAATTTTTTATTTTTTAATCTTAGGGAAGAGTTAGACCCTCTGTTAAGTTTCTGTTGCAGTCTTCTTCCCGTCAGGGAAATTTTCCCCTCTGTTTGGTGACCATTTTCACTGAGATAGAAAGTGAGAGGGGAATCCTAAATCGTAAATTTGTCCTGTCAGCAAGAGGTAAGGGGAAATTTTCCAATGGGTTCTGGTTACAACTGTCATTGTCCATCAACCCCTAAACATTTATTATATGAAAATAATTCAATAGACACTACTATAAATAATACTACTATGAATAATAATAATAATCTTGTGAATACAGTAGATACTTCCTTTTGGTATATACAGCTGTGATTATGGTTGTTGCATTGCTATATTTTTAGTTAATAGAGGCAATCAGTTCTTTAGCTTTATTCATATCGCAATGTGTGTGCTCATAATTTAAGGTGGGTGTATTCACTGGATCTCTTACAAAGTCTTTGATTAGTGTACTCACTGGAGTTTAAGGTGGTTACATTTAATGAATCTTCAATGAAATTTAAAGGTGGGGCACTCACTGGATCTCCAACCTTGTTTGAGATAGTAATACTCACTGGATTTCCAATAGATTTTGAGGTGGGTGTACGCATTTGATCTTCAACAGAGATGGGTGTACTGGCTCTCCACTGGTGTTTAAAGTGGGTGCACTCACTGACTGTCTAGTGGAGTTTGAGGTATGTCTACTCACTAGCTCTCACATGGAGTTTTCACGTCGGAAAAATTAAGAACAGGTTCTCAATCCAAAGTCCGTTGGAAATTCCGACAGAAAAAGACCGATGGGCATACGCACGGTCGGAAAATCCGATGAAAAGATCCCATCGGACTGTTTCCATCAGAAATTTCGACCGTGTGTACGCGGCATTAATTTTTCCGACGCAAAACCTTTCTATCGGATGTTCCAATCGTGTGTATGCAATTCCGACACACAAAATTCCGACGCATGCTCGGAAACAATTTGACGCATGCTCAGAAGCATTAAACTTCCCTTTTATAGTGCAGTTGAACGTGTTGTATGCCGTGGTGTTATTGACCGTCGGAATTTGGAGTGACCGCGTGTAGGCAAGACAGTTTGAGCGAAATTCCGTCGGAATTGCGACGGGAAAACCATCAGAGCTTTTTCCGACAAGAATTCCGACCGTGTGTACGCGGCATAACTCCCTCTCTAATTTCCTTCGCTCTGTCCATCTCCCTGACTTTATCACTCTCTATCACTACCTCTCTCTTCCTTTATCTCACACGGTTTCTTTCTCTCTCTCTCTCTCTCTCCCTCTCTCTTCTCAACCCTTATTTCTCTCTCTCTCTCTCTCTCTCCCTCTCTCTTCTCAACCCTTATTTCTCTCTCTCTCTCTCTCTCTCTCTCTCTCCCTCTCTCTTCTCAACCCTTATTTCTCTCTCTCTCTCTCTCTCTCTCTCTCTCTCTCTCTCTCCCCCTCTCTCTCTCTCCCCCTCTCTCTTCTCAACCCTTATTTCTCTCTCTCTCTCTCTCTCTCTCTCTCTCTCTCTCTCTCTTCTCAACCCTTATTTTTTTCACAAAAATAAAAACTCCTGTGTTTTATATGTAAATTAAATGTTTATGAATTGTCATGTGGTGTTCTTAATTCTCAACACACTCCACCTGAATTATGTGCAACAGTAAAGGGTGGGAAGTTGCACACTGAAATGAAGCACATCATTACTCTTTAAACTGATTGAAGTCAGCGATGTAATTATGTACTTGTGAAATTTTAAATATACCATTATAGCATGCTGTATTATATTATTTCGTATGTGTGAAAATATAATCGTGTTCCAAGCTCAGCTCTTGCAAAAAACATTGCATTAGGAATAAAGACGTATTAATATGAATGGCTTCATCCCAGTGACAAAGGTGATGGCTTACTGTAAATAAATTTTACCCAGTGTTGGGAGGAATTCAGATACAATAACCCTACCAGATACATGTTTTTTTTTTATTTGGTAATTCCCTTAGTCATTTTTCATCTCTAGTGATAATTCTACAATTTAGCATCCAATGAAGAGCATGGAGAAGAACACAAGGTGGTGAAATTTGTGGCAAGATAGTGTTTCCAAAATACTATTTAATGGCAACAATGTGGTGGTGGCGGTGGTGTGTGTGTGTGTAGGTGGGGGGGGGGGGGGGGGAGGTTGGGCACAATAAAAAAAAGCAGAAACCCTAGAAAAGTAACAATGTCTGCTGTTTGTATACCAAGGTTCAATGTTTCAACTTTGCTTTTATTGTACCTTAACCACTTGCCGATCGATACGCAGATATACGTTGGCACAATGGCAGCGGTGGGCAAAAGGGCATACCTGTACTTCCCCTTTAATTGGCGGGGCTAGCGGGCATGCCCGCCACGTACAGCATTACCATGCTCGCTGGACCCGTGGACTCGATGTCTGCCGGTGTCCCGGCGATCGTGTCACGGAGCCTCAGAATGGGTAAGTGCCTATGTAAACAAGGCATTTCCCCGTTCTGCCTTGTGTCATGACAGAGATCACTGCTCCCTGTCATCGGGAGCGGTGATCGCTGTCATGTGAGTGGAAGCCCACCCCCCCACGGTTACAATCACTCCCTAGGACACACTTAAAGGCAATTTAAAAAAAAAATAACAAACATGTTATACTTACCTCCACTGTGCACCCTTTTGCACAGAGTGGCCCGAACCTGGTCTTCTGGAGTCCCTCTGCGGCTGTCTCAGCTCCTCCCCGCAAGAACTAAGCACCTCCTTGCGAGCTCTCTCGCATGGTGGTTAGTTTTTGCGGGTGCGCTCCCATGATACAGCCGGCGGCTATAGCTATAGCCACTCACTGTATCACTCGGCCCCCCACCCCCCCCCCCCCCGGCTCTAATTCACCTTTGGGATGAATTAAAGCAGAGATTGCGAGCCAGGCCTTCTCATCCACATCAGTGCCTGACCTCACAAATGCGCTTCTGGAAGAATGGTCATACATTCCCATAGACACTCCTAAACCTTGTGGACAGCCTTCCCAGAAGAGTTGAAGTAAAAAAAGAAAAGGATAAAACACTAACTGTACTTTTGGCATGCAAGCACAAACAATAAGCTCCCATTCACACTGAATCCAGCTTTAAAAGCCGCGGGTCAGTGCCACTTTAGCTGCGACTTGGCTGAAATCTGTGTGACTTCTCGCACAGATGTCTATGCAAGTCGCACCTGAAATCTCAAAAAATATAGCAGGAACCTTTTTTAAAATCAGTATTGCAGCGCAGATTTGGAGTTTCACTCTCCATTGCCGAAAATAGGGTGTGATTTGTCATGTGATTTGGACCTGTCAAAGTGTTAACGGGGGCTAAAGGTTCAAAATGATACGTTTGCATAGTTCTTAGCTCAGCCGTAGGTTTATTGTATATACCGTAGGCTGAGATTACCATACATCAAGAGACAAGAAACCTTGATGTGTTTCATCCTTACGAGTAAGCACTTTGTCAGAAACATGTCAAGGGTCTTCTTCTGTTGATGTCTGTTTACCTGTGTTTTGTGAGAAGCGTTTTTCACATGCCAAGCATTTAAAAGGTTTCTATGCAATGTGAATCTTCTGGTAAATGTCTTGGCTTACATATAAAACTTTTCTGGCATTCATACGGCTTGTCTCCTGCTTGACTCATCTTTTCATGAAGACCCATTAAGCTATAAATTGTTTCTACGGTAGGTGTTGAATGATCAATTCATCTCTTAAGGGAGCTTAGCGTGTTTCGCACTAAGTGCTTATTCATCCTTACCAAAAAGCATTTGAGCGAAACATGTCAAGGGACTTCTTGTGTTTATGTCTATTTACCTGTGCATACCATTTATACGATTAACCAATGGCTGGACAGAGAACTATGCAGATTTTTCGTTTATTTTTTTTACTGTACATGTTGAGATAGGGCAAGGTCTAAGATTTGCAGTTTCTCATGCTTTGGGGTTTGTAGAGACAATTCCCTTGCAGCAACAAGGACACTGCTATTCATGCACAAACAATTGCCCACATGTGCAAATGCATTCTCTGAACCTATCTGGCTGATTGAATACTGATATTAAAGTATATGTAAACCCTCATCTTGTAAAACAACCTATTCAGTTTAAATGAATATATAATACATTTTTTTTACAAATAAATATCTGAAAAGTGTGGTGTGCATTTGTATTCAGCCCCCTTCACTCTGATACCCCTAACTAAAATCTAGTGGAACCAACTGCCTTCAGAAGTCACCTAATGAGTAAATAGGGTCCACCTGTGTGTAATTTAATCTCAGTATAAATACAGCTGTTCTGTGAAGCCTTCAGAGGTTGTTTTAGAGAACCTTAGTGAACAAACAGCATCACAAAGGCCAAGGAATGCACCAGACAGGTCAGGAATAAAGTTGTGGAGAAGTTTAAAGCAGGGTTAGGTCATGAAAAAATATCCCAAGCTTTGAACATCTCATGGAGCACTGTTCAATCCATCATCCGAAAATGCAGAGTATGGCACAACTGCAAACCTACCAAGACATGGCCGTCCACTGAAACTGACGGGCTGGGCAAGGAGAGCATTAATTTAGAGAAGCAGCCAAGAGGCCCATGTTAACTGGAGGAGCTGCGGAGATCCACAGCTCAGGTGGGAGAATCTGTCCACAGGACATCTATTAGTCATGCTCTCCAGAAATCTGGCCTTTATGGAAGAGTGGCAAGAAGAAAGCCATTGTTGAAAGAAAGCCTTAAGAAGTCCTGTTTGCAGTTTGCAAGAAGCCAGGTGGGGGACACAGCAAACATATGGAAGAAGGTGCTCTGGTCATTGAACTTTTTGGCCTAAAAACAAAACGCTATTTGTGGCGGAAAACTAACACTGCACATCACCCTGAACACACCATCCCCACTGTGAAACAATCTTAGAAGAAAACCTGTTATGCGGCGTACACACGGTCGGAATTTCCGATGGAAACAGTCCGATGGGAGCCCTTCATCGGATTTTCCGACCGTGTGTATGGTCAACGGTCTTTTTCTGTCGGAATTTCCGAGGGACTTTGAATTGAGAACCTGTTCTCAATTTTTCCGACGGAAAACCTTTCTATCGGATTTTCTGATCGTGTGTAGGCAATTCCGACACGCCAAAAATCACGCATGCTCAGAATCCACTACAAGACGGAACCGCTCGGTCTGGTAAAACTAGCGTTCGTAATGGAGATAGCAGATTCTTCACACTGGGTTTTTTTAATTCTTCATTGCGACGCTCATTCTCTTCTTTATAATGCTAGAAGAATGAAGTGGTTTTGCTGCTTATATTCACACAGAGTTTTTACAAACGTATTTCTTTATTATTTCTCGGTCTCTCCAGAATAATATTTAGATTAGAATTGAAGCCAGATCTGCATAAAATAGATATAATTTTTTAAAGTGTTTTTTTTTTCTTTAATAAGAATATTTGTATTATTGTATTATTTTCTCGTGCTCTCCTTTTTTTTTTTAATGTTATGTTTCCACAACACCATTATTCTGTATTATTTGTAAACCTGTTTGTTGTTGGTGTCCCTTGTTAATTTTGACATTGTATTTTTGAAATGTACCTGCCTACTCCCCCAAAATAAATTGATTTGCTATTTGTAGAAAAAACACATAGGCAAGTATTTTCTGAAAACCAAATCAAAATTCATTTCCCATCATAATTACAAAATAAAGATAAAGGCAACGCAGGAGAAATTGCTTCAATTGGTAAAGACCCGGGTCCCCAAGGCAGACATCAAATAAACTGGTAGCTGAGAAGTCCATACAAAAAGGAGGACAATGAGGTCCAGGAGTCCCAGTCTGTGGTCCTACAACAGGATGTTGGTTCTTTGAGACGTGAAGGCAGGGGATCACTTCCTGGTCTTCCGTAGAGCCCTCCCTGCAGCCTTCCGTGCAGCCTTCCCTGGAGGCTGTGGCTCTGGAGGTGGCATTGTGGCAGGAGGAGGAGGATGGGGGAGAGAACAGAGGTGTTGGTCGTCCGACATTTCCCCACTAAACCCCTTCTGTATAGTATCGAAAATGATTCTTTCACACTTTCGCCGTTGGCCCTCCTCCATTTGTTGCAAATTAGAGGCAATATACATGCCATAGGCCTCCGTAGCATCAATGGGGGATCTGAGGGACTCGTTAGCCTCCCTGATCAGGGCCAGTGCTGCCTCCTCTGCTTTTGTGCCCTTCCTCTGGCGTTTGTAGGGAAGGATGAGGGGAGGAATCTGGGATTGGGTGTGACTGGGCCCTGCCACCTCCTGGGTGACACTTCCCCCTGCCTCCTCCTGTGTGCCACTAGCCAGAGCCTCGTCCTGGCTGAGGTCATCCTGTGTATGAAAAAGGGACATAGTTTTAGTTTTTTGTTCATCAAACACACACAATTTTCAGCTCATGACTGTTGCAAATTTAATGTTAATAAATAGAAAAGACTATCATTGTGAGCCCAGCATTTTCCCTTCTTGTCCTAATCTTTTTTGGCCACTTCTGTCTATAAATCTGTGAAACACTTTTTGTTACTTCATTCATTTATTAGCAATAATAACATCTACTTACCAACAATCTTTTTTTTTCACAGATAAATTATGTATAAAAAACCTTTACCTGGCTCCATCTGGGCTCCTCAATCTCCTCCTGTATGGCAGGCCCAGGTTGGTCCACAGATGCCTCAGCTTGGGTAGAGGGAAGGCTGGAGGGAAGGCTGGCTGGAAGGCTGGAGGGAAGGGGTGCCGGAAGGGTAGAAAGTGATTCCCTGCCCTCCATCTGGTCATCTATGAACCTCATCCTGTTGTAGTACCACAGACTGGGCACATACACCTTATCTGCTGCTGCTCCGGACCTCAGGGACTTCTGGACCTTCTGGTACTCCTTTTTATAGGTGCTTCTCAAGCTACCTATTTTTGCCTCAACAAATTTGATGTCTGCATCAGGGACCCGGGTCTTCACAAATTGAAGCAATTTCTCCAGCGTTGCCCTCCTAGCTGGCTTATTGTGGTACAGGGGGTTTTTCACCTCCCACAGATTTCTCATCTCCCTGTACTTATCTATGAATTCCCCAAGGAATTCGGGGTCCTTAAATGGGAGCATTTTCTCTGCAAGACCAAACAAAATACAAAAATAAAAATCTCAGGATAATCTTTCAACACAATATAGGCATCAATCTAGATTCAGTATAGGCCGCACATGACTCCAAAAAGTTTGTAATCTTACCTTCGTTCTAACGTTCGTCGTTGTTCGACGTTCTTGGTGGCGTCTGTTCCTCCTTCCCGTGCACACAGAACGTAGTTATGACACACACGTGTTTGAAGCTTTTATATACACTGCGCATGCGTGAATCTCCGCCCGCGTCGCCCGCCCCTGGCGTTCTTTCTGGAATATTCGCCGCCCAGTCTCTTTCGTTGCAGTGGGAGCGGAACATGGCGGAGACACAGCAGGTGCATAATAAGAGCAGTAACGAGGAGGAGGATAGCCCGGAGCCTGAAACGTCACGATCGAGAAGGAGATTTAAGGCCTCAAATATGTCCTTTGTGGAGATGATGGAGATGGTAGACATTTTGAGGAGCAACGACTATGACGGGAATTACGGTCCGTACCCCAACCCAAATATGAGAAAGGCCAAGATCATGACTAAAGTTGTGAAGAATCTGTACAGTAATTTTGGGGTACGACGAACGAAGGATCAACTGAGGAAACGATGGTCGGACCTCAAATTAAGGGAGCACGATCAGTATAGGAAGATCAAGAAAGTTGTTCGAAAAAGTAAGTATATTATGTAGTATGTACCTATTATTATTAATATTGCATGCTGCGCCATGTGTTTTCCCCTAATAAGAACTTGTACACTCCAAAATGGCTACTGTTATGGTCATACGCAGTAATCGTTCGTTGTAAACCTCGTTCCTTATCCAAAATACGATGTTTTCACAGATAAATGATTGATTAAATACTGTAGGGCCTTCAATTTTTCACATTTATCCAAAAGAGTTTTTTAGGACATTGTTGTCTAGATGTGTTTGAACCTAGAAGGAATATCAATCTTCATTCAGTGAAATGTATGTAGAGGACACTCTGCAGCTGTTTACACATCTGGACTCAGGTGCACATTTTAGGGTGTCAAACACAGGTACTCCAGTGGATACTTTGGGGTGTCTCCAGGTGGGAAAATTATCCAAAAAAGGTAAGTATTCCAGCCTGAGGAATTAAGGGAATAAATCATGTGTTCAGCTTGGAATTCTGCCCAAACAGACAATTGTCCCCCACTTCCAAGCAATGTTTATCATTTATATTTGTTGGCTCAAATATCTGTGTGCTAAGTATACCTTTTGTTTTATTCTCATAGGGGAGCAAAGAATCGGGAAATATCATGTCCCCAGGGACCGGCCATCTCCAGAACAAAAGGAACCAAGGGAACCAAGGTCACCACCAGAGTATGAGGATGTGGAGGAAGGAGAAGTGGTCGAGATTGAGACCACAACAGGTGAGTTTCCGACACCCCAGATTCAGGTAATCAGACATGTATGCCTGCCTATTTATAATACATGGTGTGTTTTTTTATTTTTAGGTGAAGTACAGGTTGTGGAAGAACAGTCACAGTCACATCATTTCACCACTGACAGTGCCCAAAGGCTAATCCAGGACATAATGTATTGTAGTCAGGATTTAGAGATAATTCGCAAAAAAACTAGGGATATTGAAGTGAAACTTAAAAACATGATTGATGTCCTTGGGAGAATCTAATTTTTCACAAAATGTCCAACCTTTTATTTTTGCTGTTTTGTAAATGTTGTAAACTTTTTTAATAAAAGCCTAATTTTGAAGATGCACACAGTATGTCAACATGTGCTATCTGCCATCAGGGGATATCAATGTACGCGTTTTGTGCCTGCAACCCCTTCCTCAAAACTCAAGTCGGTGAGAGGAAGGGGTTGCACCCCCAAAACACATACATTGATCCCCCAAGATGGGAAATAGCACATGTTGACATTAGGCATGGGATCAGGATGTAAATCCCCAGTTTGCCTGAAAATTTGTGTGCATCTTCAAAATTAGGCTTTTACAGGGGTCACTGCGCCCCATCTGATGAAGGCAAGATCCACACATTTTGGACAATGTAATGTGTGATCTTGGCTTCCCAAGTTTTTCTACGTAGAACTTTGTTATGCACCAGAGTTGTGTATTTTATTTTTGGAAACATGGCTGTTTATGTAAGGTAACCCCAATTTTTGGGGGTGAAAATGCAAAACTTGTTATTTTTGTATAAAAAAAAAAAAAAACATGTCAGTGTGTACGGAGTAAAAAAAATATTTTTGCTCAACAATGTGTGCCTTCTTCTTTCAATACCATTTCTTTGGTGTTTCAACTGGTGTTTACAGTGACAATGGGTGTTTAGATAATAATGTGCAAACCACTTGGCACTACAAGTGCACTAGGAGACACATAAAAAAAACACAAGCAGGAAATTCAAAGCAAGATTTTTCTAGATAATTCAAGGTAAAATTTATTCAAGCACTGCTGGCAAAGCAATGGCCCCCCTCCCTGAAAAATATTCGGAATAATTTTCCCGCACTTCACGGGCGCTTTGGGGGGGCAAGCCAGGACGGGCCGCTTCCAGGGACGTGAGAGATTGTAGCCCAGCGTCAGGCCCAAGTGTTACCACATAATTGGGGTTTGTCCGTTTAAAAAAATTGTGCAAGATGCAACATGATACCACGATGGTGTTCAGTTTATATTCGGCAATATTTATGGCCGTTTGGAACAGGCGGAACCGGCTGGCCAGAATACCAAACGCATTCTCCATGACTCTTCTGGCTCTGGCCAGCCGGTAATTAAATACCCTCTTCTCCGGGGTGAGGGTCCTCTGGGGGAACGGTCACATCAAATGGTTTGCCAAACCAAACGCCTCGTCTGCCACGGAGACAAACGGGAGTCCCTCGACATTCTCCTCCGGGGGTGGCAATCCCAAGCCACCACTCTCGAGACGTCGGTAGAACTCCGTCCGGCAAAACACTCCTCCATCCGACATCTGACCATTCCGCCCCACGTCCACATATAGGAACTCATAGTTCACCGCCACCACCGCCATCAACACGATACTATTGAACCCCTTATAGTTGAAATAGTATGACCCCGAATGGGGTGGTGGGACGATGTGGACGTGCTTCCCATCGATTGCCCCTCCGCAGTTAGGGAAATCCCACCGCTGGGCAAACTGGGAGGCCACAGTCTGCCATTCCTGTGGCGTGGAAGGAAACTGTGGAGTCAAACAAGAAAAATATAATTAGTACATTTGATAATAAACATTACAAGCAGATTCTACACAAACATTGTTGGCAAACATCAGTATAACATTTCTTGTAGTATTTAAAGGCTAAAAATATAAGGTCCACTTATCAGATTCCTCCCCCCCTCTGATGGCCCCTTGTAAATATTTTAGGGGGGGGGTATGTTTTGGACAGGTAACCACCCTCTCCACTACGTAATGGAGTAACAAAGTAATGTGTGATAGTTTGGCCAGCCCCTCCTTCATTACACTATTGGCAGCCCACTGGACAGGTAAAAAAAAAAAGGAAAATGGAAGCACATTTTTGGATTCTGCTATTACCTATCACAATAATAATAGGAGGAGAAGAATTAAAACAGTAGCATTTGAAAGTATTGAGGCAGGCCCGTGCACTACATGCTTGGAAAAATTCATCCATAAATATGACCACTATAGAGGTAGGTATAGTGTGTATTGGGTTTGGCAAAGTCAGCACATAGAGGATTGGTATCAGCTGACTGAGCAGTTGGGGGAGGCGGGGGTTCAAAAAAGATTTGGGGCACCACAAAACAAAGCCTCAGGCCCTCTGAAGGAATTTAAGGAAAACTAGAACATTTGTACACATTTTAGGGGGTGTTTAGGGTAAAGCATTACAATGGAGCTGACAAAATACATTGTTAAGTGACTAGACTATAGGTATATATGGGCCCCAGATAGCATGCTGGGGGGGGGGGGGTAAGTGAAGGCAAAGATGCATGAAGGACAAAAAAGGAACATACAAAAATCCAACATGCATGAGGACAAAGGGGCACAGCATATTACAGCATATTACAGCATATTGCAGCATATTACAGCATATTGAAATCCTGGTAATTAGGGAACAAGGAAAGAAATACAATACATTAGCAAACAGTAAATACATAGAATGAGATGTTAAAGAATACAACTTACCCTCATATAGTCCTTCTGCAGGACCTGGATGATGGCAGAACAGGTCTCTGGAATGATGATCCCCAGAGCCTGGGGGGAGATGCCTGTCGAGAACTTGAGGTCCTGCAGGCTTCTCCCTGTCGCCAAGTATCTCAACGTGGCAACTAACCTCTGCTCCGCAGTGATGGCTTGCCGCATGCAGGTATCCTGCCTGGTAATATAAGGGGACAGCAAAGCCAACAGACGGTGAAAAACGGGGTCCGTCATCCTGAGATAATTCCTGAAATCTTCAGGGTTATTCTCACGGATCTCACGGAGCAGAGGCATGTGCGAGAATTGGTCACGCTGGAGCAACCAATTCTTGGTCCACGAACTCCTCCTCGCCCTGTTCATGGACCCGGCTTGTGTCAAAGTAAGAACCCCAACACCAAGCCCCCGCACAGCACGAACTCTACGACGAGTACGTACACGTAACATCGCTTCTAAACGGTCGGCTGATCAGAACGGACTAAAGAAAGCACTGATAAACAGCAAGGCCTGAAAGAACGAAATGCAAATCAAGCAACGAGCGGACAATAAGCACTGAAAATCAAAGCGTACTATATATAAATATATAGGCCGCAAAGACAAACAAATGCGAACTGACTACACGTACTGATAAGCAAATACGCACCGACAAGCACAAACTGTAGAGCAGGAACGATCTGAAGCACAAGTCTGAAAAGACACGAATCGTCTATAGCGAAACTTCTACTAACACGCGATAAACACGAGATCAGCAGAAGGAGCCCAACGGGTGCCGGAGATGGTGCTGAACTTTCCTTTTATGGTCTCATCGTACGTGGTGGACGTCACCGCGTTCTTGGCGGTCGGAATTTGGTGTGATCGTGTGTAGGCAACACCACTTGAGCGGAATTCCGTCGGAAAAACCGACACAGTTTTTTCCGACGAGAATTCCGATCGTGTGTAGCGAAAGGTGGTTCTACAAAGTATTGACTCTGGGGGGCTGAATACAAATGCACACCACACTTTTTCCATATTTATTTGTAAAAAGTTTTGAAAAACATTTATAATTTTTCTTCCACATCACAATAATATGCCACGTTGTGTTGGTTTATCGCATAAAATCATGACAACATGTGGAAAATTTCAAGGGGTACTGTAAATACCTTTTTTTTCCCCTTTGTTTTTTTTATTTTTTTTTTTAAGTGATCAAAGACCCTCTTTTTTTTAGCTGCACAAGAAGCTCAGAGAGCTAGGGAGGGAAAATAGCAGTACACAGTTCTTCCCAGTGGGTGGGTTTATGAGGGGGAGGAGGGCATGTCAGGTAAAGTCTGATCATTGGAGGAGAGCAGGCTGAGCTCTTAGCACAGTTAGAAAACTGGCCACGCTGTGCTCACCTGCCTGGTGTGGTAACTTTTTAATAGGAAAGCAGAGGGACTGGCAGGAACGCCAGGGATTTCACACAAAGGAAGCAATACAAAAAGAGCAGGGTATGTTTTCATACAAGTACATGGTACAGCAGACACATATCAGGAATATAAAAAGTTGGGTTTAAATACCGTATATACTCGAGTATAAGCCGACCCAAATATAAGCCGAGGCACCTAATTTTACCACAAAAAAATGGGAAAACTTATTGACTCGAGTATAAGCCTAGGGTGAGAAATGCGCAGCTACTGTAAGTATAAAAGAGGGTCAACAATGGCCATTTGCAGCCTTACTGTGCCCATTTGCATGCCTCACTGTGCCCATTTGCAGCCATAGGTCCCCCAAACTTCAAACTTGGTAGTTAAGGGTTCCTAGATGCCCCCTAGCTGCAGCCAAAGTATAAGGTCTCTGGACCCAAAGGGTCCCAAAACAACATTGCTGCAGATGGACACAGTTGACCGAATTTGGGGCCCTGTATCTCGAGGCCACTTGGTGCTAGGAACCCCAATTTGGATATGTTGTAGTGCTAGTTCCACTGGGTTTGCACACCAAATTTGGGGTTCCTAGCAGCAAGTGGCCCTAGATACGGGTCGGGTCGGAAAATGTCAAGCACTTTTCTGCAGCAGATAATGACATTTTCCAAACCGACCTTGGGGCCCTGTATCTCAAGGCCACTTGGTGCTAGGAACCCCAAATTTGGATATGTTGTAGTGCTAGTTCCACTAGGTTTGCACACCAAGTTCCTAGCACCAAGTGGCCCCGAGATAAGAGGCTCCAAAGTCGGGTCGGAAAATGTCATTCTCTGCTGCAGAAAAGTGCTTGACTCCAGTATAAGCCTAGGGGGGCACTTTCAGCACAAAAAAATGTGCTGGAAAACTCGGCTTATACTCGAGTATATACAGTACTTTTTAAATGCTCATTGGGCGATGTGTATGGTGTTATCATGAGTGTTGAACATTCAAATACAGTTGTGTTTAGGCTTTTTTTTTCCACTTAGGTGCACTACAAAATGCACAGGCCAAATATATATAAAAAAAAAAAAAACTGAAATTGGAGAAATGTCATATGACTGGCTTGTCTGACAATGAAAGGTGCATATTTACAGGTATCTATCATTGCAATCTGTATTCCACTCATCATCAATATGCAATCCTCTATGCTAGCTAGTTCTTCAGCTTCTGCACACATGGTTGTTGATTTTTTTAAGGAGTGTGAATTCTAATGATAGGTCCACTTTAAGCAAATCCATTGCCACTTAGGATCACCAGATGGGAAAAATAAAAAAGATAAAAAATAACGATAAACCTGCTTTAGGCAACATACTGCTTCTGTTCTGAGCTGCAATTCCCAACAACATTTTTTATAAAGATCAGAAGAAAAAAAAGCAGTATACTAAGAGACCTATTACAAATCTGGGTGAATTCATGCATGATTTCTGACATAAGTGTGTGTGAAATTTGTTTTGGTTCTCAATTTCCTCGTTCTGCATTCAGCTCTGGCCTGCCCTGTAGTAAAAGGAAAAAAAAAATAGTCCTGGTCATCTAAGGACACTGCAAGACTACACGTTCCTTTTTTCTTAGCAGTTTTACTGTCTGAGATTTAAACGCAAGGGATCATTTTGGAATTAATTTAGGAAATGCTACTAGTATATTCCCTGGTTCCAGCTCTGTCCTTTCTCCGAGGCCACCCACACATAACAGAACACGAGAGAGAAGTTGCACAGCAGATAATCATGGAACAAGAGGCATGAAGCCCGATTAATCTTTCCACAAGAGATTCTGTGAACTCAGATGAAAGGTTTATTGAACAGACTTCCTAAGGTTAGAACTTTGAAATGTTTCCTGGAGAGCCTTACTAGCTCAATGGTAATTTTTCTTGCTGGATGTGTTTTTTTCTATAGACCAATAAATCTAACAACGATGTGCTGTAAGTAAAAACGACCTACCTGCAATAAATGCATTTATAAAATTAAAATAACATTAAAGAGGTGATCTTGTTGATATATTTCAAAACCTTGGAACTGAACTTAGAAAGGGATATTGTAAGGGCAACATGCCTTTGCGTCTAGGTCATTAAACCAGTTCCCTTGCCATGGGCACCATGATACAGCTTTCTGGGGGTCATGAGCAGAAGCTTCAACTACATCCCCCTCCTAGCTTTTAACGCACACTCAGGTTCCTTTTTTAATTGGCCCTAAGCCTGGGCAGGAGTAATTTATTACACTTCACATCAGAGGCCTCCAGTGTACCCATAGTTTCAGGTTTAGTGCTTAGGAAGGTCATGTGGCCCATGCAAAATAGGTGACATGGCAGGGGCTCCTCAGAAACCTCACCAGCCACCCCTACTGGTCCAGTGTCACCAAACCACTCCACACTTCTGCTCTGACTGAAGTTCACTCTCCCCAAGCAGGCTTGACAACCATTATTTTTGACAAAAACATCAAAAATGTACTGAGAATCTGAAATATGACAGAAACCACTATTAGAAACTAGGGATGAGCTGAACAACCCCCGGTTTGGTTCGCACCAGAGCTTGCGAACAGGCAAAAAATTTGGACAGACACAAGAACACTGTTAAAGTCTATGGGACACGAACATGAAAAATGCAAATTTTAAAGGCTTATATGCAAGTTATTGCCATAAAAAGTGTTTGAGAACCCGAGTCCTGCCCCAGGGGACATGTATCAATGCAAAATACGTTTTAAAAATGGCTGTTTTTTCAGGAGCAGTGATTTTAATAATGCTTAACCACTTCAGGACCGCCTCCTGCACATTTACATCGGCAGAATGGCACGGCTGGGCAAAAGCACGTACCGGCATGTACCCTTTAATTGCCCAGCCGTGGGTCGCGCGTGCGCGACCCGGTACTGGGCTCCGTGACCGTGGCCGTGAGACCAGTCGACCCGATCACCGCTGGTGTCCCGCGATCGGGTCACAGAGCTGAAGAACAGGGATAATATCCCTGATAATATTCATCCCTTTTTGGGGATGTCTCTACCAGCTTTCTAGAGAGTGACATTTTTGCCCATTCTTCTTTGCAAAATAGCTCAAGCTCTGTCAGATTGGATGGAGAGCGTCTGTGAACAGCAATTTTCAAGTCTTTGTCTTTGTCCTGCTGGAAGGTGAATCTCCACCCCAGCTCTGAGTCTTTTGCAGACTCTTAACAGGTTTTCTTATAAGATTGTCCTGTATTTGGTTCCATCCATCTTTCCATCAACTCTGACTAGCTTCCCTGACCCTGCAGAAGAAAAGGGTGTGTTCAGGGTGATGTGCAGTGTTAGTTTTCTGCCACACATAGCGTTTTTCTTTTAGGCCAAACAGTTCAATTTTGGTCTGATCTGACCAGAGCACCTTCTTCCACATGTTTGCTGTGTCCCCCACATTGCTTCTCTCAAAGTTATAACGGCACTTCTTATGGC